>CAUYUJ010016782.1:371260-411260 GCA_963575745.1 Prorocentrum cordatum
CGGATCGATCCGGCTCGAAAAACTGAAGGGACCCTGGAACACACGAATTAATACACAAATGACAGGATTCCCCATATTTTTCAATATTTTCTGGGTTTTTGTCTTTCCCCCCACTTCCCATATTTTCCTATATTTTCCTGGGGATCGACGATTCATTGTGTCTGTGTTTTTTTCCTCCCGGAAAAACGACGCAGAAACATGGGGTCCGTGGCTCCGGGCGTGACTTCTTGCGATGTTGCAATTTTTTCGCAACGTCGGATTCCAGAGTCGTGATGGGCAACGGTCGGGGGGGACTGGCATAGAGGGGGATGCATCGACCTGGAGATCGGCGATACATCGCTGCTAGATCGGCGACAGGCCTGCGATTCTGAATCCGCACCTGCCTGGGCAGATTGGGGCTATCGGGCCCCTATCGGCGATCAATGGGCGATTGGGGGTCGATGCATCCCCCCCTATGCCTATCCCTCCCTATCGTTGCTCCTGACATCGGCGACACATCTTCGACGTCGGCGATGCACTGGCGACGTCGACGTGGCGAAACTCGGGCTCCACATCGAGCCGCACCACCAGTGCATCGGCGATGCGGCGCGATCCTCCGGCCCCATCTACTCGGACCCCATTTGGGAGGCCTAGATTGAAGGGGCCCTGGCACACACACATACACATAAATACACACAAATAACAGGATCTCCACACTTTCCCATACTTTGTATATTTTTTGCCTTCCCCCCCACTGCCCATATTTTCCCATCTGTTCCTGGTGATCGACGATTAATTGTGTCTGTCTTCTTTCCCCTCCTGATAGATGGGCGGAGAGATGCTTTTGGCCAAGAAAAAACACACTCCAAATCTCGAAATCGCGGATCCACCGAAGACTAGAACATCGGCCAAAGGTTTCGGGGTATGGTCCTGCGTTGGTCGTTGCCCCCCTGGCGAAACCCGACCCCGAAATCTCCCTCCCCGAAGTCTCGCGAGAAGCCTGCGCTCTCTTCTGGCCCTCGCATTTTCGGGATCGGGCGTCTATCTTGAGCTGGTGAGCTTTGGCGTCGGAGAGCGGGAGCGTACAGCAGGGCAGTTTCTCATACATAGGGTTTTTGATAATATATAGGATTTGAGATACATGACTGGTTTTTAATACTGGATCCCTGCATTTTCAATAATGGTCCGCACGCGGAGCATGTATTAAAAACGGCACTATAGGGGGGCCGTGGGGGCGAGCGCGCCGCGGGCGCCCAGGGCCTCCTGCCCCAGAGCCCTAAAAGATAGAATCAAATACAAATCTAAAAGTAATCGGGGGACTATTTTTTTGAGCAGTTGCTTTTACCCTTTTGGGCTATTTTGGGGTACTTTTTATGTTGCGTCGAGAATCCCCCTGTAGAAGCGTCGGGGGGGCCGCGGGGGCGAGCGCGCCGCGGGCGCTCTCGGGGCCTCCCGCCCCGGAGGCCTCCGCGCGCCGCGGCCCTTTCGCTCCCCCGCCGCAGGATCGGCGGTCAGAGGCGACGACAGGGTCACGTCGGGCCTGTCCCCCCCCCTACAGGGGGATTTTCTGAAGGGGCCCAAGGACACACAAAGAAATACACACAAATTTCAGGATCCCCCATATTTTCCGATACTTTCTGGGTTTTTGTCTTCCCCCCCAACTCCCATATTTTCCTATATTTTCCGGGGAATCGACGATCAATTGTGTCTGTGTGTTTTTCCCCTCCGGATTTTCGAGGAAAAATTAAAGATAGCTCCAAAAGAATCCAAGCATAGTGCAAAAATAGTCTGGGGAATCTATGTTTTTTTTTTTTTTTTTTTTTTTTTTGTTTTTTTTATTTTTCGACCTTCTGGGGGGTAGTTTTGGATATGTTTTTCATTTTTCGTCGAAACTCCCCCTGTAGGGGGACACGCCCGACATAACGATAGGTGCAGAGCAGTACACGTGCACAGGTGCGCCGATGATCTGTGTCTTCGAGGAGGCTCCCGGGCGAATGCGTGTCATGCCCGCCCAGGGGCTATTCGCCCCCCATCGTCGCCGCAGAATGGTGGGGAGAGACCTCCGAGGCACAGCTACAGGAGCCCTCGGCGATGCTCTGCAAACGCGGTTCTTCGACTCTCCTGTTCCCCTTTCGTTTGTTTTCTCTTCTTTTTTTTGTTCTCTCTCTTTCTCTCTCTCTCTCTCTCTCTCCTCTCTTTCGTTGTCTCTCTCTTTTTTTGTTCTCTCTCTCTCTCTCTCTCTTTTTTTTTTCCTTCTCTCTCTCTCTCTTTTTCTCTCTCCTTTCAGCCGTTTCAGGACTGTCGTCAGGCGAGGAGAGGTGACCGCGCCCGAGGCTGGGAGGCAAGCCCACATGCATGGAGGGGGGTCTGCCAATTGGGAGCTCTGTGTTCCGAGATATAGGTCGGGCATGTCCCCCGACAGGCGGATTTAGGACGAAAGGAACGCAAAACATATTCAACAAAAGCCAAACATACACAAAAAAAACGTCCCCAGACTATTCTTTACGATTTTGGAATATATTCCTCCTGTAGAGGGACAGGCTCGACCTAACCCGAGATCGAGCTCAAGTGGAAGCTCTGTGGTCCCGCTGCCGAGCCCCCCGCTCACCCGCGTCCGTGAGCCCGCTGCCGCGTACCAGCTGGTGGCAGCGCGCCCTGCCGACTGCGCGCGACAGCGCCGACAGCACGTGCTTATTGACCTCCACCCCGCGGCCGCACGCCTCCCGGAACGCGGCCTCCGCGCGCTCGGCCTGGCGGGGCTTCGCGCTGGCGTGGGCGATGAGCAGCGCGTACAGGAAGTACCCGTTCATCTCCAGGCGCTCGGCCCGCATGTCCCTGGCGAGCTCCTCGACCTTCTGCCAGTCGCCCGCGTGCGCAAACGGGCGGGCCAGCGACGAGTAGGCAACCACGTTCGGCCGGATCCCCGCCGCGCGCATCTGCCGGAAGACGGCGACGGCCTTCTCCGTGTCGCCGGCCTTGGCGCACGCGTCCAGCACCCCGCTGTACACCACGACGTCGCCCGGCACGCCCGCCTTCTCCATCTGCTGGAGGTGGCTGCACGCCGCGTCCACCTCCCCGGCTTTGGCACACGCGTTGATCACGGCGCTGAAGCTGTGGGCGTTCGGCTGCACACCCTTCTCGATCATCTTGCTGTGCCAGTGCTCCGCCCTCGTCGGCTCTCCGGCCTTGGCGCAGGCATCGATCATCGCGCAGTAGCTCACAACGTTCGGCTCGATGTCGCTCGCGAACATGCGCTCCATCCACTTCTCGGCCCTCGGAACCTCGCCGCACTTCGCGCAAGCGTCCACGAGCGCGGTGTACGTCGTGACCCTGGCGCTCAGGCCGCGCGCCTCCAGCTCGGTCACCCACTTCTCGGCCTTCTCCACGTCGCCGCGCCGGCCACAGGCGTAGATGAGGGAGTTATAGCTCACGATGTTGGGCTCGACGCCTGCCGCCAGCATCTTCGCCAGCCATCCCTCCGCGGCCTCCATGTCACCGAGCTTGGCGCGCGCGTGGATGACCGTCGCGTAGCTCACCTCGTTCGCCTGCACGCCGTCCGCCTGCATGCAGGCCAGCCACCTCTCCGCGGCCTCCGCGTCGTCCGCCTTCACGCACGCGTCCATCAGGATGTTGTAGCTGATGGTGTTCGGCTGGACCCCACGGTCGCGCATCTTCTGCAGCCAACGCTCTGCTCCAGCGGTGTCACCCTGCTTGGCGTACGCGTGGATAATTGAATTGTAGCTGATGGCGTCCGGCGCGAGGCCCGACTGGTGGATCTCTGCCAGGAGGCGCTCGGCCTTCTCCTGCTCGCCCGCCTTCACGGCGCCGCTGATCTCCTGGTTCATGCGGGCCAACTTCGCGGCCTTGCGCGCGACGGCCGCCTCCGCCTGCCTGGGGTCCTTCTCGCCACCTGCGCACCCGGAGCCAGCAGCAGCCGCCTTCGCGCCTGTGCGGCCGCCGCCCCCCTCCTTGGCAGCCTTCCGCCCCTTGCCGGCCGACCGTCGGCGCAGGAAGAGCGCCGGGATGGCGAGGCACCCGACCACAGCCAGCGACTCGTAGGCGAGGGCGCCGCTGCTTTGGAGCGCCCTGCCGGAGCCGATGTCCTGAATCAACGCGTCCATGACGACCACCACTGCCACGAGACCCGCGAGCACCGCCACGGCCTGCACCCTCTCGGACGTGGACTGCCCGGCGAGGGAGAGCTTGTCGAAGACGCCCATCTTCCTGTACGGATGCGCCACTTGCTTTCTTTTGGATCGGAAGTCTGACGATCCCGGCGGGATCTAGAATCCGCCGGCCCCCGCTTCGGCGGGGGGGGATTTGGGTGGATGAGATGGCAGGCTGTGCCCCTCCCCCTTTCCCCCCCCCCTTGGGGTCCAGCATCCCGTTGGTGTGGGGTGGGGTGGTGGTGGGGGTCGGAGCTCCTGGACGCACCCTCCGGGCCCGTCAGAGCCTCCGACGCCTCCAGGATGCCCTCCAGGGTGGCTCCGGACGGGCTCCAACCACGCCCACGCGGCATCAGGAAAACGCCCCGGCACCCTGCGCACTTTGCTCATCCGCCTCGCCACCCTGCCCCTGCTGGACATCACGTGGCTCTTCGTCGCCCTTCTGCTCTCGATCTTACATTTGCAACCCGTTCAGCACGGACTGAGTTCGCCCTGCTTTTTTCTTTCGGGGGTCGGCGGGATGGCGTGAACCTGTTGAATAAACACACTGTGTCTTTGTGGAGGATCTGCGCCGTCGAGTGATAGATGGCTTGAGCCGCGGGGGTGGACAAAAAGGAAGGCGAGGGGGACTATGAGCGCCCGCGGCTCGGAAGTGAAGTGAACAGTGCGTGCACGGTGGTTGTGATGTCGATGACTGTGATGATGCGAGATGGTGGTGGTCCATAAAGTAAGTGACGACATGCAAATGTTCGCCAGAGTTGGCCTCAAAACGTTCATGCGTGCACGGCGGGTGTGGGAGCCACGTGGTGCGAATGTGTGGTGCAAACTGCGTGGTGCAGTACCGGTGTTGCAAGTTATGCGGTGCATCCCGTGTGGTGCAAGCTATGTGGAGCACGCTAGGCGGCGCAGGACAACTGGTACAAACTAAGCGGTGCACGCTATGCGGTGCGAGTTGTGTGGTGTAATGAATGTGGCGCGACCTGTGGCGTAGGCTGCGTGGTGTAGGCTATGTAGGGCAAGCTGTGCTGTGCAATGTAGTTTGTGCGAGTGTTGTGGCGACCACAGTATCTGGTGACATATACGTGGCGCAAACTATGATGTCAATCCACCAATGCTCATGTTGAGGTTGTCCACTCCACCGCTCGCGCAAACATCTCACTCACCTACCCGCAACTGGGTTTGCAAACCCCATGCGGCGGCGATTGCGAGGAGTGCTTGGCGCTAGCTGGCGCATCTCTGCGGTCGCGACAGCCCGCGCATGCACGCGCGCGCAGCGGCCAGCTACTTTGGCGCGACCGACGCAGCCGCGGTGGCGCTGACCGCTGGGCACATCCCAGCGGGCACTTCAGTGCGAGTTGGCGAGTAGGGCGGGCGCGGTACCATGGCAACGTCGACAACGGTAGACACGGTGATGCTAGTAGCGATACTGGCGACGATGCTGACAGCGACGATGGCACGGCCAGTGGCGGCGCAGATGCTGATCGCGCGTCGGTGATGAAGGTTTAGGAAAGACTTCGACATGCGCGCGCGGCCGACGCACGAGAATGGCCAGTATGGTATTTTGTGACACGGATCGTGCCCCCCCCCCAGTACGCGTGCAAGGGCGTGCGAATGATGTCAGCATGCGGCGGCACAGGCCCGCTTGGCAGACTTCCATGAACATGTTAAACAAATAACTCTGGTTGCTTAGGAAGTCGCAAGAGCGCGAGCGCACGCTTTTTTTGAAAACTGATGTTGCGAAACCATGTGTTGTTGCATGTGTTTTGGGCACTCGGTTTGGAAGTCGCTACGAAACCGGGGGTTTTGACGGATTTCGGCATGCGCGCGACGACGCGCGCGCACTTCGTCCTATTTCTTGTATCGGATTCTCGCGGCGCCACGCGCGCAAGGGCGTTCGAACGATTTCGACATGCGCGCGCGAAGCCCGTTCAGTGGCATTTTCCGAAAATATTGAAACACCGATGGCTTTCTTAAGAATTCGCAAGAACGCGCATATTTTTGGTTGTTTTGAAAATCCGTGTTGCGAAAGCCTGTGTTATATATATACATATATATATATATGATCCAGGGTCGAGGGTTCACGCCCCCCCCCCCAAAATGGTATGGTCCGAGGACTCCTCGGGCCCCCCCCCCAGATGGTATGGTCCCAGAGACGACGACGACGACGACGGCGACGACGGCGACGGCGACGACTACGACGACGGCGACGACGACGACGACGACCACGACGACGACGACGACGACGGCGGCGGCGACGACGCCGGCGGCGGCGGCGGCGACGACGACGATGACGACGATGACGACGGCGACGACGACGATGACGACGACGACGATGACGACGACGACGAGGACGACGAGGACGACGAGGACGACGAGGACGACGAGGACGACGACGAGGACGACGACGAGGACGACGACGAGGACGACGACGACGACGACGACGTCTGAACCACCACAGCACCACACCACATCCACAGGGGGGTGGAGGGGGGCACCGCAGCGCAGCAGCACGCCACGCCCACTTCTGAACCACCACAGCACCACACCACATCCACAGGGGGGGGGGGGGCACCGCAGCGCAGCAGCACGCCATGCCCACAAGGGGGCGGCGGGGACCATCGCGCGGGGGGGGGGGCCCAATGGCATCAGCATTGGGGGGGGGGTCCAAGCCCTGGACCATATATATATATATATATATATATGTATATATGTGTATACATATATATATATATATATATATATGTATGTGTGTGTGTGATTTGGGCACTCGATTTTAACATCCTTGCGAAACCGAAGGTTTTTGAAGGCTTTCGGCATGCGCGCGCGACGACGCGCGCGTGTGCACTTCGTCATGCTTTTTGCAAGGATTCTTGACCACTGATGTTCATTGATGAACGAGTGCGCGCGCATAGTTTTTTGCAGAGGATGGCGGGGCGGGGGATACCGGCCACCCGTGGGCTGGTGTAAACTCAAATTGAGGATGGGCGGACGATGGGGTAGAATCATGTGTAAATTGCAATACGAAGAGGGGAGGTGGTAATCCTGCAGTGGGGGGGCAGAGAGTCGAATCTCTTATTGAACAAGAGAAGTCGCCCAATAGAGCTTGGAACCGTCAGCTCCTTTGTCGCGCAAACACCCAACCCTCCCACCCGCAACCTGCTTGGCGAACCCATTCAGCAACGACTGAGGGCTCCCGATTGGAACGTGATGCGCGTTTCTGTGGCCGCGGCGGAATTTGCCGATGGAAGCTCCCCAACGCGTCTCAAAGGCCGCGATGGCGCGTGGGCACTTCGGTGGGGGTTGGTGGCCCGGGCGGGCGCGATATCGTGATGATGTCGACAACGGCGGCAACGATGCTGATATTGCCGATGGTGGTGCCGGTGGCGGCAATGACGACGGCAAGGCGACTGCGACGCTGGTGACGACGGTGGCGATGATGATGTCCATCTGTTGATGGTGAAAGTGAGTTCGCTGGTGATGGCGGCAGTGGCGGCGATTGGCGAGACTATCGCAACGGTGATGCGATGGCGTTAATGCGGGTGATGAGGATGTGCGCGCGCGCTGAAATTCAACACATATGTTTAATTTTATGTTGGTCAGCTACGGATGTCCACGTGTATTTCAAAGTTATATCTTGACATGTTTCGAAACAGCTGGCTTTGGAACGGTTTCGGCGGTCGTAGCGGCGCGCGCATGTGGCCAGCATGGTATTTTGTAAAATGTTCGCGCAATGGGCACAAGATAGATCAACGCGGATGTACCAAATACGGGTTCTGGAAGAGATTGCCGGTGCGCAGCCGCCGAATCTCACCGCGGCGTGACTAGCACAAGAGCGTGAATCGGAACATCGCCAAGCAAAACCAACAACACCACACGAACCGACGTGTCATAGGCAAGCTCATGCGATGAACTACGGCCGGAGAGAAAAATATGTGACGAGATGAATAATGGGGGAGGGGCGACGAGACAAGGAGAAGGAAGGGGGGTAGGAGGGGGAACAAGAGGAGACAAACACCCACACACATGCACAAGATAAAAGAGCTGAGCCCTGCTAATCCGCTGCGAAACGTTCGATCGAGGCTGCGTGACCCGAAGAAACATCTGGGCATCGCGTTGTCGAAGACAAATCGTACGAACGAGAGATACCTCTCCAAATGTAGTTCGGAAAATTGAAATTCAAAAAGCGATGCATCACAGAACAACTGGCGACAACCAGGGCGAGCGTGATATACGCTGGCCGTGTGAACACGGTCGGCACAACAAATCGAATGCCACTGCGGTGCAGACAGAACTGCCATCGGCGAGTGTAGGGGGCGAGGGCGCGCAGCGGGCCGGCACGTCAGACCCGGCGAAGGCTCCTCACCAGCACCAATGACAACCAGCGCTCAGAGTGGGCCATGTGGCCCCTGAACCATAGCGGAGGTGCGGGGGGAAAGGGGAGAGAGAGAGAGAGAGAGAGAGAGAGATAGAGGGAAGGCGGAGGAGGATGCAGAGGAGGGAAGAGAAAGAGGCCAGGGATAGGAACCGCTCCGCAGCCTTACCCTTCGAGACAAGAAGTCGATGGCTGAACGGGCCGTATGCTGGCTCGTAAC
This sequence comes from Prorocentrum cordatum, assembly GCA_963575745.1. NCBI lineage: Eukaryota > Dinophyceae > Prorocentrales > Prorocentraceae > Prorocentrum > Prorocentrum cordatum. Next base: position 379,998 of record CAUYUJ010016782.1, read on the forward strand.
GCAAAACGCAAGTTCTGTCATACGAATAGGAATCGAGCGAATTGGTATGCCTGCCCCCATCCGCGCCCGCTGGAGGCGGCATCGCTGCCTGGCCAATCATATTGACTCAGGCACATCGAAGTGCACGAGTTGGAACCAACGCCGTAACGCACAGCTGGACAATTCGAACATCACTAAGACCTCTATGTAGAGAGGTCCGTCCACAGCGTCTACCTCACAAACCGTAGGGATCACTCGCATCATCATCAGAACTGCTGGAATTGTCTCCTGGTCAGCTGTCTGCCAAATCCGAGACAGAGCGTTGCCCCCCGAAAATCGCACGGAACAGGCAGACGGACAGTTCCCTCTGCACATCAAACGCAACGCGCACGTCCTCGGACGTTGGCAAGGGAAGGGTGCACGAGGCGTCATCACATCCATCGTGAACTGATGGACAGCACAACCACCAAACCACTCAGCGTACTCTCGAAGGCTTGGCGACGTCGCGCCCCACGGCCAGCTTCGTTCCGTCAGACCGCCCGTGTGTAAGCTCACTGGGCCGAACAAGTCACGCGAGAACGCCAGGCGTTGCTTTGGCTGGCTCAGCATGGCCACGAAGTGCACGCCGATCCTCCGATGCAGGACCCAAGAAGACGACCACAAACGAGTCCCTGAGCATGTCGTGCTCCGGCGGGAAGCCGTGGCCACATAGGGAGCGCGGGCGAAGATGGTATTCACAAGTGCGGTATTCACAACTGCGTATGGTGTGGTGCCCACGAGGCCGAGCCCGAGCAGATGCAGGTGGAACGGGTGCAGACTCGGGCGCGCCTCCTCGAGAAGCCTCGAGCGGGCGACCGAGCGCCCCGCCGCACGCCGGCGGTGGCAGGTCAGCTCCGCGCGCGCGTGCGAGCGCGGAGAGGCCTCCTGGGAAGAGCGGCGGGCGCGGGGCTCGGCGCCGAGCAAGGCGCTCGAGCCTCCTCCTTCTCCTGGTGTGGTTCCGCGTGCCGACGGCGGGCCACTCGATCATCAACACATGTTACCGCGCGCCGGCGGTGTCTGCCCGTGTGCCATGTTTTTCCGTGGGCTGGACGGCTGCTTCGGCGTCGGAGTGCAAGGACGTGTGGGGTACGTCCTGGGGTAATCCAGAAGATGTGTGCGCTGGCGGTGTGGCCAATCCGCCTGAGCAGTCGCCCTCTGCCCAGCCGCCGACGCAAGAATGTGTGCGCTGGTGGATTCAGCCATTCCCATTTCCCGCCGAAGGGGCGTCGATTAACATATCACCCACGCATGTGTGTAATTTTTTGTATGTGGGCATGCAGTGTAAGATTTCGGTGTGGTATGTGATGGAATGATTTCGGCATGCGCGCGTGTGGACTCGTTGGCAGTGTTGCTACAAGGGGTTTACCAAACCAAGCGTTATTCGAGATAAACGAGTGTGTGCGTATGGTCCTATTTGACACGGATGAGAGAGTGTGTGTGTGTGTGTTGGTATCGGGTTGCCTGGGATGGTATGGTCTTATCGGGGAAATTGACGATGAAGCAACATCATATGTACATTGCAGTACCCCAGTGGGGGCGGTCAACCCCGGGCGCGGGGTGTGGGTGGTCGAATCTATTCTTAAAATTGTGATGCGAGCTAGCAAGCTATGCCGCTGCCGAACGCACGAAACGCCCAGGAAGCGCGCATCAAGCGAAGTTTCGGCTGCCTCGGCAGGGCGACGAGTTGCCTCCCTGTCTGCCCGCAAGGGCGACGCCCTGAAAGGGTTCGGCGTGGCGCAGGCCCCTGGAGGACCTGACCACCTTTTGCCACACAGCCCAAAAAGGCCGCCTCGCGGACCACCTGTCCTGAAGCGGTTCGGCGTCACGCAGGCACCCAAGAGGCTATAAGCACCTGTTGCCCTGCAGCCGACAAGGCGGTCTCGCGGGTCACTTGGCTGAACTTGATCACGGAGCGCAGCAAACAGCTTGTGCACTACGGCAACCACCAGCTCAGGAGACTGGCCAATGGGATCTTTCCAGGCCGTTGCCTCGTAGATGTTCTTAGTACTTCTCTCGCAGATCCACAGCCTTCTGGGCCACGTTTGAACCCAGCCTGTCGGCCGCGATTTCCCCCTCCTCCTCTCCTCCTCTTTTGTCTCCGTCTCTTCCTTCCTCTTTCTTCCCCTCTGGGATGCCCTTGTGCGCTTGTCGCATTCGAGAAGTGGCCCGTCCTCCTCCTTCTGCTCCTCGTCGCGTTCCCACCTCAGGTGGTGTTGGATTTTAGTCCTGGCCGCTTTGGGCCGCCCACGGTTCCAACACCGCTTGCCAATGCACTGTCCCGTTCCTCCGCTCCCTCTCCACCTCTTGACCCTGTTCGCGCATATGACAGGGCTCTTGTACACCGAAGCCGTTGCGTTCGGATCGACGCTGGCGAAGCGCTTCAGGCGATCTCGCTGCGGAAAGAAAAGCAGAGGCCTGAGGCTTGGGCGAACAGAAATCCCTCCTCCCACGGCCCGCCCCCCTCCCCCTCCTCCCCTCCTCCCCCTCCTCCTCCTCCTCCTCCCCCTCCTCCTCCTCCTCCTCCTCCTCCTCCTCCGCCTCTTTCTCCTCTGCTTTCTTCTCCGCCTCCTCCTCCTCCGCCTCCTGCTCCGCCTCCTCCGCCTCCTCCTCCTTCTCCTCCTCCGCCTCCTCCTCCTTTTCCTCCGCCTCCTCCTCCTCCTCCGCCTCCTCCGCCTCCTCCTCCTCCTCCTCCTCCTCCTCCTCCTCCTCCTCCCCTCATCCTCAAGGTTACTGGGCGTCGTGGGCCCTTTCTGGACCCACGGAGACCGTCGGAGGCCTTCGGTGGGACCCAGCTCTCCATTGACTCGACACAGGCTCCCCGCGTGGTCCCCCTGCACTCTCCCTCTCCCCGCCGGCATCCTCGCCCGCCTGTCCCCTCTCGGGCGTTGCCCCAGGTGTGCGGGCGGGGGGAGGGCAATTCGTAGGGGTGCGAAGGAGGTTGCGCCTTTCTTGCGCCGTCTGGCCCCAGGGGGCCCCTTGAGTACAGGAGCGTGATGGCATAACAATGATTTTGTTGCTTTTTTTCTCCCACCTCAGGCGGGCAGGGCGTGCGAACATCTGCGTGTCCAACAGGCCGTGCCTGAACTGACCACAAGACAAACACGCGTAGTGATGACATAACAATGACACATATTCGGGGGTCCGCGCGGACCTCCCAACATCTATGTTTAGGCCACTTGGTGCTGCCCGATGTTTGAGGCCACTCTAGGGCCCCTTGCTGCAGGCCTCCCCCCCCCCCCCCCATTGGTCGCCCCCCTGGGCGAAACGGCCGACCACGGACTGCAGGTCTGGCTCGGCGGCGAGCGAGATGGGGAAGTGAGAAGGAGAAGGCCTGCTCGGAAGGCGACGGGACTTCTCAGAACCCCCCGCGCCTCCTGAGAGGTTCTTGGTGCCTTCGGGGAAGGCCCGGAAAGCTCCCCCAGAAGGTCGGGGGACCTCCGAGCCTTCAGAGAAGGCCTTCTCCATCTCACTCCCCCCCTGCGAGGCGGGGATTCATCCATATCCACCGCCTGGGAACCGGCCGGCGTCCTGGTGCCCCAGCGGGCGGTGGATATGGATACAAATTTTGGCTCCCAGGGGCCCGAATCTGTCCACCGCCCGCCGATGCCCCCGAAATTGATCCTCCAGGCGGCGGTCATGTATAAATTCCCGCCTCGGACCCCCCTGGCTTAGGAACAAGGAAAGGCGACACTGACACCACCAGGGCGAGGAGATGCGAGGAGCAAGGGGTGTCTCCCTGGTGGTGTGGTCCCCCCCTCTCGCTCGAGACATCCCCAGCCTCCAGCTCGGGGAGGCGAGGCATCGTGGACCTCCTGGCGGGAGGTGCCCCCCCCTGGTGGTGTTGGCGTCGCTCCTCCTCCCTCCGACTGGCCCGCCGCCGACTGGCGGGGGCGGCCTCCGCACTCGTCCTCGAGGGTCTTCAGCGCCGCGGCGCACTGGTCCTCCTGCCCCCCCCGCCGACGCGGGCCGCGGCGCGCCGGCCGTCCCTGCCGGAGAGAGCGAGCACCCCGGCCGCGCGACGGCCCCCCGCGGCACCCGCGCGCGGCCGCGCCTGACTGAGGCGAGGCCAGGCCCTCCTTCTCCGCCTCCTCCGCCTCCTCCGCCTCCTCCCCCTCCCCCCCCCTCCCCCCTCCCCCTCCCCCCTCCTCCTCCTCCTCATCCTCCTCCTTCTCCTCCTCCTCCTCCTCCTCCGCCTCCTCGCCTCCTCCTCCTCCGCCTCCTCCGCCTCCTCTGCCTCCTCCGCCTCCTCCTCCTCCTCCTCCTCCTCCTCCTCCTCGCTCGCTACCGAAGGGCTACAGAGGTCCGAAGCCCATGCTGCAACGAGGAGGGGAAGGCGAAGACAGCACCTCCCTACCATGCGCGTGCAGCGAGAAGGAATGGTGATACGAGGAGATTAGGTCTTACCACTCCTCAGCCTCCTCCTCCTCCTCCTCCTCCTCCTCCTCCACAATTGCACACTACGAATTCTACTCTCCTCTCTCCCCTGAGTCTGTGTGGAAGATGGCTGGCACCCTTCCGCGTGCTGTTTCTTACGCACAAGATTGCCGGGAATTTGGTTTTCACTTGTATTTTTGACAATCCGGGTATGTTCGGTCCTTCAAAATGTTGCTCCCGCTGCAGCGATGGCCTCATTTTCGGACTTCCGCTCGTTCCGAATCGTGCTCCCGCTGCAACGCTGACCTCATTTCCGCGCTTCCGCTCGTTCCGAACCGTGCTCCCGCTGCACCGCGGGCCTCACCTCCAGTGCCCTGCCGTGGCATGCAGCGGAACGCTGTGGTGTGCTCCGCTGTGCGATGCCATCCCCTCAGCTGCAATGCTCTGATACGCAGTGCTCGACAGTGCAGTGCCACGCCATGCTGCGTCATGATGCTCGTTGGCCTTCAGCGCCAAACGATCTGCCACGTAACGCTACGCCATGCTGCGACGTCCGACCGCGCGAGCAGAGAGGAGACCCACGCCACGGCAAGGGACGGGAGGGGAGGGGCAGGATGTCAGATAAGACGCTTGCGCACCTAGCTTGTCCTCTTCCCCCGCCCTCTCCTCTTCCCCCTCCTCTCACCCCCTGCTCCTCCCCCCTCCCCTCCCCGTCACCTCCGCCCTCCTCCCGCCGCTCTTCCCTTTCTCCTGAGGACGACGGCGGACACGGAGGAATCGGGGATCTCTGAGATCCGGCGGTTCTGGAGGATGTGCAGTCCGACCGAAGCCAGAATAACATCCCTCGAGAACATGAGACGCTCGGTCGGCCAAGGCAAACAGAACATCTCAGGGTGCCCTCCCCAGGGTGCATCAGAACATCCAAGAAACACGAAGAACACTAGGGTACCCTCCCCGAACCGACCTCGATCTTATACCTCGGTGTCCGACGGTGTCAGGGCGCCGCGGCCTTCTCGGAGCGTTCTGGAGCGCTATGAGAGCGTTCTTCGGAACGCTCTTGGACGATCGATCCCTGTCCTGGCCCCGCCCGGCTGACTCTCTGGTGCCTCCCGCGACGGCCCTGCAGCGGGAGCGCGCCTTGGCGACGCGGCAACCGCCTCCTCTGCCCGCCCGCTCCTCCCCGTCCTGGCCCTCCCTGCTTCCCTTGGCGCGTCGGAGGGGGCACGGCAAAAGTGGGTGCGATGCCCAGCAGCACGTGGCGTCCGAAACCGACGGCGGCCGCCGCTGGGCAGGCGACAACATCCCGTCTCTACTAGGCGACGTCTGCGGCAACCGCCTCCTGTGAGCGCTCCTCCCGGTCTGCCCCTCCTTCCTTTCATGCTTGCTTCCTTTCTTCCTTCCGTCTTTCCTTCGGCCCGAGTGCCCAGATCTCCGACGTTTTTTTTTTTGTTTTGTTTGTGTTTTTTCGATGTTTGCAAAAATCTCTATTAGTACTATTATTATTTTCACTTGTTTTGAAAAAAGGAACAACAACAAACAACTATAAAACAAAAACACAAAAACGTGGACCCCCAGAGGTCTGGACCCATTCCCTGGGGCCGTTTTCTCCCCCCCCATGTTCAACAGTGTATGCATGAATACGTACGCATGTGTTTGCATATGCAGATGTATAGGTGTATGCGCGTGTCTATGAATATGACATGTACATGTGTACGTGCATGCATTTGTCTACGAACACATGTGAATACACATATGTGTGTATCAATGCAGATACACACAATAGAGCGCGCGCTTAGCGCGCGCTCAGGTTCTCCGGGATCCCAGCTCGCAGTGAGACGTCGAGGGTTGGGCTACGGTTGTGGATAGGACTTTCGTCCGAAGACGCTATGGGAGCACGTAGTAACCAGCCCTTCCCCGAGCAGGGAGGCCTCCAGGAGGACGACGAAGAGCACAACGAAGAGGACGAGGGGGGCGGTTTGGAGGTCGAGAAAGTGGAGAAGAGTCCAGGAGCATGACGGCGACGAAGAGGAGGGTAGAACGGCAAGGAGGGACAGGAGCAGGAGCAGAAGGAAAAGCGGAGCTTCTGCGGATGAAAAGCCTAATGAGGAGAGAGAGGAGGGGACACGGGGCCCCTGGTCCAAATCTGCAATTCCTGGTGTCCCATCTACTCGGACCCCACCTGGGCCTAGAAACAATCCACGTCGGCACGCCAACACACGCCACATCGGCAAACATGCTCGAACAGATCCGTCTCGGCACCTGGGACAGTCCGCTTGGGTACCCGGGGCACTGCGCTGCGACACGCTACAGGGCGCTGAAGGGAACGCCGTGGACACGGCACCTGCTCGGGAGGGAAGGCCGGCCCCGGGGAGGGGGTGCGGCTCTCCGGGGGCCCACGCGGCGGCGAGAGGGCCACGACGTCGGAGGTCTGGGCAGGGAGCCCCCTCTGGGGCAGAGCGAAGACCTCCGACGCCCTGTTTGCAGTCGGCCTTGATTGGAGAGGCCACGCGATAGGACACAAGACCCCTCCTGGGGCCACGTTGCCACAGAACTGCAGGAGGCACGGGCCGCAAGACACGGGACGCGAGGGCACCCTCGATGTGGCGGGGTCGACCTACTGATCCGGGCCGCCCGTACCTTTCACGGCGTGGACTTCCAGAGGTCTGGGCCCCGTCCCAGGGGCATGCGCCTGTCGGGGGCGGCAAAGAGGGGGGTGCCCAAGAGGGGGGGGTGCAAATCATGACCGGCGGCATGCGCGCGGCCCAGCGGGGGGGCCAGAGACGTAATGAACTAAGAAGAGGCGCCATGAAATCTGGGGAAATATCATGGCCCCCGCCATGATATCCCCCCCCCCTAGCCATCACCCCCCTCTTTCCCCCGCTCCCGATCCTGCGGCCCGAGCTACCTCTGGCGGCCCCGGGGCCCGGCGAGGGCTCCCAAGAAGAGGCCGAGGGCAGGGAAGCGCCTGCCGCCGTGCCCTCTCTCCGACGAGCTCGGCGTCTCGGCGGAAGGAAAAGAAGCAGCTGCACAGCCTGTACAGGGCAGTTTTTGAGACATAGGACTTTTACAACTACAGGATTTTTAATACATGGTTAAGTTAGGAATGAATGTATGCATGAACTCATCGTTGTTTTCAAGACTGAATCCCTACATTTTTAAATACATGATCCGCACGCGGAGCATGTATGAAAAAAAGCATTGTAAGCTGTCGGAGCTCTGCGCGGATTCCTGAGATCCGCGCGGAGCTCCGAAGAGAGTTGTGCTTCTGCAGATGCTCCGTACTCGACCTGGCCTCCCGACGGGCCGCCGATCCTCCTGCCCCACCCGGCCCCTCAAAGGCGTGGCTGCACAGGCCCTCCAGCGCCGTGTCGCAGTGCAGCTCGACGCTCGCCTCCCCCGCGCTCGGCGCGCAGCCCAGGTCTTTTTTTGTTTTCTTCTTATTCTTCTTCCTCCTTCTCCTCCGCCTTCCCCCTAACACTGCTAAGTTGGAAACCCATTGCAACCAGGTCAAGGTTTTCAATGCAGGTTCAAGCTATGTACCACGTGCTCTAGAACTGTGGCCACCACTTGCCCGACAAGGGCAGGAAGAGCTGCGCGAGAGCAGGCAGCGGAGATCCTTCCAAGATGGGGGGGTGATTTCAGATGTAAGTCATAACGCAATGCGTTGTAAAGCAATATGGGGAGGGTAGCCTTCGGCGATTTCCCTCCTGTCCGCCCTAACTGGCAGTGCAGTGTGCGAGCGCGCGTGGAGCAGGAGCCACCACCAGAGATGGAGTGCTGATTCCTGCTTCTTCGGTCACGCAGGCGCCCCAGCCTGGAGTAGCAGGATGGATCGGCCAAGAGCCATACTTGGAACATGAGTAAGCAGAATCTTCAGTTTCGCCGCGTCTGTGACACCAGATGCAGGGCAGAGTACCTGTCTCAGACCAGCGTGCGTTCAAGATACAACGCTGCGTTCAGCGCGATCGCTGCTAATCCGAGCAACCGCAGAATCGATAGTGCCAGTCACGATGAGGGCAACCTCATGTTCGTGTGCTACTCTTACGGATGTCTCAGCCAGGACCGACGAGCAGTAGGGCTAACAGAGCCTTGCAGGGAGAGGTTGGCAAGCCCTCTTCACAAGTCAAACTGGGACAGGTCATTCCAGAGAAAGCACCCCGTCCCCTTCCAAAGGAGAGGCTGTGGTGCTGGACGAACTGCTCCCCCTGAGCAGTTCGTTTAAACGAGTGTCCATAGCAGCTGTCTCCCACCCCTCTCTCCATCCTGCTCCTCCTTTCGTTGCTTTCTTAAGACCTTCCCCCCGTACCAGCGGAGGCGGCGGAAGGTGCCGTCCGCCCATGAAACGGTCTTCGAGCGCCGTCCGCCCACGTAGTGCCCCTCAGGGCCGTCCGCTCAGAGACGGTGTGTGCTTGAAGTGACCCACCCACGTCCATGAAAGTCTCATGGCCTGCTATGTGCAGTCGAGCATCGCTGTCACATGAGGCACGCCCACTTCATGCGGAACTTGCGTGGGATGCCCACTCCATACAACAAATCACAAGGTCTGGCCCAGAACGGTCCCCTTGCGTTGGGGGCCGTTTTGGGTCGGACTCGGAACACTGTCTGATGGCATGTGTGCATCTTGACAATTTCTGGGAGGACGTTTCGGAGGCAATTGGATCCCCTCGCGGCTCTTGGAGTCTGGTGGGAGGGGATCCGGGGCATCATGGGGCTCTCTCCGAAGTCTCCTGGAGATCTCGAGGCGGTCAGGTATGGCTGTCATACAGGAGCCTCCTGCATTGAGAGGCTTCCCGCGGGCCCCTCGTCCTGCGGGCCTATCTTTGGGCAGTCTCGGAGGGGGCCCGCGGATGGTCCTTTTTGGGCTGTCTTTGGGGCCCGACTGAGGCTGCCTAATTACCAGCCTGGAACATATCCCTATCCCTATGCTGGGTACCTCCTCATCACGATGCCAATCTTAAGGATTCCCTTATTTTCTGAAGGCGAATCCCTAAGATTGTCATCGCCTTCTGGCGTGTCAATCTTACGGATAGGGATACGTTCGAGGCTGGTAACCTGAGGCCCAGGAATGGCGCTGTGAAACGCTCTGCGCGCCAGCCCCAGTGACCCACATAACCCAACATACCCCAATTGTGCTGAGTGCGCCAGCCCCAATGCCCCAAATGACCCACATGGCCCCAATGGTCCTGTGCGTGATCTGAGCCATCGGGGTGAGACCCCCATGTTGGCCAACCCGGCATTTTGGTCATCCATGAGATCAGCTTTTGCGACACATTGCTGCGACACCGCAAACTCACGACCAGAGCCCTGGACCCAGTCTCTCTGCGGCGTCTTTGGAGCGGGGTCGCTCTGGGATGATCCTGGGGCCCGAGACCGGGCGAAAACGCTCGGTGTGAGGCAGTTGCGACGCCAGGCCCTCGCTGTCAGCTCACTTTGGAGTCCCGAAACGGTGTGGTGACAAATGAAGGGGCCCTGGGACACACAAATAAATACACACAAATAAAACGATTCCCTGTATTTTCATATGTTTTCTGTGTTTTTGTCTTCCCCCCACTTCCCATATTTTCCCATATTTTATGGGAAATCGACGATTCATTGTGTCTGTGTGTATCTTTCCCTACTGAACAAACCGTGCGGTGACCTCGAGATCCCCCAAGACCTCACCGCACGGTCCGTCAAAACGCACGGTCTTGGGACCTCGGAGGCCCCCGTCGCCCGAGAGACGTCCTCGGAGAGCACGGCCCGAGCCCCCCAACAAAACCGCACGGGGACCCCGACTCCCCGCCGACTTATCGCACGGTGTGTGGCCACCACCCCGCCCTGGGGGCCCCCGACTCCCTCTCGTCGGGAGCGGCCAAGAGGGGGGGTGTCCAAGAGGGGGGGGTGCAAATTATGACCGGCGGCACGTGCGCGGCCCAGCGGGGGGGCCAGGGACGTAATGAAACAAGAGGAGGCGCCATGAAATCTGGGGAGATATCATGGCCCACGCCATGATATGCACACCCCCCCTAGTCCTCACCCCCTTCTTTTCCGCCCCCGGCGAACGCAGTGCGACCCGGGACGCGCTGGCCTGGAACGCCTCGAAGTCCGGCCCGGGCCCCGCGCCGGCGGCCTTCGCGCCGGCGGGCCGGCGGGCGCCCACAGGGCCGCCCGCCCTCGGCGGCGGCGGCGCCGCCGAGGCGAGGACGCCTGCGGCCACCGCGGGGGCGGGGGGAGGGGAGGGGCACGGGGGGGCAGGGAGGAGGGGAGGGGCACGGGGGGGGGGAGGAGGGAGGGAGGGGAGGTAGGGAGGGGGGGGGGGGGGAGGGGAGGGGGGGAGGGGAGGGAGGGAGGGAGGAGGGAGGGAGGGAGGGATGGAGGAGGAGGATGAGGAGGAGGTGAAAGGAGGAGGAAGGAGGGAGGACTGGGACTAGGACTGTGGCCTGGCCTCCGACGCGGCAGGTCCACGAGAAGAGGCGAGCAGAGGCGGCGGCCGCGCCTAGCACGAGCCGCTAACCCCAGCCATGCTCCACAGCAGGGGGGGAGGGAGGGAGAGAGGAGGAGGGAAGGGGGGAAGGGAGGTGAGGAGGAGGAGGAGGAGGAGGAGGCGGCGGCGCTCGAGGCGAGGACGCTTGCGGGCGTGGAGGAGCGATGCCCCCCCACAGCGGGCACGTGCGGCAAGAGATTGGGCCGCAGCCGGCCGCGCGCAAGAGTGGACCCGCGGCAAGCTCGTGTCCTGACGACTCCTGCAGTGCCTCGCTCCTGGGCGGGGTGGGCTGTCGGGCCCCCATGGGCGATGAATGGGCGATTGGGGGTCGATGCGTTCCCCCCCTCCGAGCGTATCCTCCCTACGTTGGAAGGTGGGTCAGAGATGTTTCGAATCTCAGAGTGGGCGGCTTTGCAAGATCCCGGGAGCGTTCCAGGAAGCCCTGGAGCAACGAATTACCCTCCTCCCCCTCCTCCCCCCCTCCCCCTCCCCCTCCCCCTCCCCCTCCCCTCCCCCTCCCCCCCTCCCCTCCGCCTCCCTCCTCCTCCTCCTCCTCCCCTCCTCCTCCTCCTCCTCCTCCTCCTCCTCCTCCTCCCCCTCCCCCCAAACGAATTGCCCTCCTGCGGTCGGGAGCCTGTGCCCAGCGTGTCGCGGCGGCGGCGCCAGCGACGCACTATCCCCCCCCCCGGGGGCCCCTGCAGGCGGACAGCGTGTCGCTCCGCTCCGCGTGGCGGGCGACTGGATCGGGCTCGGGACGTTGCCGCTTGGGAGGGGGAAAGGACAAGTTAGGTGCGCTGGCGTCAACATCTGACATCCTACCCCTCCCTCCCATCCCTTACCATGGCGCTGATTTTCTCTATCCGCGGACGCGTGTCGCAGCGGACCTGTGGCTCCGCGCGCGTGTGCGTAGTGGGTGGTGGTGCGCGTGCGTGCGTGCGTGTGTGCGTGGTTGTGGTTGTTGTGGTGGTGGTGTGTATGTGTGTGTGTGTGCGTGTGTGCGCGTGTGCTGTGGTGTGACGTGGTGTGGCGTCTTGGTGGTTTGGTGGTGGGCCAGGTGCGTACGTGCGTGATGGCGGTGGTGGTGGTGGCGGTGGTGGTGTGTGTGTGTGTGTGTCTGTGTGTGTGTGCGTGTGTGTGTGTGTGTGTGTGTGTGTGTGTGTGCGTGTGTGTATGTGTGTGTGTGTGTGTGTGCGTGCGTGCGTGCGTGCGTGCGTGTGTGTCTGTGTGTGCGCGCGTGTGATGTGGTGTGACGCGGTGTAGCGTGGTGGTGGTGGGTGGGGTAGTGCGGTGGTGGTGGCGGTGCGCGGTGGTGGTGCGCGTGCGTGCGTGCGTGCGTTGGTGGGTGGAAGTGGCGGTGGGTGTGCGTGCGGCGGGGCGGGGCGTGGTGCGGCGCGGTGGTGGCGGGCGGATGGGCGCGCGAGAAAGAGGCCCGCGCTGGGGCGAGAACGCCATCCTGAACGACGGAGGCAAAACACCGATCCGAAAATGAGGCCCACGCTGCAGCGGGAGCACGATTCGGAACGATTCGGGAGCAGAAATGAGGCCGGCGCCTCAGCGAGAGCAGCATTTTGAAATTATCCCAGTGCGACCCTACCTAGGAGTTGGAGCCCCTAGGAAAGCAGCATTAGTAGTAACAGTAAAGCTAAGCTAAAGCTAAGCTACAACTAAGCTAAAGCTAAGCTAAAGCTAAGCTAAAGCTAAGCTAAAGCTAAGCTACAGCTAAGCTAAAGCTAAGCTAAAGCTAAGCTAAAGCTAAGCTAAAGCTAAGCTAAAGCTGAGCTACAGCTGAGCTACAGCTAAGCTGAAGCTAAGCTAAAGCTAAGCTAAAGCTAAAGCTAAAGCTAAACCTAAGCTGAAGCTGAGCTAAAGCTAAGCTAAAGCTAAACTAACGCTAAGCTAACGCTAAGCTGAAGCTAAGCTAAAGCTAAGCCAACGCTAAACTAAAGCTAAGCTAAAGCTAGCTGAAGCTAAGCTAAAGCTAAGCTAAAGCTAAGCTAAAGCTAAGCTAAATCTAAGCTAAAGCTAAACTAAAGCTAAGCTAACGCTAAGCTAAAGTTAAGCTAAAGCTAAGCTAAAGCTAAGCTAAAGCTAAGCTAAAGCTAAGCTAAAGCTAAAGCTAAAGTTAAAGCTAAAGCTAAAGCTAAAGCTCCCAGGGGACTGGGGGAACCGCGGGGCGGGGACTGGGGGAACCGCCCGGGGCGCTTTCCACTGCCCGGCCCCTTTAAGCTAGAGAATAAGAACCCTTCTAGGCAGAGCCTAGGTAAGGAAAAAACGCAGGCGAAAACCCAACTCCCGGGAATCCTGTGTGTAACAAAACAGTACGCGGGGGGGGGTCGAATATTCCCAGCACGCCATCAGGGGAAGAGGGAGAGTAGTATTCATATTGAGTAATTGTGGAGGAGGAGGAGAAGGAGGAGGAGGAGGAGAAGGAGGAGGAGGAGGAGGAGGCGGAGGAGAAGTGGTGATGAGGAGCCCACAAAGGACGTACGCGCCCAACTATGTACATGAACATGGTCCCTCGACCCGCGAGACCGGCCGCGTGATGCGAACATGCGCGTGCAGTGCGTGCTCTCGAAACCAGCGTGGATTCACGTGCGTGTGCGTCCTCTTCCTCTTCTCGCTCCTGAGGTGCGAGTGCCGCGCGCGAAGCGTGGTGGGCCAGCACGGGCGGCGCGACACGCCAAGAGCAAACGTTCTGCCCGAGCGTGTCGCTCCGCTCCGCGCGGCGCGAGACCGGGGCGGAGCTCGGGGCGCGGACGCTCGGGCACTGGCGGGTTCTGGCCCGCGTGCCGCGCCGCGGCGCGGGTGGGCGAGGCCGGCGGCGCGACACGCTGCGCGAGTGTTCCTGGCTGCAGGCCGGCCTGAACGACACTCAGATCTGTCGTCACGACGAGCATTGGTTCGGCCAGCTTCTCCTCGATCCAGACCCGCGGGGGCCCGCTTCGGGGCCCAGCGCCGTCGAAAGGCAACTCAGGACAAGGAGCGGGCCCCGGGGGAACGGTACACGGGAGGGGCACGCTCATAAGCCGGGGAACGAACAATATGGGCGGCGAGGGGTCCTTATGCAGGCGGGCGCGACAGGCAAGAAAGGGGTCCTGCGCAAGAGGATTGGACGACCTTACGCGGACGCCTATGCGGGCCGCCAGCGCGGCACACCACGTGGGAAAGAAGGCGTCTGCGCGTGGACTTTCGAGGACAACTGCGTGCGAATGTCAGCGCAATCCTTGCGCACGTCGCTCCGATGAGGGCGAGGTGGTGCCACCTCCGCTGATGGTGGCTGCAGGTGTTTACCTCTGCGGCCTCTGCGTGATGGAGAAGCGCCGTTACACACGCAATGAACGGCGTGTACAGTCAACCCGTATGATAAGGACGCGCGATAAGGATGCAAGGGCCTTGAAAGGCCATGTCGACACTTTGCGAGCGGGGCGCGTCAAGCGAACGCGGTCAAGGGTGGGCCGACGGGGAAGGATGCAAGGGCAACCTTGGAAAATTGCTCATCCTTGCTACGCGGGTTGACTGTAGACCTGAACGCACCGTCCTAGCACAAGGCGCCTGGCCGAGACCGCAAGCGGGTCGACGCGACCACGTCGAGAATAGCCGAGCGTGGCAAGAGTTGGGGGCGTCCAGGAAGGGTTCGCAAATCATGGCCCGAGGTATGCACGCGGGAGGGACCATGCCATCCAGGGAGATATCATGGCCCAGGTCATGATATCCCTCCCTAGTCGTCAAGCCCCTCTTGGCCGCCCCCAAAAGAGACGAGCAGAACTCTTGCAAAGCCGTGCCGCTAGGCCCAGCGCTCAAAACGGCAAGCGGTCCCAGTCATCTCGACCTTCGCGGGGACGACGTCGTCGCGCAGGATGTCCGCCCCGTCGGCGTATTCCACCGCTGAGAATCGGCAGTCCTTCACGCCGAGCCAGGACAGTAGTTCGTTCATGCCCCTAGCTGATAAATCATCCAGCTTCACGTTGAATGCATTTTCGGGATGTTTACGTAGCCAGAAGCCAAACTCCCTCGTCGCATTCTGGAGTTGCTCAAGGTTAGCATCCCCAGTCTGGCCAGACCCATGCAGTTGCAACGTCTTGGACCAAGTGGCTAAATCTGTCTGAGAGCTGAGGATGAAACGGGCGCACGGAAATACCTTCTTGAAGAAATCAAGCTTGTAACGGGTGGCGTGCCTGACCTCCTTGAAGCCGATGACGGAAGTCTGCCCCTCCTGCGCAGAGGGGAGGGACGCAGTTCGTTTGCTTCGCAATTTCACTTCTAGTCGTTCTTGGCCCCTGAACGGGAACAAGGGGTCATCGTGCAGATTTCTCATAACTGAGCGGGCGGCAAGCCTTAGAGTCTAGCCTCCACTGGAGCACTTATCCATACTCGTTTTCTTCTCCTCCTCCTCCTCCTCCTCCTCCTCCTCCTCCTCCTCCTCCTCCTCCTCCTCCTCTTCCTTCCCCTCGACCTGCACCTCGTCCTGCCTCTCTTCTTCCCTCTCCTCCTCCCCCGCTGGAGGCTTCTGCAAGTCACCAGGGTTCCTACAGAGGTGCCCCAGAACCCCTGGAGGAACGACATTTTCGACCTCACCGCCGACCAAACTCCGCTCCTACATGGTCCTTGGATGCTCCCTGGGGTCCATCGTAGCCAGTTTCTCGATCCGCGCCCAGACGTGGCAACGAGAACCTCTAGAAACGCCCCTCCTAGAAGGAAGAACAACTGCATATACACAAACTGTCGGAGTTCCGCCGGATTCTTTGGAGCTCGAAATCAAGAAATCCGCGCGGGCCTCTGAAACTGTCTGCTTCTGTCGTTGTTATTTTTGCGAAAAAACCGAAACGGCGGCCAAGTCGGCGACGCCGTCCTTGAAGTCGCCGATCGCGGTGCGCATCACCGCCTGCATCGCGCAAAGCACGTGGCGCTGGGAGATCGGCTTGGTCTGCCACCCCGGCTCTCCCCTCTCGGACCTCTGACGGCAGAAGGAGACCCAAACCCTCCTCAGCCGAGGTCCGAGAATTCACACACACAGATACATATGTCTATATGTATATATATATATATATATGTATATGCACAATATTGTGTTGCTTGGTCCTGTCCCGGCCTCCAGGCTTCTAGTCGCCAGAGCGCACCCCATGAGGGCTCCTGGGGTCGACTTCTGAGGGTTGTGAAGACCTCCAGCGGATTGAACACACTTGTAATACTTGTTCGGCTGTCGCTTTGTTAGTTTTCGAATTTCCGACCTCATGGGGGCCATTCTTATGCCCAAGGCCCATCATAAACATCCAGGACGAACAACTAGTCACCAGGACAGAGGTCGAGAAGTTGGGGGTGGGACACGTATCGAAGAATCCACGACGCCCGAAGTCATCTGGTGAGGAGGCTCGAGATCGAGGTTTTCGAATATGGTTGGCCTGGCCCGTTTTCGGGCTTCAGGAAGCCTCTGGGGGCATCTGGGAGCCTCTGGAAACCTCAAGGAAACTATCTGCAAACGAGTCTAAAGATGTCAACGCGTTCGCTTCTTTAGAATACTCAACACAGTTAGCAACATCCCCAAACCGAAGAACCTATAGAGTTCCGCGCCTACCTATACAGAATTCAAGCCCAGCCCAAGTGTGGCAATCTGCCAATGCATGCTTAACGCCTGCCCGTCTCGATATGCGATTATTTTACGCTTTGTTAACTCGTCCGCTCTTCTCCGCACCCCTCTCCAGACCTCTCCGGTTTCTCCCACTCCTCACTTCTCCGCACTCCTCCCGGCACCTGCCCCATCCTCCGCCTCCGTACTTCTTCACACTCATCCGCACTCGTCCCAACTCATCCACACTTCACCGCGCATATCCCAACCCCGACCCATTGGTATCCGAAAGACTCTGTTGCATTTTTCCCCACATCCAAAGTGGGGTTCTTGTTTTCTCTGCACACCCCCGCGCAGGAGAGAGATCTCACTCACCCCCTCTTCTCCTCGCACTCATTCACACACACATCATCATCACTCGCACTCTCTCACACGCTCACGAACATCATCGTCATCATCGGTATCGGCATCATCCTCATTCAAACATCATCATCGCCACCACCACCCACAATCAATCATCATCCTCTTCACCACTCATCTTCACCACCACTCATCATCCTCATCCTCATCATCGTTGAGTAAAGTGTGAGGAAGTCTCAGGCGGGAGCCCCCTCCCTATGGGGCCCGCAGATCATGTTGGTAATCCGAGCGGGTCATCGGAACCCTGTAACTGTCGTCACTTTTGGGCTCCCCAGGCCTGAAAATGGAGGAAGTCTCAGGCGGGAGCCTCGTCTGTGAGTGAATTGGGAGGAAGTCTCAGGCGGGAGCTCCCTCCCTATGGGGCCCGCAGATTATGTTGGTAATCCGAGCGGGTCATCGGAACCCTGTAACTGTCGTCACTTTTGGGCTCCTCAAGCCTGAATATGGAGGAAGTCTCAGGCGGGAGCC
This sequence comes from Prorocentrum cordatum, assembly GCA_963575745.1. Taxonomy (NCBI): domain Eukaryota; class Dinophyceae; order Prorocentrales; family Prorocentraceae; genus Prorocentrum; species Prorocentrum cordatum. The sequence continues at coordinate 397,304 of CAUYUJ010016782.1, forward strand.
TCGTCTGTGAGTGAATTCTGAGGAAGGCTCAAGCGGGAGCCCCCTCCCTATGGGGCCCGCAGATCATGTTGGTAATCCGAGCGGGTCATCGGAACCCTGTAACTGTCGTCACTTTTGGGCTCGTCAAGCCTGAATTTGGAGGAAGTCTCTGGCGGGAGCCTCGTCTTTGAGTGAATTGTGAGAAGTCTCAGGCGGGAGCCCCCTCCCTATGGGGCCCGCAGATCATGTTGGTAATCCGAGCGGGTCATCGGAACCCTGTAACTGTCGTCACTTTTGGGCTCCTCAAGCCTGAATATGGAGGAAGTCTCAGGCGGGAACCTCGTCTGTGAGTGAACTGCGAGGAAGTCTCAGGCGGGAGCCCCCTCCCTATGGGGCCCGCAGATCATGTTGGTAATCCGAGCGGGTCATCGGAACCCTGTAACTGTCGTCACTTTTGGGCTCGTCAAGCCTGAATTTGGAGGAAGTCTCTGGCGGGAGCCTCGTCTGTGAGTGAAGAAGTCTCAGGCGGGAGCCCCCTCCCTATGGGGCCCGCAGATCATGTTGGTAATCCGAGCGGGTCATCGGAACCCTGTAACTGTCGTCACTTTTGGGCTCCTCAAGCCTGAATATGGAGGAAGTCTCAGGCGGGAGCCTCGTCTGTGAGTGAACTGCGAGGAAGTCTCAGGCGGGAGCCCCCTCCCTATGGGGCCCGCAGATCATGTTGGTAATCCGAGCAGGTCATCCAAAACCTGTAACTGTCGTCAATGTTGGGTTCTCGCGCTGCCAGAACGCAGTTCCCAGGCCACACTTTGGATGCAACAAGGAAGTTTTTGGGCTCCTCAGGTCGCCGAGGTGCTGCGACAGGGCGCCGAAGGCGCCGACGACGACGGCCAGGCCGAGGCGCGGGCGCGGAGCTTGCTGATGTTCAGGCCCAGCGAAAGGGAGTTCACATGGCAGAGCTCGGGGGCGCACAGCGTGCGCCGCTCGGGGTTCACCCTGACGCACGCGTCCTACCTGACCTCCACGCTGTCGCAGGGCCAGACGCTGCGCAAGGGCGTCACCATCGACTGCGCGAGAGACGAGGACGCTGGCCGCACGGGCATGTCGGACGAGCAGTGGTGGCTGCACCTCTACGTCATGTTCTCCCGCGCCACGTGCATGCGGAACATGCTGATCCTGCGGCCGCCGCCGCGAGAGTTCCTGGAGTGCGGGCCGCCGGCGTCCCTGCGGAAGGCGCTCCTGGAGTTCGACAAGAGAACGGTTTTGTCCAGGGCGGAGGCGAAGCAGCTCGCGGCAGAGCTGGGCTTCGTGCTGCCTTCCGCCTGAGCGCGGCTGCGCCTCGCTCGAAGCCCGCGGGGTTGTCCCAACGGCTTGGTCTTGCGCGCCAACGGCTCGCGGGGTTGTCCCGACAGCCTGGCCCGCGGGGTTGTCCCAACGGCTGCGCGACGTGACCTGTAGAGAACGCGCCTGTGCTGGCCGTGGCGGCGACGGCGCCGAGGAACATCGACATGCGCGCTCATGCAACAGGAAGGGGAGGAGGTGGCGGGGCGCGGAACAAACAGGGGGGCGAGGATGGGGACAACGTAAGGAGTGGAAGGGGGGCCCGCGCCAAGGCGAGAGGAAATATACGCAGAAGAGACAGCCAGGACGCCTCACCAACCACGAGGACGACGGTGATGGCTTTTTCCAGATTCGCCCAGAGGATTCTTATGTGGGGTTCTTCCGTCGGAGTAATTAACGTGATATTTTTTCCTACGCGTGTCGCAAGGGTATTCCTACACATTACACTGGGAACTGGTTCTCTTGATCATCGTGTCGTGTATTTGGTCTCCACACAGTCTGCGATGTCGCGCAATACAAAGCGTTGTCATGCAAAAATGACTATTCATGTCGTTTCACGTCTGGATCGTGCCTACATGACAGCCGTGTCGATGATACTATATTGCTTGAATAGCCAATGCGTGTGCTTCATACTTTCGTAACTAGGTTCTGTACTTTCATTGTGATTTCAAGCGGACGTATTTTCGTACACACGCCCATACCAGCGGAACCAGTGGTCTTTATACAGCGCGCGGCAGGGAGTTGTAGACACGAGCAGCAGTCACATTGAACACGAACGCGACAGCAGGACGTCCCTCTTGCAGGCCAGGGCCCAGGCCTCTAGAGGCCTTCGGTTTTTTTTTTCAGACGAGGGGCATGCTCATGAGGAGGCAATTGGGGGAAGGGAGGAGTGGTGAGGGGTGAGGGAAGAGGGGGGGGAGGATGAAAGAGGTGTGGATGTTGATGATGAGCAAGGTTGAGGATGGAGCGGGGGGGAAGGAGGGAGGAACGGAGGTAGGCGGGATGAAAGATGATGGATGCTTGTTACGGGGGGAAGAGAAAAACGGGCGTAAGGACGAGAACACGGGTAGAGGTGATGATGGTGATGAGGGTGAAGACCTCTTGACTATCTTGCCCATGCTTTCGTACTCATCCAACAAGATGTCCATGATGCCCATGTTCTCGCCAGCTATGTAGAAGCCTGGGACCTTGTTGAGGATCTCCGTCAGGGAAGTGGCACCGCTGTGGCCCGTGGAGAGCACGAAGAGCCACTGCTGCTTGCTGGCGCAGAGGTCACACTCGCCCTCGTTGGAGACCAGTGCCGGGATCTCCGCGGAGAACTCGGCGCTCCTGCCGATGCTCCGCGGGGTGACCGGGAAGGGGGGGGGCAAGAGAGGATCGGAGCAGCCAATCGACTGCACGCAACTGGCTAGAGGCGAGCACGTGCTGGCGAACGCGACAAGCGGGAGGGCCGGAGGCAGCCGCGCGGAGCGGTCCCTGCACCCACCCTCTCCCCCCCCTTTCCGCCCAACCCGAGTCTTGAAGAGGGCGGGATGCCGAGGAGTGGGCCTGGTCCCGGCGAGCTCCAGCTCAAGATACCCGCAGGGCCCCAAGAGCGCACTGTTGGTGCAGTGGAGGCACGACCACAAGAAGCCTTCCACAAGAAACCCAACCCTGAGACACCAGGACTTCCACTCATTTTTGGTGTGGGAGCGTCGCGCTCTCCATTGCAGAACCATCGAAACCCAAAAAACCCAGTGCACCCTGGAGGCAAGCAGGTCGTTTCTTGGCATGGGCTTCTACTGCAATGCTGATATTCAGAATGATAACGCTAATGATAACGATGATGATGCTGCTGCTGATGATGGTGATGATGAGGATGCTGTTGAGGATGAGGGTGACGATGATGGTGGTGATGGTGATGATGATGGTGATCGTGTTGGCGGTGATGATGATGTTGCTGATGATGATGACGCTGATGATGATGGTGATGATGGTGAGTATGATGATGCTGTTGATGATGAGGCTGATGATGATGCTGATGATGATGGTACTGATGATGATGCTGATGCTGATGCTGATGATGATGATTATGATGATGATGCTGATGATACTGATGATGCTGCTGATATGATGCTGTAGATGCTGATGTTGCTGCTGATGATGATAATGCGATGATGGTGGTGATGGTGATGGTGACGATGATGAGGATGCTGTTGACGACGACGATGATGCTGATGATGCTGATGACGGTGATGATAATGATGATGATGATGATGATGATGATGATGATGATGATGATGATGATGATGATGATGAGGAGGATGCTATGATGCTGATGCTGATGAAGAGGAAGTGGAGGAGGAGGAGGAGGGGGAGGAGAAAGAGGAGGAGGAGGAGGAGGAGGAAGAGGAGGAGGAGAAGGAGGAAGAGGAGGAGGAGGAGGACGGTAAAATCCGTAGCCATTGTGGCTCAAGCGGCAGGGCTTTAAGTCACTCTCACTGTACTTTTCATATTGCTCCCCACTTCTTCACATGCCGAAGCATCAGCTTGTGTGTGAGTTGAGAGATGAGCTTCTTGGTTTGCTTTCTCTGCATTCTGGAACTCACTTTGAGGGCTTGGCAGCGGCGGCCAGGACCGTCCTCCCGCATCGATCCCAGAGCAACCTGCGCACAGCCCTGGTTCGGATTGACTATGCGTACAATCTGGTGCGGCACATCACCCCTGCTTCCGTGCGCAATCACATCACCAAGGTCGAGGCCAGTTTGTTAGAGCATCATGGTCATGATGCCACTTGTCACAAACTAGATTCAGTGGACACGTGCATTTTCAGTGGGGACGGACATTCTGATTCGAGTTCTTGCTCAGGATCCACCAGGCTCGCAGGGCATGGGGAGGAGCACAGTTCGTATGGTTCGTCCCAGTGTGGTCACCCCTTGCGACCAGCACGCAACTCTCCAATTTTGGGGCCTCAGGGGAGCGGAGTGTCTGTCAGCCACGCTCCTGAACGGGGAAACCGAATTGCAGACGCCGATGGTGGGCCCGTCCACGCATGCGGTGGTGAAACTCTCAGCAACATTAGCAGCACCATCGATATGTTACTTCAGAAGATGCTTTGGGTAGAGGAAAAGTTAGAAGCTCATGGAGACCGCATTGATGAGCTTACGGCTACGGCAGAGTCTTATACGGACCTAGCTTGCTCCTCGGAGGTTGCGACAAAAGACCCTTTGGATCAGCATATGAGCACCGATGATAGCCGCCAGACGGAGTTCTTCGATCTTGAGGCTTTTGATTCGGTTCTTACCGACACGGTGGTGGAAGGCACCGCCGACGGTCAGTCAGAGCACCGTGCGGCAAACAAGGATTTGCAGCTGCTCGATGTGACGCCGCTGTTCCTGGCATCGGAGTTTGTCGGGGTGCAGGCGTCTAAGCTGACCGAGGGGACCCAGGTCTTTTTCGACATTGACGCGAAAGGGGACTTGTGCGCGTCGGCCCTCACTGGCAATTCCCACCAGGACGGGGCCCTGACGGCAGGCCGGCGAGGAGGCAGCCAGCGCTTTCCCCTCATGGCCCTCGTCCTCCAGATGGCGGGCATCCCCTTCGACGAGAGCACCTGCGACCATCACGGCTACCGGGTGCTCGAGGACGAGCTCATTAGCCTGGCCAGCTGCGGAGGCTCGCCAGTAGATCTGGGCCGCCATCTTGCAGCATGGCTTAGTGACCACGCCCTTTTCACGTAGCACGTCTCTTGTCCCCCTCCTCCCTTCCCCCGCGGCCAGCAGCAGAGCAGGCGAGGGGCGCCCTTGGCCCTCCAAGAAGTTCACAAGCGGACCTCTTGGCCACAGCCAGGGCTCTGCTCGAAGGGGGTGGGAAGGGTAGGGGGTGGAAGGGACGGATACGACGACGGCGGCGACGGTGACGACGTGCCGAAACGGCACTCGCTGTCGGCCATCGCCCGTCTTACCCTCGATGGCTGCATCGAGGCACCTTCCCCTCCCTCCTGTCATAGCTAGCAGCAGGCTCTGCTTGAAGGGGGCGGGAAGGGTGGGGAGGGGTATAGGGAAGGGCCGGTGGAGGTTTGCGACGTCACCCCACGGACAGCGTGGCTGGGGAGGTGCCAGCCCGCGCTCGGGCAGGCCCATGGCGAGGGAGCCGCGGGCAGCCCTCCAGGGGACTTCGGAAGCACCATTCTCCTCCTTCCCTCTCTTCCTCCCTCCTCTCGGCCTTCCTTCTTCTCCATGGTGCTTCCTTAGTTCTCCCACTCCATATTTTTTGTCCTTTCCTGCTCCTAGAGTGGGCTCGGGACTCGTTAGTGCAACAGTGCAACAGAGGAGGACGGTAAGGAGGAGGAGGAGGAGGAGGAGGAAAGCAAGGAGGATACGCGACCACACCCTTAGAGGAGGAGGAGGAGGAGGAGGAGAAGGAGGAGGAGGAGGAGGGAGGAGGAGGAGGAGGAGGAGGAGGAATATGAAGAGGATAATGACGGGGAGGAGGCGGAGGAGGAGGAGGAGGATGAGGACACGAGGGTGCCAACTAGCTGCAGCAGCAGCATAACCGTCCGGAGCTCAAGCTCGAAGGAGGAGGAAGAGGAGGAGGACAAGGAGGAGTAGGGGGACAAGGAGGAGGATGAGGAGGAGAAGTAGGAGTAGGAGAAGCACGGATAATATGAGAAGCAGACATAGGAGGACGACTCGGAGGAGGAGGAGGAGGAGGAGGAGGCTACGTACTCCCCTTCCTCCTCCTCCTCCTCCTCCTCCTCCTCCTCCTCCTCCTCTGGCATCTCCCCCCCAGAGGTCTCGGAGAGCTCCTGCGGCCCCTGGGGCCTCCCGAGCCGTTCTAGAGCCGCCTCGGGAGCGCCCTGGATGCCCCCAGAAGCCTCTGGAGGCTCAGCGCGTGAGCCAAAGACGTCCAGCGTGCTGGATTGCCAGGCCTTCTCCGCCTCCTTCTCCCTCCTCCTCCTCCTCCTCCTCCTCCTCCTCCACGTCCTCGAGCATCCGCTCAAATCTCGTCCCCGGGCCCCTCCTGGGATCGTCCTGGCGCGTCCTGCCGTGGCAGCGAGGATGCTTGGACATGCTCCCGCTCGCGTCACAAGACGTGTGAGGAGGGCGGGCTGGGCGTTTCGCCTGACTCTCTGCGTATGGCCCCGAGGATTTGACATTCCAGGAGCGACTCGGATAGAGGGCGGGTGGCTTTCAACATGCCTCTCTCGCTGTAGCGCGGTGCGCACTTTCGAGATGTTCAACAATTGCATGGATGGAGGGCGGTGCGTATTAACTGTTGGGCTCCCGCTTCAGACTTCTTCAAGCAAGTTCCGCAGGCCTTCTGGGCGTAGGAGGTTTAGGGAGATCGTTCTTCCAATCCCCCTTCTTCCCTTTCGAGCAAGGGGTTTACCCCTCCCCAACCCCCACGCAGACAGACTCCCCCCGACTCAGCGACGCCTTCATGAGGCCTCCTGCGGGCCGCTTGGAGACCTCTTCGGGGCCTCTCGGGGGCCCTGGGGGCGTCTTAGGGGCGTCTTGGGGGCCTCCAAGGCCATCGTGGTGCCAACTACGTTTGACGCCCGTGGCCTTTTCGAGATTTGAGGCGGTTTGGGCACTCATTGGGCTCTCTTGGGGTCCCCTTGGGGGGCCTCTGGGGGCCATCTTGGACCCTCTGTGGGCGCGTCTGGAGCCTCGCTTTGGCCATCATGAGCCCATCTTGAGGCCTCAACCCATCGGGAGCAAAAGAGCGAGAGGGCACACGTCATTGGAATCCCTCGGGTTCGTGACAGGATTTAGCCTCTCGGCGACCCTTTTGGGGCGACTTGGGGCCATCTTGGGCAGACCTGGAGACCGTCTCGTCTTGCTTCGCCCTGTCTCGCCTTGTCTCGTCTCGTCCTGTCTGGTCTGGTCGTGTCTCGCCTCGGTCGTCTTCCCGCATCGACTGGAGGGTCCGCCCGACGTGTCAGGACCTTTTCGGATAACAGTGCGTCGCAACACTTCCCCAGTTGCCTGTGGACTGGATGGGGCTGGCAATCTGTCGCGGTGGCCACTCTTATGAAACCGCCTCGCCTTGTCCTGTTTTGCCGAGACCAGAGCCGGGGCGTGACACGCAGGTGTTGTGGCCGAGGGGCGGTTGGATAAAGGCTAACGCGTTCTATTCGGGGAAGTCCTTCTCCTGGGTCTGGACGCCCCCTCCGCGCCCGAGGGATTAGAGCGACCAGTATGGCCCGATATGGTTCCATGGTGGCCCAACATTGCCTCCAATACGGTGAAACGTAGACCTGTACATGTGCATGTCTGTCTGTCTGTCTGTCTGCCTGCCTGCCTGTCTGTCTGTGTGTGTATGTATGTATGTATGTCTGTCTGTCTGTCTGTCTGTCTGTCTGTCTGTCTGTCTGTCTGTCTGTCTGTCTGTCTGTCTGTCTGTCTGTCTGTCTGTCTGTATGTATGTATGTATGTATGTATGTATGTGTATATATATATATATACATATATGTGAGCCCTCCCAACAATACTCCCGAGAGGCTAAACTCTTGCAAGCATCAACGGTGCTTCAATGAGTGGTGCTTCACTGTGTTTCGCTTCGGATTTGTCTTGAGACCCCACTGTGGCTCCAATATTGGCCAAGAGAGTCCCTCGACTCCAAGACGGTCCAGAAGAACCCCCAGAGCACCCTTTGAGCGCCCAGGCGAAGTCACGCGAGTTGAGGACCTCCTGTTCGGCCGATGTCATCCAAGACGGCCCGAAAAGCCTCCACAAGGGCCCCGACGGCCTCCAGCATGGCCCCGAGAGGGCCCCATGATGGCACAGATAAGCCTCCAAGAGACCTCCATAACAAAGTGTCAGCGAATGCATGTGTGGTTGACTCCTGCGTCTGCTCAGACTGATCCTGAGTTCGATTTGACGGCTGTCCCCCTCTTTGTTCCACTACTCGCCTGGGCCTGGGCGTCGTCTCAGGATGGGCTGGCGGGCGAAGCGTCGAGAATTATGGCCATAAGTTCGCAAGGGCACGCAACAAGTACAAGGATTGAGGCCAGATCCTTTTCAACATGGAGGTCTCGCTCGAGTCTTCCTGATCTGATGGCAAGCCGCTCAGCAATCATGCGGCAGTGACTCTGATGGAGGGCGGCTCCCTTTCAAGCAGGGGCTCTCGCTGGAGCTCGCCCTGGACTGTAGCATCCCGCCTCTTCTCGGGCGTTGGCAGGACTGGGTTTACAGTGGCACCCGGTTTAAGGATGTGTGCTGGGGGGGAAGCCCTCCCCGCCGCGTCCCACGAAGCGGAACCCTGCCGTCCCCGGAACAGAAGCCAGCCACGGCAGACCTGGTTTGGTGATCCGGGCCAATTTAGGGGCTCCGAGCAGTGGGGGCGGAGGATGAGGAGGAGAAGGGCGAGGAGGAGGGGTGGAGCTGCGAGGATGGCGAGGAGAACGAGGAGGAGGAAGAGGAGGGCGAGGAGGAGGGCGAGGAGGAGGAGGGCGAGGAGGGGGAGGAGGCCCTACCACTAAGCGGGTCCCCTCACCTGGGGTCCTGGCCATGTCCTGCCTCTTCGCGTCCCTCGCAGCTCGGAGGGTGCGAGGCAGTGCCTCCTTCTCAAAGCGGGGCCCTCTCGCCGGCCCAACGGGCCAGAGGCGTGCTAAGATCTCCAGTAACTACTTAACAATATTTCTAGTTCGCGCGTGCGGGGCGGCCCCTGGGGGGCCCCGGACGAAAAGTACCCCGGCCGATCCCCGGCCGGGTCCGGGGCGATCCCCAGGGGGGAAGCTATTTTTCGCCACCCCTCACGAGGATCGTGGCTTCCGAGGGGGGGGCTGCAATCGACTGCCCCCCCTCCCGCCCCAAGGGGCCCCCAAGAGCCCCCAAAGAGGCCCCAGGAGAGCTCAATACGCCGCCAAGGAGCCCCAAGACGCTCCCAAGAAGCCCCCGAGAAGCCTCCAAGACGGCCCCAAGAGGCCCCAAATAGCGCTCCAGGGCTGGCGGAATGAGCGAAGCGATGAAATAACTTCTCCCTGTCGCATCCCGAGGCCACTTTTCAGGGCGGGCCGGGCGTTTCGCCTGAGACGTCCTCACCGTTCATGACCCTGAAGCTTAAACGTTGGCAACATTTTCACAGATGGAGGGCGGGTGGTTTTCAAAATGTGGCTCTCGCCTTAGTGCCGCGCGCATTCGCTTTCAACATGTGCAAGCACTTCGCGGATTGAGGGCCACCGTTTTCAAAATGTGGCTCTCGCCTTAGCGCCGCGCGTATTCGTTTTTGTTTTGTTTTGTTTTGTTTTGTTGTTGTTGCTGCTGATGTTGTTCCCAACCATCCTGTGGTGTTGGGTCCTCGTTTTGAAGAGACGGTGCCCCGCGTTCTCCTTCCTTCCTTCCTTCCTTCCTTCCTCCCGCTGCCTCCTCCCCCCTCCCCAATTCGGCACACCCCTCACACGTTTCGTGGCTCCATAGGGAGCTCCACCGAAGGCCCCAGTGCCCGCGGCCGCATGCGTCACCCACACCCATTTCGGCACACCCCTCACACGTTTCGTGGCTCCATAGGGAGCTCCACCGAAGGCCCCAGTGCCCGCGGCCGCATGCGTCACCCACACCCATTTCGGCACACCCCTCACACGTTTCGTGGCTCCATAGGGAGCTCCACCGAAGGCCCCAGTGCCCGCGGCCGCATGCGTCACCCACCCCATTTCGGCACACCCCTCACACGTTTCGTGGCTCCATAGGGAGCTCCACCGAAGGCCCCAGTGCCCGCGCCCGCATGCGTCACCCACACCCATTTCGGCACACCCCTCACACGTTTCGTGGCTCCATAGGGAGCTCCACCGAAGGCCCCAGTGCCCGCGCCCGCATGCGTCACCCACACCCATTTCGGCACACCCCTCACACGTTTCGTGGCTCCATAGGGAGCTCCACCGAAGGCCCCAGTGCCCGCGGCCGCCGCGTCAACCCACACCCATTTCGGCACACCCCTCACACGTTTCGTGGCTCCATAGGGAGCTCCACCGAAGGCCCCAGTGCCCGCGCCCGCATGCGTCACCCACACCCATTTCGGCACACCCCTCACACGTTTCGTGGCTCCATAGGGAGCTCCACCGAAGGCCCCAGTGCCCGCGGCCGCATGCGTCACCCACACCCATTTCGGCACACCCCTCACACGTTTCGTGGCTCCATAGGGAGCTCCACCGAAGGCCCCAGTGCCCGCGCCCGCATGCGTCACCCACACCCATTTCGGCACACCCCTCACACGTTTCGTGGCTCCATAGGGAGCTCCACCGAAGGCCCCAGTGCCCGCGGCCGCATGCGTCACCCACACCCATTTCGGCACACCCCTCACACGTTTCGTGGCTCCATAGGGAGCTCCACCGAAGGCCCCAGTGCCCGCGGCCGCATGCGTCACCCACACCCATTTCGGCACACCCCTCACACGTTTCGTGGCTCCATAGGGAGCTCCACCGAAGGCCCCAGTGCCCGCGGCCGCATGCGTCCCCCACACCCATTTCGGCACACCCCTCACACGTTTCGTGGCTCCATAGGGAGCTCCACCGAAGGCCCCAGTGGCCCGCGGCCGCATGCGTCCACCCACACCCATTTCGGCACACCCCTCACACGTTTCGTGGCTCCATAGGGAGCTCCACCGAAGGCCCCAGTGCCCGCGGCCGCATGCGTCACCCACACCCATTTCGGCACACCCCTCACACGTTTCGTGGCTCCATAGGGAGCTCCACCGAAGGCCCCAGTGCCCGCGCCCGCATGCGTCACCCACACCCATTTCGGCACACCCCTCACACGTTTCGTGGCTCCATAGGGAGCTCCACCGAAGGCCCCAGTGCCCGCGGCCGCATGCGTCCCCCACCCCATTTCGGCACACCCCTCACACGTTTCGTGGCTCCATAGGGAGCTCCACCGAAGGCCCCAGTGCCCGCGGCCGCATGCGTCACCCACACCCATTTCGGCACACCCCTCACACGTTTCGTGGCTCCATAGGGAGCTCCACCGAAGGCCTCAGTGCCGCCGCCCGCATGCGTCACCCCCACCCATCTCGGCACCCCCCCCGCATTTCTCGTACGGCAGGGTCATCACCACGGTGGCGTGCCAGGGGCGCACCATGCGCGAAGGCGACGGGGCGGAGAAACGGCGCTCCGGGGGCGGCCAGACCTCCGGGCGCGAGCAGTCCGCGGCCAGACCATCTCTCGGTCCTGTGGACTCTCGCCCTGGGCCGTCGGCTGCCCGGCGCGCTGCTCCCTCGGTCGACGTCGCCCAGGCGTGATCCTGGATTGCGGCCGCCACGAGGTAGGGAACGGCAAGAAGGAGGACGACGACTGGTGGCTGGAGCTCTACGTGCTGCTCTCGCGCGCCACGCGCCACGAGGACCTCCTGCTCATGCGGGCGCCGCGCATCGAGTTCTTCCTGGCAGGGCCGCCGCAGGGCTTGCGGAAACAGCTGGAGCAGTTTGCTGCGCGCACGAAGCGGTGCAGGAGGGAAGCGACGGCCCTCGCCAGGGAGCTCGGCTTCACCGAGTTCATCCGCGAGGCCTGACCTGAGGAGCGTCTCCCCCGAGCCGCGCCTTCTCTCGACTGCCCGACTAATTGTTTGGCCTCGCGCCGCGGACGACCCGCGCGCGTCGCTGGGACCCTCTCGGGGCGACCAGCGCGCGTCGCGGGAACTCCGTGCTGCGGGGGGCCCGGCGCCTCGTTCGCCCGTCGTCGCTCTGCCCAGCGGTCAGAGACTTGCCCGCTATCAGCCAGCCAGTTAGCTAGTCAGCTCTCTCTGCTTCGCGCAGCGGACGACCCGCGCGCGTCGCTGGGGCCCCGCCCGGGGCGACCAGCGCGCGTCGCGGGGACTCCGCGCTGCGCTGCGCCCGCAGCCTTGGACTTTGGAGTGCGCGGGCAAAGAGGAAGGAAAAGAAGAGCCGAAAGCGGGCGCGATCCTCGCAAGAGGCGTGCCGACATGGGCGTCGCGACGTGCGGACGCTGCCGTCGGGGTTCCCGCGGAAGCTGCCTGCGGCGGCCACGCCCAGTGTCACGTGTGTTCGGACAGGCATGCTCGAACCATTCACATTCATATACACTTACACTAGGCGTTTCCATGATCGCATTCATGCAAATATATTCATTCGCGCGCAGACCCATTCATACTCAGATTCCCTCGCGCTCTGACTCACCCGCGTTCTTTCTTTCGTAATCAGATCTATCGTATTCCTTTGCGTTGTGTACCCCGCCACATTTCGGCACACCCCTCATGCGGTTCGTGGCCCCATAGGGAGCGCCACCGAAGAAGATACTCACAATTGCGATACTCACAACTGCATATGGTTGGGTCCTTCGCCAGGATATTTGTTTGTTGTTGTTGTTGTTGTTGAACATTATTACTTCTAAAGAATAATTATTGTTGCGACCCCTGGTGCACGACCCCCCCGCCGCGCCTAGGCCGCAGCCTCATTTTCATCATTTTCGTGAAGAAGTCTCAGGCAAAACGGGGGAGTCCGGATCCGGTTGTGTTGTTACGATCGGTTTTCCCTTGCAAAAAATAAGCTAAAGTGGACATTTCTTGTTCTAACATAACCAAACTTCAAGAATCCCTTGCAAAAAATAAGGTAAAGTGGACATTCGCGCGCGCAAGACGAAATCCTTCCAAAACCTTAGTGTTCGTAGCGATTTTAACATAAAAACATCAAAAAACCAATGGTTTTTTTTTTTTCTTTGTCAAAATCCATCCCGCGCGCTCAACTTTGTCAAGCACGTTTTCGAACTTCTGCAACAACGGTTGCGCACCTGCCAGGGCCATCATCCCTGTCAAATAATACCATGCGGGACACATTCGTTTTTTCTTCGCGCGCGCACGCCGTCGTCGTCGGCCGCGGGGCCCTGAATAGTAGCCACGGTCGTCCGCATGCCACGAAGTGAAGTGTCCGAACGTCATAGGGCGGGAAGCTGGGTGTGGGTGGTGGCGAAGAGTCGTTTGGAAATTTGGTAGAGCTTGAACCGGCCCCCCCACAAAGTGGGGGTATTGCCCGCCTCCTATGAAAACCCTGGCACTGGTGAGAACGGAATGTCCCCACGTGCTAGTAATTGTTGTTGTTGTTGTTGTTGTTGTTGTTGTTGTTGTTGTTTTGTTTTGTGATTTTTTTCAGCAGTTATCAAACCGTGCCTCTCGCTCTAGCGCCGAGCACATTCGTTTTAAAAATTGCATGCGTGTCACGAATTGAGGAAGGTTCCTTCTCAAAATGTGGCTCTCGCCTTAGCGCCGCGCACATTCGTTTGAAACGCTTGCAAGAGATTCACGGACTCCCATGATCAGCGTACCAGAAATGGTGTTTTGGAAGGATTCAGGATTATGGGGGTGCAACAGTTACGTTGCTTCGCAGTGTTGAAGCCCCAAGAATGGCGTTCTGGCGCGTTTCAGGATCGTCAAAACGCAACAGTCAGGTTGAACCGTGGCGTTGGAATCCCGAGAACAATGCTTTGGCATGCTTCCGTGTCTTCAAACGGTTGTCTTCCAACGAGGCAATTCCCTCAGTGGAACTGAACCCTTGTAGGGGCCTGCGAAAAGAGAGCTTGGAGGGAGGGTTTTTCCAACATCGTTGGTGACTCTTGGGTTTACACTGGTCCTCCTCCTCCTCCTCCTCCTCCTCCTCCTCCTCCTCCTCCTCCAACCGAATTCCATTCAAAATCGGTCCCCGACCCCCCCAG
>CAUYUJ010016782.1:418760-431260 GCA_963575745.1 Prorocentrum cordatum
AGGAGGAGGAGGAGGAGGAGGAGGAGGAGGAGGAGGAGGAGGAGGAGGAAGAGGAGGAGGAGGAGGCCTTGCCCCTCCAATTTCTGGTGGTGGTGGTGGTGGTGGACAACAGGCCCATCACCCGCTTTGCTTGGCATATACACACGCTCGAAGGTCCGCGGGCGGATTTTTCGGATCGGCGCTGACAGCCCCCTCCCTCCCTGGCGCGCGGAGCGGGCCAGGCGCAAAGGGGGGCCCGGCGTGCCGGCCCAAGAGAAAAACCCACGCGCGGACCTGGGGCTGCAGCTCGGTGGCCCTCGTGCGGCTGCCGGAGCCACCGACTCCTCGAGGTGGCTCCCAGCCTTCGCTACCCAGGCGTGATCGCGTCGTAAAAAATTAGCCTGGCGAAGGACCCAACCATATGCAGCTGTGAGTACCGCTATTGTGAACATCTTCTTCGGTGGCGAGCCCTGCGGGGCCACGAACCGTGTGAGGGGGGTGCCGACATGTGTGGCCGGGTACACGATACGAACGGACGAAACGGAAAACGATCGGCCTGAGCATGAAATCTTGAGCGCGGGTGAGTCTGAGCGCGAGTGAGTCTGATTATGAATGAGTCTGCGTGCGATTGATTCTGTTTGCATGACTGCGAGCATGGGTACGCCTAGTGTAAATGTCTCCGAGTGTGAACTCGCGACACTGAATGTAGCCTCCGCAGGGAGCTTCCCTGGGAACCCCGACGGCAGCGCCCGCGCGCCGCGACGCCCATGTCGGCACGCCCCAACGAGGATCGCGCCTGCTTCATCTCCTCATGTTCCTTCCTCTTTGCCCGCGCACTCCAAAGTCCAAGGCTGCGGGCGCAGCGCAACGCGGAGCCCTCGCGACGCGCGCAGGTCGCCCCGAAGGGGTCACAGTGACGCGCGTAGTTCGTCCGCTGTGCAGGGCAGACAGTGCTTGCTGGCTAACTGATAGCGCGCCTGGCTCTGGCCGCTGGAAAAGCGGCGAAGGGCGGGCGAGGCGCTGGGCAGAGCGCAGCGCGGAGTTTGCGCGACGCGCGCTGATCACCCCGAGAGGGTCCCAGCGACGCGCGCGAATCGTGGACGTGGAGCTCCTTATGGGGCCACGAAGCGTGTGAGGGGTGTGCCGAAATTGGTGCGGTGGGCGAATGCGAACGCAGCCACTGGGGCCTTCGGTGGAGCTCCCTATGGGGCGACGGAACGTGCGAGGCGTGTGCTGAAATGGATGCGGCGCCGCCATGCGAACGCAGCCACTGGGGCCTTCGGTGGATCTCCCTATGGGGCCACGAAACGTGTGAGGGGTGTGCCGACATGGGTGCGGAACCGCCATGCCAACGCAGCCACTGGGAGCTTCGGTGGAACTCCCTGTGGGGCCACGAAGCGTGTGAGGGGTGTGCCGAAATGGGTGCGGCGCCGCCATGCCAACGCAGCCACTGGGGCCTTCGGTGGAGCTCCCTATGGGGCCACGAAGCGTGTGAGGGGTGTGCCGAAATGGGTGCGGCGCCGCCATGCCAACGCAGCCACTGGGGCCTTCGGTGGAGCTCCCTATGGGGCCACGAAACGTGTGAGGGGTGTGCCGAAATGGGTGCGGCGCCGCCATGCCAACGCAGCCACTGGGGCCTTCGGTGGAGCTCCCTATGGGGCCACGAAACGTGTGAGGGGTGTGCCGACATGGGTGCGGAACCGCCATGCCAACGCAGCCAGTGGGGCCTTCGGTGGAGCTCCCTATGGGGCCACGAAGCGTGTGAGGGGTGTGCCGAAATGGGTGCGGCGCCGCCATGCCAACGCAGCCACTGGGGCCTTCGGTGGACCTCCCTATGGGCCACGAACGTGTGAGCCGGTGCGGCGCCGCCATGCCAACGCAGCCACTGGGGCCTTCGGTGGAGCTCCCTATGGGGCCACGAAACGTGTGAGGGGTGTGCCGAAATGTGTGCGGCGCCGCCATGCCAACGCAGCCACTGGGGCCTTCGGTGGAGCTCCCTGTGGGGCCACGAAACGTGTGAGGGGTGTGCCGAAATGGGTGCGGTGACGAGGAGGGGGCAGCGGGAGGAAGGAAGGAAGGAGTGAACGCGGGGCGCTGTCTCTTCAAAACGAGGACCCAACACCACAGGAGGGTTGGGAAATCAGGACGAGAGGCTTTTGGCTATTCTCGGCCCAGGTGGGCCCTCGCCGGGCCTCGGGCCCGTCAAAAACCGACTCAGGACGAAACACCGGTCCCGGGAGAAGGGTCCGGACTTCCAGGGGCGCCGTCCTGAAAACGTCAGGACGTCGCATGTCTGGGTGAGGAACCCCAAGGCATCGCGACCGATGGGCGGCCAGACCGTGGAAGAACCCGCGCGGACCTCCGGTGCAGCTCTTGGTCCTCCTTCGGCTGCTGGAGCCACCGACTCCTCGAGGCGGAACTCTCGGGGGCACGCAGTGGACTTCACCGCCGCCCTCATCAGATAAGGAAGCCTCCAGGGTCTGAAGTCTCCTGGGCACATTCCTCAACGAACGCTCCCACCGCAAGCGTCCGAGGGCAGAGATGGAGTCCAGCCCTGGCGGCAGGGCCACTGCGGGGGAAGCAGCGGGGCGGGGAGGGTGAAGGGCAGGGGGGAGCGGATCGAGGGCACCAGCTATACACTCGGGGGCGCGCAGACATGGATTAGCGATCCGTGGATTGGGCATTGGGCGCGCGGTCGCCAAATCCATGGATCGGGGGAAGTGCTCTCCCCAAGATGCGGCCGGTGCCGCCTGGCTCGGCGGCGGAGATCCACGATTTCCCATGGAAACGGCTCCCGTCGCGAATCCATGCCCCCTTAATCCATGTTTGCGATCGCCTGAGAGAGACCTGGTGCCCGAAGCGGGGCTCAGAGGCCGGCCGTGCTTCCCCCCCTCGCGGCGGCAAGGTCCGAGGTGGCCCGCGGCCGGGGGCAGGGCTGGTGGGCGTGACCAGGGCGTGCCCTGACCTTCCGACGGCGTGATTGTCCCAACGCTGGCCATCGCTCGGACGTCCATTCCCTGTGCTTTTTTCGGTTTCGTGCGTGGCTTTTTCGCCAAATGATCAAGGATGCTCCTCGATGGTCCTCGCCCAAGGAAAAATGCACACGTCCAAGCGATGCCAAGAACGCGCGGCCCCTGGGACCCCTCGCTCCGCCCCCGACCCTGCCCAGGGTCGGGCGGTCGTCCTGGGCGGCTGCTCCGCTGCCGGCGCCCCGGGGGGGCGCAGGAGGCGCCCCCCCCCCCCCCCGAGGCGCACATGGAGGAGGAGGAGGAGGAGAGGAGGAGGAGGAGGAGGAGGAGGAGGAGGGGAGGAGGCGGAGGAGGAGGAGGAGGAGGAGGATAGGAGGGAGGAGGAGGAGGAGGCCGAGGCGCCCGAGGCTTTGGACAGATCGCGGCGTCGGAGGCCCGGGGGGCGTGCTGAGGTGCGTGGAGGCCGCGGCGGGGGTCGGGCCCGCGCGCCGGGGCCGAGGCGGCTGCGGGAGCGCCGCGCGCGCAGGCGCGCCGGGGCCCCCCTCGAGGAGCCGCGCGGGGCGGGGCGGGCGAGGGCGGGGGGAGGCGCGGCAGAGGTGGGTTCCTGCAGGGGCCCTGGGACAC
This sequence comes from Prorocentrum cordatum, assembly GCA_963575745.1. Classification (NCBI taxonomy): domain Eukaryota; class Dinophyceae; order Prorocentrales; family Prorocentraceae; genus Prorocentrum; species Prorocentrum cordatum. The sequence goes on from CAUYUJ010016782.1 coordinate 422,333, forward strand.
ACAAGTCAATACACACAGACAGCAGGACTCCCTGTACTTTCGCATCTGTTCTGGGTTTTTGTCTTCTCCCCCACTTCCAACATTTTCCAATATTTTCTTGGGGATTTAATTGTGTCTGTGTGTTTTTTCCACTCCTGAGTTCACGGGGGAGGCCAGCGCGCGGCGGAGGCGCCGGGGGGCCGAAGTCCAGAGGAGGGCCGTCGGGGCGAGCGTGGGGCGGTCCGCGCCTGCCCCTGCCCTGCTGCTGGGCGCTCTCCTCCCGCCCCCGTGTGCACGACGCCGGCTTCGCGCGCCCGCCGCCCCAAGAATCCTGCGTCGGTGGCGCCGGGCTCCTCGTTGCTCCGAGGCCAGTCCTCTGCGGCAGGCAGCAGGCTCGCGCTCCCGAGGCGACACTCCGCCGCACGGCGCGCCAGAGCCGCGCTCCCCAAGCCACGATGCCCTGCAAACCAAGCTAGGTTCGCGCTCCCGATGGCACGAACTTCCACACTTGCACCAGAATCGCGCGCTCGACGACACGAAACTGCTCGGGCACTGATGCAGCGTTATGAGGAATAACGTCATGGACGGATCCAGATTTGACCTCGCCATCCCTGGAGGGCTGCGATCTGCGAACCCGTCGCCACCTTTGAGGGCAGCTGGGAGTCCAGCGGAGCGACGTCACACGCGGCTCTCAATTAAACGCCGCCGCTCTTGGGGGGCTGCGAATTGCGAAGCTGTCGTCACTTTTAAGGGCTGCTGGGGGGTCCGGCGGAGTGACGTCTTACGCGGATCTGCGACGTTAGACTTTACCAGCCTTGGGGGGCTGAGAACAGCGAAGCGGTCGCCAATTTCGAGAACTGCTAAGGGGTCCAGCGGAGCGACGTCATACGCGGACCAAAATTCACCCTCGCCGTCCTTGGGGGGCTGCGATCTGCGAAACTGTCGCTGGGGGGCCCAGCGGAGTGACGTCATACGCAGACCTAGATCATACCTCGCCATCGTTTGGGGGCGGGCGATCTGCGAAACTGTCGCCACGTTCGAAGGCTGCTGGGGGTCCAACGGAATGACGTCGACGGGCTGCCAGGGCCAGACCATGCACCGCGGAGTCATGGTCGACGTTGGGCGCAAGGGCGCGGAGGACCTGGACGCCTTCTGGTTGCATCTCCAGCAAATGTGCGATGAATTTACGTTTTCCGACGGGAACGGGACGGCTTTTTTTGGGGGGGGGGGGCAGCGGGCACTCTAGAGGTCTTGGAGTCCTCGGGCCTCAAGCGGAGCGTACGTCAAGCGACCACACGCTCGTGGCCCCCACCCCCAAACTGGGGCAGTGGCCAACGGCAGCGAAGACAAGCAACAGAGGCGCCTGCACCCCGCAAGAAGCGCACTGCTACATGCCAGCGCCAGAAGCAGCGGGAACGGGACGGCCTTTGCTTCTCGTGGCCCTCCGGGGAGGCGGAGCACGGGGAACGGGGCCGGCCCGCCCCCGCACGGCCATTCGATTCGGCAGGTTGGAGACTCTGCCCGGCATTCGAGGACGTCTCTTGGAGGCTTAGTGAAATCGGTTTCGAGGCCCCTCGGGGCCCTCATTGGGGCCTCTTTCGGGCCTCCTGGGGGCCTCTCCACAACCTCGGGGGGCTCATCTTGGGGTGGAGGGCTCGAAATCTCAGCTCGGGCTCCCCGCCGTGGCCCTTCCTTGGGGCTCCTGGGGCCCTCCTCGGCTGTCTCGGAGGCCGTCTTGAGCCGTCTTGGGCGCCCAATAGGTTCGAGCCGGCAGCTCAGCGCGGGATTACGAGACCACATACGAACCCTACCCCTACCCCCCACGACTTCTGAGGGGGAGGGTGGGGTTCACTTCGTTCGGGAGCTCTCGAGCGAAGTGAACCCCACCCTCGCCCTCAGAAATCGTGGGGGCTCCTCGCTTGACGGTGTCCGCAGACGGGAGAGGGCAGGCCCAAATGCCGACCCCACTTGTGCCTCTGCCCCCTCCTCCCCCCTCCTGCCTCTGGCCGCTTCCTCCTCCTCCTCTTGTTCCCCCACCTTCGTCGTCCTCGCCCTCCTCCCTCCTACTGCCACCTCCTCCTGCCCCCCCTCCTCCATCGTCCTCGTCCTCCTCCCACGCCTGTTCCCCGTCCTCCCCCTCCTCCTTCTCGTCCCAGAGCCGGGGCCGCTTCCACGGAACCATCTCCTCCTGCTCCTCCTCCTCCTCCTCCGCATGCAGCGCCTCCTCCTTCCCTCCGCCCACCCACCACCCACGCCGACCCGAACCTGGACACCAGAACGGACACTGGCAGTGGGAAGTGAGGAGGAGGCGGAGGAGGAGGAGGCGGAGGAGGAGGGAGAGGAGGAGGAAGAGGATGAGGCGGAGGAAGATGAGGCGGCTTGTTTTTTGATCAGGCACGCGTCCCAGCCCTGAACCAAATCGGGACGCCTCCTGGCTGTGATGGCGATGCTGCTGCTGCTCCTGATGGCACGCTCTCGAAGCGCGGTGTGCGGGAGGATGAGAAGGAGATGGGGAGAGGAGGAGGAGGAGGAGGAGGAGGAGGAGGAGGAGGAGGAGGAGGAGGAGGAGGAGGAGGAGGAGGAGGAGGAGGAGGAGGAGGAGGAGGAGAGGAGGAGGAGGAGGAGAGGCGGAGGCGGAGGAGGAGGGAGGAGGGAGGAGGGAGGAGGGAGGAGGGAGGAGGGAGGAGGGAGGAGGGAGGAGGGAGGAGGGAGGAGGGAGGAGATGGGGAGGGAGGCGGCGGGATCAGGGGAGCGGCCTCCGAACTCGTCCTCGAGGTCCTGCAGGACCTTGGCGCCCTGGTCGTCCTGTCCGCCCGCCCCCTGTCCGCCGCCGCCGCCGCGCTCTTGCCCCCCCTCCTGGTGCCAAGCTCAGCCCTCCTCCATCAACGTCCAGGTGGGATCTGCTCTCGCCATTGTTTGGGACTCATTGTGTAGTTGTCTGCGCATCGGGTTCTCATTCTTTGTATGCATGCACGTGTGTGTGTGTGTGTGGTGTGTTGCTCCTTCTCTCTTTCTTTATTTAGTTCTCTCTCTCTCTCTGTCCCCCTCTCTTTCTCAACATTTCTCTCTCCCTTTCTTTCTTTATGTCTTTATTTCTTTCTTTCTTTCTTTCTTTTTTTTTTTTTTTTTTTTTTTTTCTCTCTCTCTCTCTCTCTCAATGTCCCCCTCTCTTTATCAACATTTCTCTCTCTCTCTCTCGCTGTTTCTGCGCAAGTAGAGCTTCGTATTGCTGGGTCTGGTGCCTCTCCCCTGCCCCTCGCCTTGGGTTTCGGCCCTGGCTCTCTGGGTGCTTCCAGGCCTGCCTCCAGCTGCCCCGAGGACCTGGAGCAAGAGCATCAACTGGCACTCTCAAGGGCTCCCAACTGCGCGCTTCGCGCTGCGCGACGCGCGAAGTGCGAATAACTTCGCGGTCTCACGCCGCCTCCCAGGGGAGAAGAGGAGGATGAGGAAGAATCGGAGCCGAACCGCGAGGAGGATTCCGTGGACGTGATTTGTCTGGGCTGAGTGTTTGGACGTCCTTGGGAATTGTACAACGGCTTTTGCCAGTTTTCGGCCTCCGGGGGGTGGGGGCCTCTGGGGACCTCTGGGGGTCAGCATCCTGGGTGGAAGTAAAACTTGCTTCAACCTCTTTCTCCTCATCCTGCCCTTCTCGTCATCCTCCTCCGCTCCTCCGCCTGCCCCTTCCCTCCAACGTCTTGGTACAATCGAGACCCGCCGATTTTCGGCCTATGGGGGCCGCTCGCAGGCTCTGGAGCCCTCAATGGGGGATGTGTTTTGTTTCGAGTGGTCCCCACCGAAGCCTTCAGCGTTCGTCCCCGACTCTGTCTGGTACTGTTTGTTACTGTGGCTAGTCCGAGCTCTGCACGCATGCCAAATTTGATAAGACGCCATTACTCGGTCGCTGCTGCAATATGCTCTATCATGTTCTGTCTAGTTCCGTCTGTTCTATTCATGTGTGGCTTATTCCTGTGGCCAACCTTACATCGGTTCGCATGTTGCGTTTGGCACGGCGCAGTTGATCGGTCGTCTCTGTAAGTGTTCTACAGTCTCCAGATTTGGTATGTTCACTGATGTTCATATCTCTTGTGCTGTAATATTTTATGTTATGTTATGTTCTTGGCGGGCCGTCGTTAAGTCGTGATGCTTGTGACATGTGATACGTCGTCCAATCGGTCGTTGCTGCGCCTATTTGTTACAATGGCCAGTCTGACCTCGGTGCGCACGTCGCGTTTGATAGGACGCCGTTAATCGGTCGCTGATGCTTTTCGTTTTACTCAGCCATGTTCCTTTTCTGCACTAATCGAATATGGTGTGTTACGTTATGTTATGCGATGGTATCATCGAACATGCTGTTTTACAATCTGCTTATCTATGTTGCGTTACGTTTAACTCGTTGATGTACCTGCATGCTCAACCGTCTCATTGATTGTGATGTACGGTTATATCTGTCATTATGGTATGGCATGCCCGCCTTCGTGTCAGATTTATCCCCTCCGGTGTTATCACCAATGCTCTTTTTGATGTTATAATTTCGTGATCGTGGTTGCATTCGTATCGGCCGTTTTAGCGTTATGCTGTCGCTCTGACTTCTGATGTCGCGCTGCAGACATTTTTTAAAATGAAAAACACCCTTAGTCACACCTCCTTGCAATTGCAGCATCCCGCATGTATGTGCCGACATGCTTGTTTTGGTTACAGGTGTTATCGTATGCGGTTGTCGTTCCTATTCTCTCTTGCGCTGGTGTAAAACATGTTATGTACTAGCTGTGTATACTACTCTCTGCTCTGGCCTGCTATATACTAAGCGAGTATGTGCCTGCTTACATCGTCCTATGGTATGGTATGCCCTGTTCTGTATTGTTATCCATGCTCAACTCTGTCGCACCCTGCCGTGTTATGTAAACCTCGTTGCCATGGTGGTAACAATAGTTTAACACTGATGTTGGGCCTCTCTCTCTCTCTCTCTATATATATATATATGTCGGCGGTGCGCCGTGGCACGAACCCCCCCCCCAGCACTACCGGGGGGGTTCGTGCACTACCGGGGGGTTTCGTGCAGCCCGCACCGGGTGCCGCCAGCGGCTTAGAACACCCCCCCCCCTTGCCGCTTTACCGGGGGGGTTCGTGCAGGCCGCATTGGGTCCTCCCCTGTCGCTTTACCGGGGGGGTTTCGTGCAGGCCGCACTGCGTCTACCTGGGCTCCCCCCCCCCCTGTGGGAGTGGGGGGGTGGGAGTGGGGGGTGGGTTGGGGGGGGGGGCAGGGGGGCGGTTGGGAAGGGTGGCTCCCTGTCGAAGTGTGGCGTGTGCTCGCCTTGTGTTCTCTATTCGCGTCTGCTCGCCTTTGTTCCGCCGCAGCCTCTCGTATTGTGGCTCGTGGCCACAATACGAGAGGCTGCTGCGCAACTCCCGAGAGCCGCTGTGGGGGGTCGACGGCACGGCCGCGTAGAGAAGAACAGTGCCGCCGTGTTCCGGCACGGCCCTGGGATGCAATGCCGCCGCCGTGTTCCGGCCCGTCCTGGTAAGATTCGCGCGTCGGGGCTGGGGTTCGCGCGTGCCGGGAGCGCGCCGCTTACGGAGGGGTTGCGACCTTACCGGGGGGTTTCGTGCAGCCTGCCAGAGGAGGTCGTGTTCACCGGGGGGGTTCGTGCACGCTCGCACCGGGAATGGCGCCAGCTCGAACCCCCCCAGGAGAGATTACCGGGGGGGGGGTCGCTCCGCACCGGGCACCGCCGACATATATATATATATATATATATATATATATATGCGACGTTTTGCGAAACTACGCCTCGTCATGCCACACTGGTTTTATTATGCTATGACATAACACAAGTTGCAATGCTGTGACTGGTTCTGCTCATTTATATCATGGTGCAATATTCCATGTTGTGTTGCCAACCTCCCTGCGTTGGGTACCCGTTTTGTATAGAACGTAGCGGTCACACACTGTCTTCCGCCCTTCCTTCCCGCCTCCTTCTTCCTCTCCTGTTTCCACCTGCTATGATCTCGCCACGAAGGCTGCTGGGAGGTCCAGCGGAAGAGGTACCACCCAGACTCAGACTAGACCTCGCCATCCCTGAGGGGCTGTGATCTGCGAAACTGTCGCCACTTTCGGGGGTTGCTTGGGGGTCCAGCGGAGTGAAACGCCACCCAGACTCATATCAGACCTCGCCATCACCGAGGGGCTGCGATCTGCGAAACTGTCGCCACTTTCGGGGGCAGCTGGGGGGTCCAGCGGAGTGAAGCACCACCCAGACTCAGACTAGATCTCGCCATCCCCGGGCGGCTGCGATCTGGAAAACTGTTGCCACTTTCGAAGGCTGCTGGGGGTTCAGTGGCACCACCCACACAAAGACTAGACCTCGCCATCCCCTGGGGGCTGCGATCTGCGAAACTGTCGCCACTTTCGGGTGCTGCTGGGGGGGCTTGCGGGGCGCTGTCGCGGGCCGCCCGCAGACCTTGCGGCGCGCTTTCGAATGTCGAGCTCCCGCGCTGAAAAGTGCAGGAAGGAAGCAGGGAAGCTGGCGGGCGAGGTAAGCCTCGCTGGCTTGTTGCACAAACGACACGCAGGTTTAATCATTGTGTCGATCGCCGCGGCGTCATGGCGCAGGCAACGCTGCATCTTTAGCGTACTCCAGCAAAAGCAACACCCTTCGGTCTCCTCCCGTCACTTTCGTCGTCGTCCTCCGCCCCCTGCCGCCTTCCCTCTGCTGCGCCGCGCTTGCGGTTCGGCCCCCACGCGTCCTTCTCCTGCCCGTCGTTCCCGCCCCCATGTCCTCCTCAAGCCTGGGACTTCGCTTCTCGTCCTTCTGTTGTTGTCCTGTGAATCGCACCACGTGATCGCACCTCAGTGGCCTGCACATCATACAACGGCGCCTGTACTGTCATTGTCCGGGCAAATTTGGGCCAACTCTTCTTGTCACTTGATGCAAATGGGGCTGGTACGTCGCAGCGTACTTGTTTGATTATGTGATGACATGTTGAACTCTGACGTTGTGTTGCGAACACTGTTGCAATATTTCATGCTATGCTAGATTCGATGCCGTAGTGCTGGTAATCGTGAGATAAGTATGTGTTGTCATCTAACGTTATGCGATGGTGTAAGGTGTTATGTCCCTTTCCGTCACACTTTGGTTTACCATGCTATTTTATGACATGGCATTTGGTTATGATGGGCTTTGTCGTGTCATAGTGTGTTATGTTCTGCTCTTATGTGCTATGTCAAGTTGTGTTATGCTATGACTAGGGCGCTATGGTGTGATGGGCCATCTTAAATCATGGGCTCGTTGCCTATCATGTTTCATTATTGTGCTATGCGAGATTTGCTGCAAGAGTGGTTATACTAGTAGAACAATTATGTAAAGTTGTATTATGCGCGGGTTTGGTCTACTCTTGGATGTCCCGTTCTGTCACTATGTGACTTGATGATTTGGTATTGCCTATACGGTGACCGTATGTGACGTTATGCGCTGCTATATCACGGCACGGTCTGGTATGATAGTCCTATTAAGCATCGATGTGCTACGGTCAGGTCAGTGTGTGCTGTCCTTACGTGTTGGACCATGGTATGGTCTGCGCTGCCATCGCATGTTTGAAATCGTTACACACATATATATATGCATCTATCAATGTTTGCTATGCGTTCTTGATGTCGATCGTTCGTGCGTTTTGCTCATGCGTCGTGTCGCCTGAACGGCGCGACGCCGACGCCTCCCCGTCGGTGCTGTCTGGCATGCAAGGTGTCGTCATCCGTCGACGACGCGAGGCGAGACACTCGTGGATTCCCGGGACCCTGTGGGGCCCGGCGACCGCGGCATGGTGTCGCCATTCGTCGAGGACGCGAGGCAGGTTACCCAACGATTCCCGGGATCCTGTGGGGCCTGGCGGCCGCGGTGTGCAGGGTGGGCCGACGGGTGTTCTCTCTCTCTCTCTGGGGTCTAACAACTTGCCGTGTCGGGTGGGAAACAACAAGCGACGTGAGCATAAACTTTTGTCGGGGGTCGGATCGGCGCCCCCTCCCTCCTTCCTCCTCTCCCCTCCCCTTCCTTCTGGACACTCCCTCCCCCTCCCCCGCGCCCTCCCCCTTCCTCCTGTTTCCTCCTGCTCTTCTTCCCCCACCTCCCCGAGCCCAGCCGCTTCCATTGCAATGTCGCACAGGGCGTCCAGCTCCAGGTCGCACCGGAGCCCAATCGATGCCTCTGAGAAGAGTGGCGAATGAACAATGAGGAGAATGCCATGCAGCAAGAAAACTACTCCAAGTTGTTAAAGCAGATCGGCAAGACAAGAGGCAACGCTTTTGTCCACGGGGTTTGCGCGAAAACCTCTGGCCAAAGGCATTCCAACAAAAACAACAAAGCAAAACACGGCACACCAGCGCACATGTGATTTGTCTGCTGTGCTGGCGCGAGGAGAGTGGCGAGGAGGGCCGCCGCGTGAGGCGCTGGAGAGGCGGCGGCCGACGCCGCGGAGGACGACACGGCCGAGAGGGAGCGCCCGAAACTCCAGGGGGTCAGCTCGCCTGGGCGCGGCGCCGGGCTACAGTCAACCAGTATAGCAAGGATGCGCGATAAGGATGCGAGGGCCTTGGACGCCCATTTCGAAGCTTTTCGAGCGGGGCGCGGCCAACGAAAGTGGCCAAGGATGGGCCGAGGAGGCAAGGGTGCAAGGGTACCCTTGGGAAGGCTTTGAGCAGGGACCGACCGTCCCGGCATTCCTATAATCCTACCACTAAATGTTCTTAGAACCCCCAGATGTTCTAAGAACAACAGCAATGTCCTTAGAACATAAATCCGATGTGATAAAACAGGACAGACTCCGCCAGAAATGTTCTAAGAACATTTCGTGGAAACCACAAAAGGTTCTCAGAACACTGTTTGGTAGGGCTATAGGCGAGCCAGGACGCTTCGCCACTGCTTGAAGGTTGCCCATCCTTACTGTGCGGGTTGACTG
>CAUYUJ010016782.1:436260-536260 GCA_963575745.1 Prorocentrum cordatum
GGAGGAGGAGCAGGAAGAGGAAGAGGGGGAGGAGGAGGAGGAGGAGGAGGAGGAGGAGGAGGAGGAGGAAGAAGCGGCGGCAACACAGCGCCATCCCAAGCATGGCGATGATCAAGATCTGCCAGAGGGCAGCCGAGGCCTGTGCCGAAGGGGAGGCGGCCCCGGTGGCGGCGCCGGCGGCGAGCGCAACCGCAGGGGCGAGGCGGTCAGCGGGCGAGCGGCTGGCCAAGGAGGCCGAGGAGCGGAAGGCGACGTGGCGGGCGGGGGTCTCCCGGCCTCGGACACGAAGGCGGCCCCCGTGGAGCGGCGGATGGCGCGAACGGGCGGCCCCGCGCGCCCACCCGCTCCCGTGGTGAGAGGGCCAGCGCCTGCGGTGGCGCACTGTGCTGGTGCAGCTTCACGCTTCAGGTTGCTCGACGGCTTCTTCGCGACTTGCTCGGGCCCCCTGAAGGATGTCTTGGGGCTGGGCTCTGGAAAACCACTTGAAGACTGTTAGGGGTTTCTTGGGAGACCTCTTGGGGTCTTATTGCGCCCTTTTGGGGCCGCCTCGGCGCGTCCTGGGATAATCTGTCTGTGCGAGGGAGCTGCGAGCCGAATGAACCCACATCAACGGGTCTCGTCGGGGTCCAGCGCCAAGTGCGCGCGCCTCAAGGGAGGCGGCGCGGTCTTCCCGAAGAAAGATTTCTCCTAGACGGCAGAGAAAAAACAGTTCAGGAACACTCCCGTTCTCCCCCCAAACTCAGTGGTGCACGTCTGGGGGAAAGCACTGGCGCAGCACAACTCAGCATATCCAACGGCGGCGTTGATCACAAGATGCGGGGGCAATATTACCAAATGGGTGTGGCAGGAGTGTTCGCTAGTTACCCCGCGGCGTGGGTCATTGACCAGCAGAGTGCCAAATGTAGGTATGGCCCTGGGGCGGAGGCTGCTATCAAGAGGGCGGCTCGAACTGGCGGAATACCCTGCTGTCTCCATAAACAAATGCGCACGTGCCTCCACACCCTGCATTGGAAGCACGCGCACGAGCAACTTTAAGCATACACGTGTGGAGGTCCACGCGGATTTCTTGCCTCGGCGCTGGAGCCACCTCCCCCGGCGCGCGCGGAGCGCGCCAGAGGCGACGCTGAGGCGCCGCCGCGGGGGGCGGAGCGCCGATGCAACAAAAATCAGCAGGGGCCTCTGAACATGTATGCGTACGCCGCTGATTGTTCGACTCGCCTCCCTCTTCCACGCCGCGCCGCGCACTGTGTTCTTCCGCAGGCTCTTGGAACCGCACCGGGTCAGACCAGCAGGGGAGCTTGGCATTACAACACACCTGCCACTACGCCTCTCTGGAGTCCAAGCATCACTCGCACGACAACGCGGCACGACGATTCTTCCTACGTGCAGAAGAAGAGCTAGGCGCTGCCTGGAAGGCTTCGAAATCGATGCCCAAGTCCAAGTCGGTCGGCCCTGCCTCAACTTGCCTCTGTGCCCCTGAGAGGGGTGCTGATGCGTCGCTGTCGACTGGGTCCGGCTTCGGCTCCTGAGAGGCCGCACCCCGACACGTTTCCCATGACCCGCCTCTCTCGCACCTCGTATCCTAGACGCCGTGTGCGGCGATTGAAACAAACTTTCAGAAGCGAGCCGAAATGAAACAAGCAACCCTGCAGAACTTTACTTCTACACCAACGTGTCTCAAACCCTCAATGGAACGTCCATACGCCCATACAGCTTGCGTCCTAGAGGGGCCTGTCGGAATCTGAAAAGACGGGGCTCCCGATTTAAACTATTCCGTGGGCGTGTTTCAACACCCTTGGGTTACGGGAGTGGGTCGGGCTCAATCGGCGCCCTTGTTATTCCCCGACCACAGCGACCCCACTATCCCTGCCAGGATGACAGGATCGGCCAAGTATCAATAGATCCACCACTGCGCTTGCAGCGGTTGGTGTGAGTTGCAGGCCCTTGCTTGATTTTGTTCGCGTCAGTGTGGCAGGCGGCACAACATGAAACGCCCCCCGACAGATTGTTCCCAGCATGTTCTTTGTGTTCACAATGTCGTTGTTCTTGCTCTCTACCTACGCGAAACACGATGCCAACATCGAAATTCAAACCTTCCACACACACCCCGCAAATCCCCCTTATCTCGCATGCGCCCCCCCGATGCTGCGGCGATTGCGTGCGGAAAAAGGACCCGGACTGGCCCCCTGGTCCGCTGTCGGCCGTTGCTGGTCGGTGACCCATGGTCGGTGCCCTAGACGCTGGTGCGCAATGTTTCCCGCTGGGTCGCGGCCTGCCGTTCCTGCTCGGTGGTCGATGGGTTTCCTATCCATTGTTCCCTGTGGGCCGCAATCTTCGAAACATGATCGACCCACGAACCCGGAAAGATATACAGTAATGTGAAGTATAGAAACTGTTAAGAACACCCGCTTTGGGCGACGGGCAATAGTAATGCTCAAAGTAGCGATGATGAAATACAATGCCAGGCGCTGTGCTGTTCTGTGCTGTGATGAACTGAAAATGCATAATGCCGCGTTGAAAGGCTGTGATCTATTGCGTTGTGGATCAGGTCGACCGTGGCGTCATAATCCCGACCGAACTGATATGGATCTTAAGCTCGAACTGCCCGGGCACAAAACTAACTCACTCTGGCCGCAATCGAAACGCGCGGGGCGCTCGACCAGTTCGGAAACGGGACGATCCGAAAGGGGGCGGACCTGAACAGCTCATTGCTTTGTTGCGTCGTGAATCAACTCTTCCCTGGAATCCGAATCCTGGCAAAACTGAACTGGGCCTCGAGCTCGAGCTGCCCGGGCGAAGTGCTCGCCCACAGCTGATTGTAGTCGAGACCTTCTGACAGGATTCTGCTCCGCCACAGGGCGAACTGATAAGGGCAAATTCGAACCGAGGCGAAATTCATCGAGAAGAAGCGGGCCGAAACGCCGACGACAGCGACGGCGGACGGCGACGACCGCGACAGCGGTTCCAGCTCGGGGCCAATATGTAAGACATCCCCCAGGGTGGCTTGAACACGTAAAGCACGTGGCTCCAGCTCGGGACCGCCAGGTGAGATAAACCCATGGAAAATCATCGGCCGAAGAAACTGCGTCAGGTTATTCAGAACGTGGGATGGATTTATTGATTTTGTCTGGCTTTTGTGGGCCCCCACGCTAGCGGCGCCTCCCAGACGACCACATGTGAAATCTCCCCCCCCCCCCCCCTTTGGGTGGCCCACGCACGTAACATTTTTTCGTCGACGGCGACGCAGAGTTGGATGCGCCAACGCTAGAACTAGACGGGGGCACCGAAGAGCGAATTGGCCAGCGTGCAACGGCGGGACGAGGGCAGAGACGGCGGCCGCGGAGGGAGTGGGGAAGAAAAGGCCACTCAGAGGTGGAAGAGTTCTCACATGGCTGCGATGGCGCGGCCCGCCCCCCTGGCGGGAACCACGGCAGCTGCCGGGCCGCGGCGCCGGGGCACCCACGGGCGATGACGGGGCCCAGTACGGGTAAATCGAATACAAAACCAGTGGCGCTGCTGATGAAGTGCGCGAGGATCTGGGTCGACAGGACGAGGGCCGCAGGCCGCCCAGTGGCACGTGTCAAGGTACGGCAAGTACGTGCACAGTCTAGGTTTGGGCTGCAACCAGCAAAATGCTCGGTTCGGCTCGTGGGGGGAGGAGGCGGCAAAGACCAAGCCCGGGTGCCCGACCACGTGGAGGCTGCGAGCTGCGGCAGGTACACGTACAAAACAAATGGTTCTAGCTCGAAGCAACTATGCTGGATACCCCCCTCTGGGTGGTCTGGACATGTGAATACACGTGGTTCCAGCTCGGTGCCACCATGTTAAATACCCCTCTGGGTGGCATGTGTACGCGAACAAAACGCAGTCCCAGCTCGGGGCCACCATGTTGGATACCTTTCTGGGTTGCCTTGACCCATGAACATGTGGTTCCAGCGACGGGTACGGGGCAAGCGTCTTAGATCCCCTCCCTCCCCCCTGGGCGGCCTGGACATGTGAAAGCACGTGGTGCCAACTCGGAACCGCATTTGTTAGATACCCCCTGCGCGGCCTGCACACGTGATTAAGCACACATGGTCCCACCTCGGGACTGCCATGTTAGATACTCCTCTGGGTGGCCTTGGCACGTGCAAGCGCGTGGTTCCAGCTCGGGACCACTATATTAGATACCCGTGGCCCGCACACGTGAAAACACGTGGTTTCATCTCGGGGGCTCCATGTTCGATGCCTCTCTGGGAATCCTGGACACGTGAAAACACATGGCTCCAGCTCGGGACCACCATGCCTTGATATCTACAAGGGAAATCTGGAAAACTACCAACCGAAGAGACTGTGTCAAGCTATTGCACGTCCACTGGGCCCCCACGCTGGGGCCTCCCAGGCGACCGCACATGTTAGATGCCCTTCCAGTGGGCGGCCCGCGTTCCATCAAGGGATAAACATATTGAATATCCCCCCTGGGTGGCCTGGCCACGTGGTTCCAGCTCGGTACCACCATGTTAGATATACCCCCCTGGGTGGCCTGGACATGTAAAAGTGCGTGGTTCCAGCTCGGGATCACTATGTTAGATACCCCTCTGGGTGGCCGGCAGACGTGAAAACACGCGGTTCCAGCTCGGGACCACCATGTTAGATACCCCCCTCGGGCGACCTGGGCACGTGAAAACAAGCATTTCGCCTGAGACATCCTCTGAATCCTGCCCCCCAGCAGAGGAGCAATCCGTGTGTATATATATATATATACACCTATACGACCACCCTGCGGGTGATAAGGAGGTGAGGGGGGAGGGGGAACCAACGTCTCACTCAATCGATCTCGCTATCGATCTCACATTCGGTCTCACATTCGGTCTCACATTCGGTCTCACATTCGGTCTCACATCGGGACACCATCATCATCATCATCATCATCATCATCATCATCATCGCGTCATCATCATCAACGTCATCATCATCATCATCATCATCATCATCATCATCATCATCATCATCATCATCATCATCATCATCATCATCATCGGGACACCATCATCATCATCAACATCATCATCATCACCATCATCAACATCATCATCAACATCCTCGTCATCGGGACACCATCTTCATCAACATCATCAACGTCATCATCATCACCACCATCATCATCACCATCATCACCATCATCATCTCACAATCGATCTGACTATCGATCTCACAGTCGATCTCACTATCGATCTCACAATCGATCTCACATTCGGTCTCACTACCGATATCACAATCGATCTCGCAATCGACGTCATCATCATCATCATCATCATCATCATCATCATCATCATCATCAACATCAACATCATCAACATCATCATCATCATCATCATCGCATCATCATCATCATCATCATCATCATCATCATCATCATCATCATTACCATCATCATCATCATCATCATCATATCATCATCATAATCATCATCATCAACATCATGATCGGGACACCGACGGGACACCGCGGGACACCGGCGCGACACCGCGCGCCACCGGCCGCCCGGTGGAGAATCATTTGGTCCGGCCGCGCCTCAGCCACAGAGGACACCACCGGGACACCGGCGGGACACCGCGCGCCACCGGCCGCCCGGTGGAGAATCATTTGGTCCGGCCGCGCATCAGCCACAGGAGACTTTCCTCTCGTCCGCCCACGCAGCTTCGCCTCGCCCGCACGCACGGCACGCACGAACACGAAACCGAAATCGATTTCCCGGTAGGGGGGCTCTCCGTTCCACTTCGATCTCACCCCCCCCTCACCTCCGATATAGAGAGAGGGAGAGAAAGAGAGAGAGAGAGAGAAAGAAAGAGAGAGGGAAAGAGAGAGAGAGGGATATGAACAAGTCAAGCGTTGCGCTCGAGACATCCTCAACGATTCCTGCAAACCAAGCGTTACGCTCGAGACATTCGCAACAAACTAAACAATGTTAACTTAATCGTGTGATGTATCCATCGGAGTGTCAAACACCAGCGTTTCGCAATGGAAATCCTCAACATTGAATCCGCTGGCCCTCTTCGACCTTGTTCTTTTATCGCAAACAAATTCGCCGGCCCTCTTCAAACTTGGCACGGGGAACGAACCTACCACACCAAGAGAGAACCCCAGGCCCGAGCCCTTTCCACGAAAAAAGTCGCTCGGATTTTCCTCCCTGCGGGTCCGCCGCCTCAACGTCGCAATCGACTCAAAAGCATTTGATCCTTTTCCCGCGCCATTGAAGGGGCCCTGGGACACACAAATAAATACAAGCAACTAACAGGATTCCCGATAATTTCCAATATTTTCTGTGATTCCGTCTTGCCCCCCCCACTTCCCATGTTTTCCTGTATTTTCCGGGGGATCGACGATTCATTGTGTCTGTGTTTTTTTTTTCCTCTCCTGAGCCTTTGGGGGGGGGGGGTTGGAGGGGGTCGCCCCCCCCCCCGACGGCCGTGACCCCCCCCTTTCAGGCCAAGAAGGCCCCAGGAAGGCCCCACAGCGCCGAAAGAGGGGCACACGCGCATCAGGTCGAAGGGGAGGCCCTGGATCCTTACCCCGCTGGGGCGGGGCGGTCCGGGGAGGGGAGGGATTGGGGCGGTCCGGGAGGCCCTTGATCCTCACCCCGCTGGGGGGGGGCGGTCCAGGGAGGGGAGGGATTGGGGCGGGCCGGGTGTGGGGGGCGCGAGGCCCACAGGGCACCCCCCCCCACGAGGGCTCGCGAGCGTCGTCTTCGGTGCCGTCGCCGTCTTCGTTGACCCCCTTCCGGGTCGGCGGGTCCGGCCGCAAGGCCTTCGCCGCACTGGCTGCGCGAGAGGCTCAATCCTGTCAGCGCGTGCGCCACCACGTGCGCCGCACGCGGCATGACGCGTGCGGCCCGCCGGCGTCTGTGGGTCTTTCCGCCGCAGGAGAGAAGTGCCCCACTCCATTCCTGGAGCGCCCCCGCTCGGCACCACACGCTCCGTTGTGCCTTCTGTGTTGATGTGCTCGGCGGCGCCGGGCACGGTCCGACGCCAGTGGCCGGCAAAACGCAGGAGTGACCCTGGGGTAAGAGCGACCTTTGGTGCGCGGCTTCGCTGGGGGGCCGCGGGGGGGGCAGACATGGGCGCGCACGTGGCTGCTCCTGCTTCGTTTTCAGCCACCCGGGGACCCACCTGTGCCCGCACCCAAAGGTCACTCCTGCGAAGGGTCACTCTTGCCCTGAGATCCGACGTAGCGAGAAAATTGCAGCATCGTGAACATCCGCGCCCGGAGCCCCAGACCCCATCTTTCTGGCGTCATTTCTCGAGCCGGATCGATCTGTGAGGGCCCCGGGGCCCGAGGAGAGGCGAAACCGCCCGGCTCGGAGCAATTGAGTCGGCAGGATCTCAAGGCACGTCCAGTCCCAGACCCCCGACGTAATGATTTTTTCATTACGTCGACCCCCAGAGGTCTGGACCCTTTCCCCATGACCGGCTTTGCATCCTGAGTCGTTTTTTGACGCTCCCGAGGCCCGGCGAGGGCCCCCGGAGGCCGAAAATTAGGAAAAACATCCCGTCATGATTTTTTCATTACTCGAGGGGGTCTGGGGTCGAAGTGGGTCCTGGCGGGGCGCCCTCAACTGCTCCCGGTGCGCGGAGGCGGGCGGGGAGGGAGGCGGCCGCGGAGAGGAGCAGCGGCACGACCCCCCGCGCGGGCGCGCGCACGGGCCGCAGGCACAAAGGGGCACGCCCGGTGCCCGGCCTTTTTGCCTGCCGAGGCTGGGCCCCGAGGGAGACAGGCCCTGGGCTTCAGGTCGGGCCTGTCCCCTATACATTGGGGGATCTTGGGCGAAACATAAAAAGAGATACGAAACATGTTCCAAAGATGCCCCAGACTTCTGGAAACATAGTCCCCAGACTATTTTCTTTACTATTCCTGAACATGCCCCCCTGTAGAAGGACAGGCCCGACTCAAAGATGCAGAAGCTGGGCCCCGAGGGAGACAGGCCCCGGATCCCTGGGGGTGCCAGGCTTCCACTCTTCTTCTGAAGCCGCCCAGGGCTCTGGACAGCAGGAGCGGCGAGAACCCCTGGGGCCTGTCTCCCGGAGCCTCCCAAACCTCCGACGACCGGCCTTCTCGCGTCATGGGCCCCGGGAGTCCAGGCCTTTCCCCCGATGCTTCCTCGACGCCCTCGTCTTTCGCGCAGCGCCGCGTGTCCTCCGCGGCCCCCCCCCCCTCCCCCAACTTTCCTCCCGCCCTCTGCATTCCTCTCCGACAGATTGTCTCGCGGCCCTGGGACTGGCTTTTCATCCCTGGTGTGTTTGTGACGGTCCAGGGGCCTGGAAAGGACTCGTGCGTAGGCGACGACGCAGTCCACCCACCCATGCACATCTTGAAGACAGTGCCTTCAATGCGGATGTCTGATTTCTTGAGCGCGAAAATGAGTCAGTCGAAATTGGTGTCGGCGATCGCCTCAGGGAAGTCCGGCCAATCCGTTTGGCGTCGGGCCTGCAGGCAATAGATGGGTCCCGCCTTGAAAATCTCCATTGTGAGCGTGCAGTAGGTGATGCAATGGAGCTTAGGGGTATGGTTCTTGCAGCTGCGGATGACTTTGGCGGCGGCGCTCACAGTTTCGAGGAATGTGTTGGTTGCTCTGGTATTCAACTTGTTGGCAACGCGTGCGAGAGTTCATGCAATGGCGGGGGGGGGGGGGGCGCAGGTCAGGCGAGATCGCTGGAGCCGCGTCACATCGTGGCATCGTGTCGAGTTTGCTGATGGAGGGTTGGCGGCCTCTCCTCCTCCTCCTCCCCACCCTCCTCCTCCTCCTCACCCATCCTCCTCCTCCTCTTCCTCCTCCTCCTCCTCCTCCTTCCCCTCCTCCTCCTCCTCCTCCTCCTCCTCCTCCTCCTCCTCCTCCTCCACAATTACTCAATATGAATACTACTCTCCCTCTTCCCTTGATGACGGCCTGGGAGTGTCCGACCCCTCCCCCGCGTACTGTTTTTTTACACACAGGTTTCCCCGGAGTTGGATTTTCGCTTGCATTTTTTTTCAAAATGCTGCTCTCGCTGAGGCGCCGACCTCATTTTCGGGCCCCGCTCGTTCCGAATCGTGCTCCCGCTGCAGCGCTGGCCTCATTTCCGTGCTTCCGCTCGTTCCGAATCGTGCTCCCGCTGCAGCGCTGGCCTTATTTCCGCGCTTCCGCTCGTTTCGACTCGTGCTCCCGCTGCAGCGCTGGCGTCATTTCCCGTGCCATGCCACGGCATGCAATGCAATGCTAGGTCGATACTACGCTTTGCGGTGCTCTTCTACGCCATGCCATGCCGTGCTCTACAATGCATTGCGTACCCTTCCGGGATCATTGCCCTGCTCGACATCCGACTGTGCGAGAAGAGATGGGATCTGCGCCATGGTAAGGGATGGGAGGGAGGGGTAGGATGTCAGATATGACGCGAGCGCACCCAGCTTGTCTTCGTTCCCCTCCTCCTCCTCCTCCTCCTCCTCCTCCTCCTCCTCTCCTCCTCCTCCTCCTCCTCCTCCTCCTCCTCCTCCTCCTCCTCCTCCTCCTCCTCCTCCTCCTCCTCCCTCCTCCTCCTCCTCCTCCCCCTCCTCCTCCTCCCGCCTCCTCCTCCTCCTCCTCCTCCTCCTCCTCCTCCTCCTCCTCCCACCTAGTCCTCCACCCCTCCTACGCTTCCCTCCCGCCTCCCCGGTTTCCTTCTATGCCCCCGGGTGCTCCTCGGACGGCGCCGCAGCGGCAGCGCGGGTGCCGAGCGCCCACCACACCACGGCCTCGGCCGCCGCGACAAGGGCTCTTCTTGGGGAGACGCCGCAGGTGCCCCCTCCTACTCCTCCTCCTCCCTCCCTCCCTCCCTCTCGCTCGCTCTCCCTCTCTCCCCCCCTCCCCCTCCCTCCGTCCCCTCTCCCTCCCCTCCCCTCCCCCTCCCCTCCCCTCCCCTCCCTCCCCTCCCCTGCCATCCCTCCCTTCCTCCTCCTGCCTCCTCCTCCTCCCTCCTTTTCCTCCTCCTCCTCCTCCTCCCTCCCTCCCTCCCTACCTACCTACCTCCCTCCCTCCGCTCCCCGGACATAGCTCGAAGCATAATCCCATAGTTACGCATCAGCGTCTTGCATCTGCTGCACGAGCTGCGCTCTGGCGGCTCTGGCAAAGGGCGAACGATCTCCCAACTCTCTGGCACGGGCAGTCCTGACCGCATTGTGCACACATATATATATATATATATATATATATATATAGAGAGAGAGAGAGAGAGAAAACAATGACTACCCTTTGCACGGACAAGATCCTCCCGTCCTCCCTCTGCCGGACCTCGCGAGAGAGCCAGGCGGCGATCCAGAAAACGCTCTGTAGGGACGTCAGGATGCCGAACCTCACGAACCGCCGACCACAGAGCAAGACAGGAAGAGGCACTGGGACATTGGGTCACGCCCACCGCTCCGTCGTCCACCCGCCCGCCCGCCGTCTTACAGTATCCGGCCTGACCTGAGGAACGACCAATAAGGAACATAACCCCCTTTTGTTCCAAGTAAGTCTACGAAGTCCGAAGGAACACCAGGGGGGGGGGCTTGGCCGTGGCGGTAGGTAGCACGTCGAATTCATGGTGGTCAGCTGGGCGGTGCTCTGGGCCCTGCTGTGGCTGGGTGGCCTGGATCGCGCCGGCGGTCCGTAGGGATTCCTCCTGTGGGCAACGTGGGCAATCTAGAGAACATGCTCGGCGTCCTCGACAACCGCCAAGTGACCGAGTTGGGCGCGACTTGCAGCCGGCAAGGACGCCCACTGGCCTTGCGGCCAAGCAACCAGAAGGGCCAGAACGACATTTCGGCAACTGAAATCGGTTTCGCTTTGGTACCACTCGATGGTCGTTTCGAAGACCGATCTGCGTACATAGTATGACCGTACTTGCGGCGATAGCGATCTCGATCTCGGCCTCTGGAGGCGGGGGCGCTGGCGGTAGCGGAGGCTGCGCCCGATCCCGCAGGGCGGTAGGTGGGTACTTCATGTAGTGCCGCTTGCCGACGTGGGAATGCTCGTCTATCTCGGACGACGCGGCTCGCTTCCATTCCGTGGTCGGCAACGCGTTGCCCGGTTCCACATTGCTTCCTTGGTGCCCACACTGAGATAGTATACCTGGGCGTTCCACGTGTCCTGCTCGCATGGGCACTTGTCAGTGACCCATGGGCGTGGCAATGGCAGTCGGTTTTTGGTGACGTAGGTAGCCCGTTGGGCAGTCTCGCTATTTGCGAAGCTTGTGTCAGCAAGTGCTCGCCCCATGCGACGCGGGGCAGAAAGATGGCGGTGGGCACATCGGTGGTGCAGGGTTGTCTCTATCGGGCGCCGCGTGCGTCGTGCATGCCGCGGCTTGCCGTCGCGGCCCTGTTCGTCGGCTTCGCCTGGAAAATCACGTGCTGATGTGGTATGTATCGGTCTTGTTTGGCCAACGGCGCGGTCGTTGGGCGCGCGCGGCGCGACGTCGCCAGTCGACTTCCGCTTTGTGAGGCCTTCCATCTCAAGCTCTGCTTGGTCTTCGTCCTCAAAGTTGCCGTAGTATGAAGCTCTCATGCTGGGCAGCTGATTCCAGGCCTCGCTTCGTATCCCAGGGCTGGGGTAAAGCGTGAGGTCGCTGATGTCATCCGTTGCTGCCCCGACGAAGCACTGTGCCAAGACGGGCGCTTGTGGCTGCCATGGCGGCGGGCCTCGGCGTCGCGGTCGCGGAACGGTAATGGCCACGAGCGCGGCGACCATGTTGCTGGGTGCGGTTTGTCTATCGACGTTATCCTCCTACGCGACGTCTGCTGAAAGGTGGATCTGCGCCCCGGCTATCGTGCACACTTGTGGTTTCCCGTTGGATGGTGGCCCCTGCTGTAGCTCGCACCTATCGCTCACCTCATCGAAGTTGTTGATGGGGGCTCTGTGCTCGGCGCTTTGGATCCTCGGGGTGCTAATCTCCTCGTCGGTAGCTTCCACCAGCGGCGCGAAGTCCCTGTTGGGCCCCCCTTCAGCGGCGTGGAGTCCGGCCCGCGTCTGCGGGGTCAGGCGGGCGTTTCTCTCCTCGAAGATCATATTGTCGCTTCGTGGGTGCAGAGCCTTTGCTCCCAGGGTTGCCGAAGTGCGGGTCAGGTAGAGGAGGAGGGGCATGGCTTCGCTTGGGCCCAGCGCGTTGATGTTCTGGTAGGTGACATGGAGCAGGGGGGAGCGGTGGTAGACCTTCGTGTGGATGTTCTTCCTCTATGCGTAGTGTAGGTCTGATCTCTTCTGTGCCTGCGTCGTCGTGACCTCGTGGATCTGCCCGGCGTTGGACATCTCGGTGACGCGTGGGCCCGTTCGTGGAGGCGCGAGGTGTGCCGGGTTCTTCTCGGCCACCCCCTCGGCCCTCTCCCATGGCAGGGCAGCGGCGAGTGCTCGTGGGGCCGCGTTGCTGGTTGAGGCGTCTCCTTCGAGCCTGAGCCAAGCTGCCTTCCTGTTCCGCGGTGCGCGCGTCGGTCTTGCTGAATGATGGCGGCCCGCGGTGTCGATGTTGGCCCCGGTGCTGTTCCTGTAGAGGGAGCGTCAGCTTTCTCGGCGGTCTTTTTTTCTAGTGGTGATTGGTTGCTGCCGAGTATGCCAGTGCGTAGTAGTGCTGGTAGGGCGCCTTCGTCCATCCTCTCGGCGTGCTGCCGGGGTGTTACCTGTCCGACATTAAGTGCCGCGTAGGTGCGCCCCGTAGATTGCGCTCTGGATTGCAGCCCATCCTGCGCTCAATCTGGCGCTCGCGCTGCCGCTGCCGCGGAGCGCGGGTCGAGTCGCCCGTCGTCGGGGGGAGGGGGGGAAGGGGCGGCGTTGTCGAGGAGCCCCGTGCCAGGTCGGATGTTTTGGCCGCGTGATAACCGCGGTTGGTCCTCCCGCTGGAGCTCCGGTGCTGTGTCGGTGCGATGTCGCGTCTTCCATCTTGTCGTAGTTGTTGTGCTCGTTCACCGCGCGTTACGGCCAAGTCTTCGTGGCCCTCCGTAGACGTGACTTCTCTTCGAAACCAAGTCTTCGAGGGCCCCCGCCCTGCCGCCCTCGCCCAAGGCGGCGCGCGCGCCGTCGCCATCGGAGGCGACGAGCACGCGGAGCTTAGAGGTCGCCGACGCGTCGTTCGGCGCCGGCAATGCTGGCGCCATGGGCGCGACGAGCTCATTGTCGGCAACTCGCCGACGCTGGTGCCCCCCCGTGCCCTAACAGATCGATGTAGCGCGTCTCGGTGATATCTTCTAACGCTACCTTCAGCCCTTCCGGGGCGATGCGGCGGTCGCCCTCGATGATCTGCCCGATCGCCCCCGCCTGGAGACAAGTGGCGCGCTCGACCGTCTTTGCCGTCTACTTCTTCTCTGGGGCGAGCTGCCGAGCTTGCTCGTCGATGCGCGTCGAGCACTTGCAAGTGATGGCGCGGACCATGTGGGGGGTGCTGCCCATTTTGCCAACGGGGTCATGAGGGCACTCAGCCGGCTGAAATAGTGCCTTGCGTCTCTGCTGATTGGTCTCGCGGCCGCAGCCTCTGCAGGTGCGCGCGATGAAACTAGCCGACGAACCGCGCCCTGAGAAGAGCTGCCAACCACGAGCACGCGGATAAGGCAAAGGCGTGTCGGGGGGCGACCGACTGGCTGAGCCGCTGGAGCTGGCTGAAGGCATGGGGTGTTTCCTGGTGCGACGAGTGATGCAACCATCTCCCCGCTGAAAATAATGCGCGTCGAACCACGTCCAAGGGCGCTTCAACTCCTCGCTCGGCTTCTTGACCCCGCGGCCCCAGGAAACAGAATTGGGCGTCGCCCTTTGGGCTCTCTGCCGTGACTGAGACCACGGTGCTGGCCTGTCGAGAACGCGGTATCCTGGCTTGGGGCGGAGGTCAAGTCTGGGGCAGAATGGGATGGACATGGCCCTGTCGCCTGGAAGGCTCAATCAGATGCGCTGCTCATCGAGGTCTCAGGCCCCTCGGAGGCAACGGTCGAAGCGACGCCGATGCTCTACCTGGCGCGCGGAAGACCATGGGCCCACACAACTCCTCTCCAGCCCCCGCCAAAGTCTGGGAGGTGAAGACAACAAGTACCCTTGCCTGGCAGTGGTACCTTGCTACTGTCGATGCGATGGTGTCGGATGCAGCAACGGATGCAGTGGGCGCGAGCGGTTGTTCGTCACCTTCCTCGCGCTATTGGAGCTCTCGCTCGCCAATGCACGCTGCCATGGCTGTCGCGGGTTTGCCTTCGCACCCGGGGGCCCTGGAACGCGGGCCAACCTTGTGGCAGACCCTGCATGTGGAGACTTTCTCACATCTCCCAAGGACAGTTCTTGCGATCCTCCCGGGTCGGCGCTCCTCTGTCGCAGCCCCTGGCTGGTGAGGTCTGCCAAGGGGTCGGGTGGTAACCTTCGTCTTTGCATTCGTTCTTGCGTTTCCTCTTAGTGCCGAAATTGGCAGCGACATTTTCGTGAATCACATCGGAAGATTCTTCTTCCGTGTAGCCAGCCTTGACCATCTCATCGATAACCTCAACGTCGAGTTCTTCTTCCCCTTGTGCAGGAGACCAGTGAGCGCGCGGTTCTTCGTCGGCCCAAGTCTGGTCCTTCGTTCGGCTTTCTGCTACCCAGGCCATGTCGGCCCGCGCTGTGTCGTCCCAGCTGTGCTGGGGATACGGACCAGACTCGCAATAACTGTAGGGACTCGGTTCCTCGGGATAATGCTCCTCCTGCTCATGCCAACTGTCGTCAGCAACGAAGTAAGCATGTGGTGGTTGAGCGTGCCGGGGTTTGCCCGTGCCTTTATTCCTGTTGAGGTAGCAGGCTTGTGCTGTGCAAGAGTGAAGCTCTTGCGAGGAGTCTCCCTGGCATTTTTGACGTATGTGGATGCGTCCGTGCTGAAAACCATGACGTTTCTGATGTGAGCAAGAGTGGTCACATTACCTGTGGTTTGTAATACCATCAGGTTGTCCGATGGTGAAAGGCCTGCGTGGTCCAAACGAACACAAATCCAATCATGCCGTCGCTCACGACAAGTTTCGGGTCTAGTCCCGTGACACGTTTTCACTCACACTTTCTACGCGAAATGTACGAAACCATTGGCTCCCCGTTCAATCGTGACATCGGCCCGTAGAATCTCTGTCGTACTCAAAACAATATTTCGGCTTACTGGGCTTTGTTGACGAGGAAAAGCGAAGTGCGCACCGCCAATATCAATTGGTCAATCCTTTTCGCAATCAGGAACGTCTTTGCCTATATCCATGGCTATCTCGAACGCGCCGCCTCTATGGCGTTCTGCAAAATTGTTGACAGCTGTGGGCAGCCCCTGTTGCTGTTGTTCTCTGCTGTCAGGCCCTGCGGCCGCTAGAGCTGCGTTCGTGCGCACGTCTGTGCGAAATTCCCATCCGTTGAAAAATTTAAAATGCTGTCGTAGATGTACCACTCTGCGTTTCCGGTCGCGTGAGCCCGTCAGCGTTCGGATGATATCGAAGGGAAGACAATGCCATGGTGGAAGGGGACAATCCCCTCGTAAGGGCGACTGCTCGGTAAAGGTGTGGCGGTGGTGACGCTCTCTCTGAACAAGGCGAGCCCTGCGCACAGCGGTAGAATACCGAAGATCGTGTCGCAGTTCCGCTGCCAGCGTGAATGATTATACTTTTCAACCTTTGGCAAAAAGGGCCCCTTAGGAGCCAAACGGCGGCGAATGGCGCTAATCACCTGTCCTGCACGCACTCTAGATCACAGGCCCTCAAAAGGGTTCCAAATGGGCCCTGGGAACCCTCCCCCAAAAGGTGATCTCACAGATCCCCGGCATGCCCCCAAGAAGGCCCGCAGCAGAGCCCCCCACGAAGCCCCGCAGCAGACTCGGAGAAAGAGGGCGCCGAATCAGCAGCAACTGCACGCAGGCCGCACAACGAGAAGCGGCGAAAAGCGCATACGAACTCGGAAGCCGCAGATCTCCTATTCCGTCGGTCGGCGGAATGTCGTAAGCCTCGTGAAACAAGCATCAACACCTAGCCGCTAGCCCCACATGGAACCGTGAGACAGTGGCGACGTGCGACTACCTAATCTCCGAGGTCGTGACTTTCTCTCAACCTGGACCCCTACAAATGTCCAAACCACTCCCCCGGGGCCAGTTTTGCGCCCCGAGCAGTTTTCTGACGGTCCTGGGGCCTGGTGCGTGGCCCCAGAGGCCGCAAGCACGGGAAGAGCTGCCGCCGTGACCTTCTCACGACGAAAGGAGGCCAGGGCAGTGTGTACCTCTGCCTGTGCGGCTGGCGACGCTGTGCAAGAGCATCGAGGCGACAGCCGCGACCGCTGGGCCGAGGGAGCCGCTCCTGGCGCCTCCCCGGGGCCGCACGCGGCTTCCGATTTCGAGTGCCGCGCGCAAGTCATCACCGACAGAGGGGGTCGAGGTCGGCCTTGGGGAGGCGCCAGGGGCGGCTCCCTCGGCCCAGCCGTTGCGACCGCCTCTCTTTCGCCGACGGGTCGGGACAGGCAGAGGTGACACCAGACACGAGTGACCTTCGGCGCGCACGCGGTTTCCGAGGGCCGCGGGAGGCCGACATCTGAGCGCGCGGGCCGATGCTGGGGGCAGCCCTGTGGGCCCCGCAGCGAGAATCACTCCAGCGGAGGGTCACTCTTACGCGTCGCCGAATGAACCAAGGCCCCCCCCCGCCCGCCCCAGCGCACCAGCGAGCAGAGCACTGCTGCCGTTGCTGCCCAGCTGGTGGCGTCGAGAAGGCCTGCCGCGGCCTGCAGGGCCATCATTGGTTCCTGCCCGCGGGGCGCCAGGGAAGCGACAAAAGGGAGGCAACGAGGTCGAAGGAGGGACGGAGGGAGGCAGGTGGAGGCACGAGGATGAAGGATGGACGGGGCGGAGGGGGCATGGGGGGCGTGGCGGGAGGAGGGCGGAGAACAGGTAGCAAAGGAAGGGGTAGCACAGAGGGGAGGAATGTGTGGAGGAGGATGGGGGGTGAGGGGGGGGGAAGAGGTGGAAGAGGAGGAGGAGGAGGCAGAGGAAACGAATGAGAAGGAGGGGGGTGGAGCAGGAGGAGAAGAAGGACAGGAGGAAACGTGTGGAAGGGACGGGGGTATCCAAAGATTGCGGAGGAGCTAGGAGGAGGAGGAGGAGGAGGAGGAGGAGGAGGAGGAGGAGGAGAGAAGGAACAGGAGGAAGAGGATGACGAGAAAAGGGAAGGTCATGAGGAAGAACGCACGGGGAGGAGGAAGAGGAGGAGCATGATGAGGGGGGGGACTGAATAGGTGGCAGGAAATGGGAATGCATCCGCCACCATGCCCCCTGGTACGTTGAGGCGTGGAAGAGTTCGAAAATCTGCCTGGCAGGGTTCTGTGAACTATGATAAAAGAGCGCCCCTCCCTCTACTCGCGGACTGTTACGTTATCCCGCCTACTCACCGAGGCCACTTCCCTCGTGCCCGCTCGAAGATGGTGCGCTTCCAGCATGGCAGCGAATGCCAAGTCCCCCATTCCACGCGTGCCCACTCGAGGATGGTGCATTTCACGCATGGCAGCTACTGCATGAAACCTCGTTCCATGCGAGCCCGCTCGAGGATTGCGCACTTCCCGCATGGCAGCTACCTCCCCGTTCTTTCATCCCGCGCGCACCCGCCTGAGGATCGCGCGCGCCCCGCATTCCCAAGCGCTGCTCCCAAGCGCCCCATAGCCTCTCAAGCCGCGACCCCTCGCATAAAAACGATGGATATGCGTCCCAGTTTCCAAACGGCCCGCGGAGGCAACCACGGACACCAAGATGGCCACAAATGCCTCGAAGACGGCCCAAGATGGCCCCATGGCAGCCGAATATTGCTTCAAGACGGCCCAACATGCCTCCAAGAAGGTCAGAATTGCCAGAAGAGGACTTCCAACAGTGCAAGCGTCGGGCGGGAGGTCCGGGCAGCATTCGGCTGGGAGACGCCGCAAGCATCAGATTGGGAGCCGCGGGTGGCGTCGGACTGGGAGTCGACGCAGACGACAAACATGGGCTGGAGTCGGAGCTGGGGTCGGAGCTGGGGCTGGCATCGGAAGGAAGGGGGGGCGGGGCTGGCGCCGTGGCGGGGAAGTCAAAGTCGTGGGGTCTGGCCTGGTGCTGGGACTGGAGCTGGCGTCGGGGCTGGGGTCGGAAACAGGGCTGGCGTCTGAGGGGGCGTCGGAGTCAGCGCCGAAGCCGTGGCAACGACATGGGAGTCGGCGCTGGCGTCGGAGTCAGCGCCGGAGCCGTGGCAGCGACATGGGAGTCGGCGCCGGCGTCGGTGTTGGCGATCGCCGTATCTCGGGGACTGCTGGCCGTCGTGTTCGTGCCGCTCGGCGTCCTCGCGCCCGAGGTACCAAACTTCACTCGCGGTGCTCGTCGGATTCACGGGAGATTGGAGTCGGAGGTCGAGGAGTGGAGGTGGAAACGAGAAGTCGGATACAAATACCGAAAGAACGTCAGTTCGTTTGCCCGCCCAATCGTTATTTCAACAACCTGTGGATAGCGCAGCAGGCATGTCCATGGTCCACGTGGTCGGCTTCGAGGCCAGTCCAGGCTCCGTTTTGCCATGACCTTAGCCCCGCACGCGGTCATGGCGTACACGCCCTGAACGTCATAATTGAAACCCCTGTTGCGGTCAGGGTTAACTCTGGCATCGGGGTCCTCATCTTCGCCACCGTCGCAACCATGCCCATTTCCCCATGGCGCGAACGCGCCTATAAGCTCCATCTGGCCCATGACCCGCCTCCGCCTCCTGGTCATTACATTTCCGCTCCGATGAGTCTTTCGGCAGTCCCCAACGGTGCCTCGACGCAGGACCAAGATCTGGGTTGAAGTGGAGCGAGCCTTCAAGTCTTGTGTACATATATGCATAGACTCATGTGTATATACGAATGCGAAAAATTATACCGAAGTATACAGTTACAGTGCCCAAAGAATGTGTGCAAACAAAGGGTTCTTCTTTCGCTTACGTAACTTGCGGGCCCGTGCCGCCTCGTGACCGAATCCGCGTTTCGGGGGTGCCCAAATGCTCGCCGCGTTGCGGGCCCGTGCCGCCTCGTGGGCGCCTCATGGGCGCCTTGTGTGCTTACGCCACATGGCTTGGCCCACGTGGCTGGCACCACACATTCGCTACCGTGTCTCCTGACATGTTGAGGCGTGGGAGATGCCAAGTGCTGACTGGCAGGATTTACGTAGTCGTCAAAATCCCCCACCCCCCTCTCATGACAGAGTGGTCCTTTCCCCCTCCCTCTGCCCGAAGGATCCTGCGCGGCCATGGCGCTCCTCTGGGGCCCCCGAAATCTTCCAAGACGCCCCAGGAAACCAATCCAGGCTGCCAAAATGGCCCAATGGACCTCCATGACGGCCCCAGATGGCCCAAGGTGGCCTCGAGACGGCCTATTGCACCCGTATGGCCTCCAGCAGAGCCCGACGAGGCCAACAGATTTGACTTCCCATCGGTGTTTGAAGGATGTTCGCATTCTCATCGTTTCGAGCCTGTGTCGGCTCACGACAACCCAAGAAACACCCTTGCCCCAAGACGGCCCGGGAGGGCACCAGGAGGGCCCCAAGACGGCCAACGAGAGTGCCAACATGGCCCAAGAGCGGCCCAAGAAGGCCATACATCGGCCCAGGAAGGCGCCCAGACGGCCCTCAAGGTCTCCGAGAGAGCCCCAACAAGACCCAGACCCCCCCAAAAAAACATTGACTCTGGACGTGCCTATACGACCTAAGAGCGCCCTCGGACGGCCCACGAAACTCCGTAAGAACCCCCCGAGGCGCCCTTAAGGCGCTGCCAAAAGGCTTTGATAGGCCGCCAAGAGCCCCTCAAGAGGCCCCCTGTACCTTCAAGAGGCCCGAAGGGTCACACGTGACGGCCTCCCCGACCCTTTGAAGAGCCGACGCCCAACATGCAGGACTGGCACGGCGGCGGGACTTGCCGCAAGTCTGGGTATTGCACCGCGTAGCTTGCAACGCATGGCCCACACCACATAGCTTACACAACACATCTTACACCACCTTGCCTACATTGTTTAGCATTGTTCATCACATATCCCACCACATACAGCACGCAACGTCGGTGACACTGCATAGCTCCCAGCACGTAGCGCGCACAGCAACATTTACACCTCATAGCCGACACCACGTAGCCCACACGACAGATCCTGCACCACATAGATCCTGCAGAGACGCTTATACAACATATATTTCACCTCCATCGTGCACTGACTCATTGTTCGGGGTCCACGCTGACTGACATACAAATGGTCCTACATATGGATGTGCATGTATTGTTACTCCCACGGCTGATGCTTGTACGTAAGGGTTCTGACTTGCTTTACTCTTCAAACTGAGAAATTCGGTGGGTGACCCGAGTGAACGCATGAAAAACAACCCCCGCCTCCCACATGAAGAACTTTAGACTAATGGTACCGCCAGACGACGCGTGAACTGCAAGCGGAAACAGCTCGACGGTCAGCCAACGACAACGCCGCGCAATTCAGTGCGAACGGGGCGCTGCTGCTATGCTCGGTGGCGCTTCATGACCTCGGCGTTGCCTTGTGCTGGCGCGAGGACTTTTGGGTGGAAGCTTCGTGGTTGCCCGTGGCCGCTCGTTGCCGCCCCGAGGCGCCCCGCGGCCGCCCAGTGGCCGCCCCGTGGCCGCCCCTTGGCCGCCCGCGGCTGCCAGCGTAGCTTCAATCGCACACATCTTGCACCGCACAGCTTGCGCCGCACGGCGTGCGCCTCGTAGATTACACCCCAGAGCTTTCACCCACACATAGCTCCCAGCACACAGCTTGCGCTTCCGAGCTTGGCACTGTATCCCTTGCACCACGTAGCTTGCGCCACTCAGACTGCGACACCACAAAAAGATCGCACATCCACAGCGCAACAACCCACATCTTACTGAAGAATTGGCTGAGCGTGTCGAAGAACTTCCACGGTGCCGCCTCGTGGCCGCCTCGTGCGCCGGGTGGGCCTGGCGAGGGTTCGCCATGTTGCCGCCCGTGGCCGCCTCGTGCGCTGGATGTGTCCGGCGAGGTTTCGCCGCATTGCCGCCGATGGCCGCCTCTACCTTGCACAACATATACTGCACCACATGCCGAGCTTTCCCCGCGTCGCCACCCGTGGCCGCCTCGCGGCTCATCCAACAAAATAGCTTACACCGCATAGCTTGCACAACTCGTTCACGGATGTCACAGGGACCGTGGTTCCAAGAAATTTCCTTTCGAATCCCCGAACAGTGCTTGCACTTAGGGGGTCTTGCTTCCCTCACCAAGAAATTTTAGTGCTGGGCGAGGTTTCGCCATTCTGTCGCCAGTGGCCGCCTTGTGCGCTGGGTGGTTCCGGCGAGGCTTCGCCACGTTGCGTGGCCGCCTCGTGCGCTGGGTGGGCCTGGCGAGGTTTCGCCATATTGGCGACTGTGGCTGTCTCGTGGCCAGCTGCCTCGTACGCTGGATGGGTCCAGCGAGGTTTCGCCACGTTGTCGCCAGGTTTCGCCACGTTGCCGCCTGTGGCCGCCTCGTGGCCGCCTCGTGTGCTCGGTGGGTCTGGCGAGGTTTCGCCACGTTGCCGTCGGTGGCCGCCTCGTGGCTGCCTCGTGCGCTGGGTGGGCCTGGCAAGGTTTTGCAACGTTGCCGCCCGTGGCGTCCTCGTGGTTGCCTCGTGCGCTTGGTGGGTCTGGCGAGGTTTCGTCAT
Source organism: Prorocentrum cordatum (assembly GCA_963575745.1). Classification (NCBI taxonomy): domain Eukaryota; class Dinophyceae; order Prorocentrales; family Prorocentraceae; genus Prorocentrum; species Prorocentrum cordatum. The sequence goes on from CAUYUJ010016782.1 coordinate 457,890, forward strand.
GTTGCCACCCGTGGCCGCCTCGTGGCCGCCCCGTGCGTACGCTATATAGCTCACACTACATCGATCACACCGACTAGCTTACACTTCGAAGCTCATGCCAAAAATACTGCACCACATCGCGTACACTGCATAGCTCACGCATCATAGCTCACCCCACATGGAATGCACCACTCAGACTTCATCGCATAGCCTACACCACAGTGTACACCGCATACATTGCACCACATAGCTCATACCACATAAATTGCACCGACCAGTTTACACCGCATACAACAAACCACATATAGTGCACCACATATGTTGCGCTACATAGCCTACAATTCCAAGCTCACACCACAATTATCTCACCGCGTAAACCACACCACATAACATACACATCCACAGTGCAATATGTCACTGTTTGGGGTCCACGCTGGCAAACAAGCATACAGATGTGTGTATATATATGTGTGTATACATATGTACAATCTATAAATATAGATATAGCACCCCGAAGTTGCGGATAAGAGCGAGGGGGCGGGCTCGGGGTGGGTCGCGGGTGAGTCGCTGGGTGGGTCGCGGGTGGGTCGCTGAGTGGGTCGCGGGTGGGTCACAGGCTGGGTCTCGGGTGGGTCGCGGGGTGGGTGGCGGGTGGGACGACGACAACAAAGCAAAACTATATCAATAATCCGCACCGCGGGAACCCACTTCAACCACGCACAAGGGGACAATGTAAGACCGTTCGGCCCCCTCGCACTGATACATGGTGCCATCTACGTATCTCTCGCCGTGTACATATGTTAGCCAGCGTGAATCCCAAACAATGGTTTCTTGCAATATATGCGGTGCAACCCATGTGGTGCAATCAATGCGGTGCCTTCTTGGTCGTGCAACCCATGTGGTGCAATCTAGGTGGCGCAAAGCACTTTACAGCACTGGAAAGCAATGCGACATGCAATGCAACATGCAATGCAAAATGCAATGCAAAACAATTCAACGTAATGCAATGCGAAGCCATGCAAACACTCACTTGCATAAACATGCAATGCAATGCAATGTAATGCAATGCAATGCAATGCAATTCAATGCAAAACAATGCACAGCACTTTAAAGCACTGCAGAGCGTCGCAAACCAATACAGAATCATGCAAATCAACGACAAGCAAGGGAACGCAGTGCAACGCAGCGCAATGCATTCCATTGTAAGGCAAAGCAGTGCAGTGCAATCCTACTCTCGGGCGGGTGGTAATGTGGAGTCACCGAAATGAGGAGTGAAGAAAAGGGCCCTGAAGGGGCCCCTCAGGGCCCCTTGTGGAACCAGCAGGGGCCCAAACCATGTCTTCAACCCGCATTTAGGTCACCCCCCATTACCACCTACCCGATGCTCCTCCGCGACTCCTGGCTCCTCTCTCTGGTGCAACGTGGCGGCGACCGACGGGGAGGGGGCCGCCGGAGCCGGGCACGGGCCCAGCTCCTCAGGAAGGGCAGTAAGACCCCCTAAGGGCAACCACACATCATGACTACATTGTGCATATATATATATATGCACATCGGGATGTGTGTGCATATGTGTACGTATACACATATGTATCGTGTCCTCTCTCTCTCTCTCAACAGCTTCGGCAAGTATGTGCAAGTGTATGCGCGTATGCATGCACTTCGTTCTGCCTCGGAACTCATGTCTCCCTCTCTCTCTCTCCTTCCCTCTTCCAATCGCCACATACGCACATGCATCGAAACACTGCTATCGCTACCTCATAACTCCTCTGCGTCTCCGATGGCTTGCACCAGTGCCTCTCGCAACATGCCCCACCCAGCGAGACCACTTCAGTGTACTATTTCTTGAGCGTGATGTCGTGTGGTCGGAGGGGTAAATCGGTCAAATCTGGTGGCGGCGAGCTGCCACCAAACCCACGCCCGCACGGTGGGCGCCTTGAAGTGGAAGCGGCAGCGGCAGCGCTGGGGGAGGAGGAGGGGAGGTGGATAAAAACGATGGGGAACGAGGGCGGGAGACTGAGGAGAAGAAGGCTAGAAGATGGAGAACAGGCGGTGCGCGCGTGCTTCGTCTGCTGGCTCGGCCCTCTCGAAATGGCTCGACGCACGCAGCACGGACTGCTTCCAAGATCACTCTCTTGTATTGTATGGTGTTTCCTTCCCCTCCCCCTGCAAACATCCCAAGTTTCCTTCTGACAGCAGAGTAACCGCTGATCTGGCGGACGAGGCATATCACAAATCGAGCCAAACAGTCTCCAAGAACACCTCCTCCCCAATGGCATGATTTTCTCCATTCTCATACCCGACCATCGGCCAGGATAATTATACTGGTCGTGAAAGTAACGGGGGTATTAGACAATTCGGCGCGGCTGAACATCAGATGATCTCATCACGATACCAATGAAACCAAACAACTAACATATCGTTGGCACGTGGGGCCGCACCTTTTTACATAAATCGGCATCACATACGACGGAATATCCGCGCAGCGCTTATCTGCCGTAGCACGTGTGGAAATCTTAGGTTGACGAATGCAGCGGGTCGAACCAACAATTGAAGACATATCCTCTGTAGTTTACGGAAGGAAGTAAGAACAGATAGAGCTCGGCTCATTTGGCGCCTCATGAGCGTATGGGACCTCCCCTGCTTTTTCGCGCTGAATGGGGGATCGTGCCTAACAATGTACTGGGGCCTCTTGTCTAGGGGCAGGATGTCAGCGCCAACTGCTTAGGGGGTCCACGTTGGCAAACATTTTCTGGGACGCCTCCCTCATCGTGGCCCAAGAATTCGTCAACCCACCCATGACGGCTCTACCAAATCACTTCGGGAGAGCTAGGTAGAACCGTAGTGCTCAGGACGGTAACGAACCATGCCCCAACAGGTTCCCACAAGACCTCAAACACGTCCAGGAGGAGGAGAAGGATGAGGCTGAGGAAAAGGAGGGGCCGTTTAAGAACAACACCGATATCAAGCCGGGTACTCAACGGGACTGCGTTTCAACTTCTCGTCCGTTCTGCTGCGCTGCTGCCCTGGCACCTGGCACGATGGCGGGTTTCCCACCGGCAGCTGGATAACTTTGGAGAGTCCACCATTCTCTCACTACGCGGTGTGTCCGTTGATGCCTGCCCATGGCCACGCAGGAACATCCAAAGCACCATTGGCCGGTGTTCCACTCTCCACGCGTCAGACACTTGAGCAATGAAGCTCAGATGCCATGATCGGAGTTGTGCGCTCCATTCTTGCCGCGTCGACTTGTATAGGCGCAAACGGCATATCCTCTAGACAAACAGCATACGGAGTCTGACTGTGACGAAGGAACGATCGAGGAGTCGATCGTGCAAGGGACACGCGGCAGACAATAGTCATAACAGACCATGTGGCCCTGTGCTACACTTTTTCCCAACCCTCCTCCCTCCTCCTCCACCTCCTCCTCCTACTCTTCTTCTTCCCTCTCCTTCTCCGCCTCCGTCTTCCATTTCTGGCTCCTGCTGCTCCAACAACCGTCGCTCATGCACTGCATGCGGAAAGGCCCTGCGCTCCTCAAGATTGCCAAAACTTGAAACGTCAGCGTGCCATCGTCCTCGCCATCGTGCTAGACTTCCTTCCTGTCGTCATCCTGCCAGTCTCCGTCGCACTCGTCGAGGATGCTTCTCTCAGAGCTCTCCAGATGTCTCTGGGATTCTCTGGAAAGGAGGCCCCCCGAGGCCCCCAGATGCTCCTGGCAGGTTGCAGCATTCGCCCTAGGCCTCGATCCTGGATCATCGTCATCGTCGTCTTCCTCTTCCTCCAATGGGTCCTGGTCACCAATGGGTTTCTCCCGAACTGGCCGTCTGTATCCCGAGTCCCACCAGCCCTCTGGGCGTAGGTGGTCTAGGGAGGCTCGTCTTCCAACCCCCTTTTTCCCCTTCGGGTATGGGTTTATCACTGTTCCCGATTGGTATACACCCCCTCCCCCAGGCGACCAGCAGCCAACCAGGAACGATGCCCCACCCCACCATCCCTGTCAACAAACAATACAAACCGAACTCTGCCTCCAAGTTCGGAGCTTGCGCAAACAACCCGATGCCGCCCCCCCACCATCCCTGTCAAACAACAAAGCAACATACACTTTGGGGCAAAGTCTGGCGTCATGATCGTGAGACCGCGAGCACTGTGTATGGCTTTTTGACAGGGACGGCGGGGGTGTCAGCATATTGCCTGCTGTGCGCAGGGCTACCATCCCTGATATAACACAATACACAATGCACCTCCCAACTAAATCTGGCTCATGCGCGGCCACCCCGCGATCAGTGCCAAGTGGTTTTTGACAGGGACGGCGGGGGTGGTGGCGTATGGCCTGTTGTGCGCAGGCCCACCAGAGACAATGATGGGCATTGGTTTTCGACAAGGATGGTGGGGGCAGACATTATTCCCGATGTGTGCTGTCGGGTGCGCAGTCGCACCTGACATATTCTGCACGTGCCCCGGACGTGACGCACCTGGCGCAGCTGGAGTATGCGGCACACCTGGCGCACGCGGAGCCACGTGGAGCATCTGGCGCACCAAGCGTGCCTGGCACGCTCGGGCCCCAGGGGTGCCTGGCGCGCGTCGCGCGCCTGGCACGCGTGGCGCACTTCGTCCCAGCGTCGCGCACATGGGCTCGGTTTTGGTTCCCAGTAGCTGCCCATCCAAATACGACCGCTGAACATGCTGAGGCTCGGGTGTTACTTATGTGTTGGGAGGGCGGGTGGGAGAGAGCTAGACGGCTTGCTATCTTGAGGGTGTCTTGACCCCTCCCCCTACTCCCTCACCTGGACGTGGACGGGGCGCCCCGCGAGCGGTCAGAGCATCTACGATGGCTCAATGCGGCTCCAAGAGGGCCTGGGAGAGCCCACGGTGACTTCCAAGACGGCCCAAGATAGCTCAAGGTGGCTCAACATGGTTCCCAGCATGCTCCAAGACCCTAGACCAAGTGGCCTCGGAGCCTCCCCAGGAGGCCGCCAAGAGGCCAACATCCTTCAACAACCAAAGGACAATCCATTAACTTCGCTCTCTCTCTCTCTCTCTCTCTCTCGCCTTTTTGCTGTCGATGGTCTTCCGAGGCCTCAAGGTGGCTCCAGGATGGCCCAAGAAGGCCCCAAGAGAGGCCCAAGAGCGCCCCAAGACGTCCCCAAGAGCGCTCCAAGAGGCTCCCGATGGGGGGAGGGGGGGGGGGGGCGCAACTAAAGCTCCTCCCTTCTTTGACCGATCTCCTCCAAAGAGCGCTCCCAAGGCTCCCAAGAGCGCATCAGGAGGGCCACAAGAGGCGTCCAGCAGGCCCCGAGAGGCGCCCACGAGGCCTCTAAGAGGCTCCCAAGAGACCCCCAAGAGGCCCCAAGAGGCTCTCCGAAGCACCCAAGACGCTCCAAGAGGCCTCTGGGACCGCCAAGAGGCCCCCAAGACGCTCCAAGAAGCCCCCAAGCTCGCCATTGTCCTCCTCCTCCTCCTCCTCCTCCTCCTCCTCCTCCTCTTCATTGGCCTATTTCCCCCCTCCCTCCTCCCTCCTCGCCCTCCCACATCCTCCTTCCTCCTCCTCCTCCTCCTCCTCCTCGTCCTCCTCCACTTTCTCTTCCTGCTCTTCCTCCTCCTCCTCCTCCTTCTCCTCCTCCTCCTCCTCCTCCTCCTCCTCCTCCTCTCCCCGCCCACACCCCCCTCGTCCTTCGCCCCCGCCTTTCCTCATGCGGCAGGCCCGCGCATGCGCATGCGGTGCGCTCCTTGGTCTGCGCACGCTGATCCAGGACTTCGGTTTGACGGCTTCCCCGACTCCTGATCCACGGCATGCTCATCCACTTCTCTTGATCACGGCAGCTCGCCTAGGCGTCGTTTGTGGACCCGCGGAGCGTCAGTCATCTCTTTCGCTGATGGTCCCATGGGGGCTCGGGACGGCCCTGGGAGACAGACAGCGCCGACTTCGAGGACCCCTTTCCATGGACCCCTCCCCTTCATGGCGACTCCTCCTCCTCCTCCTCCTCCTCCTCCTCCTCCTCCCTCGCCCACTCACTCACCCATCAACCCACTCACTCACTCCTCCTCCTCCTCCTCACTCCTCCTCCTCCTCCTCCTCCTCCTCCTCCTCCTCCTCCTCCTCATCCTCCTCCTCCTCTCTCGCCCACTCACTCACCCACCAACCCACTCACTCACTCTGCCTCTCGCGCGTGCCGGCACGGGGGGCTGGCCCTCAGCGGGGGGCGCGCGGCGGAGCCTCGGCTCCACGCGTCTTCTCGCAGCACGCTGCTGCACCGCAAAGGATGATGCAATCTTAACCCAAGGTAAGGTTTCTCCTCCTCCTCCTCCTCATCCTCATCCTCCTCCTCCTCCCCGTCCAAGGTCAGGCTTCGGGTTGCGCACAGACGTCGCCCCTTGGGCTGCAGATAGCCCCTGGGTGATCTGAACAGGCCACCCGAATCTACCTAGGCGCCCTCAACACCCCAACCCTGGGGCACGGAACGCCCCAAGTGCGCCGCCACAGGCGCGCCAAGGTGTCGAGACCGCCCCGGGCTACCCGGGGGACCTGTGACTGTCTAGGCCAGCAGGGGCTATACCAGGGGACACCGTCTGTGTGCAGCCCGAACCATGACCACTCCTCCTCCTCCTCCTCCTCCTCCTCCTCCTCCTCCTCCTCCTCCGCCCTGGGCGCCTTTCTTCCGGCTGCTGCGGCATACCTGTAAGGCACCTTCCGCGCCTGCTACCTCGCCGCGGCCTCCGGCGGAGGCTGGGGCACCCCCGCGTCGGGCTCTGGGCGCGCAGGGCCGAGGGCTCCAAAGGGCGTCAGGGCAGGGGTGGAGCGCTTCGCTCCTCCTCCTTCCTTCTTGCCCTCCTCCTCCTCCTCCTCCTTCCTTCTCGCCCTCCTCCTCCTCCTCCTCCTTCCTTCTCGCCCTCCTCCTCCATCCCTCTCCCTGTCGCACCACCAGACGTGTCCGCAGGCCGACCTGGGCGTCTCGCTTGAGAGTTCCCATCACTGCACATTCCTGGAACGTGACATGTCCAAGAGGTGCATGGGTGAAGGCCGAGACGTTTTCAACATGAGGCTCTCGCCTCAGCACCGCATACATTCGTCCTAAAAGCTTGAAGCAATTACTCGGATGGAGGCCGGTACCTTTCCAACATGGGGTTCACGCGCTGGAGCCGCGCACTGTCGGTGTAAAAGCTTGCAAGAATCTGTGGAGTGCGCTGCAAGATGCGGTTCTCGCCTCAGCGCCGCCCCCACTCGCCTGAGCACATGTCAGCGCGTGCACGAAGGTAAGCTGGCACATCTTCGAAAAGGGGCCGTCACCTGACAGCTACCCGAAGCAGCGACGAGCAGCCTGCACGTGTGCAGCAGCTGCACGAGTGGAGCGCGGCGCTGTTTCGGCACGGTGATCTCTCATGGTGATCACGTGAAGGGGCGAGGAAACGTAAGCACGCGCAACAGTGACACTGATGGGGGCCGGTTCTTTGTCACAGCGGGACACTTGTTGGACACCTCGCTCATCTTCATGGCCATGCCCTGCGCTTCGTGGCAGCTCGCTCAGGCGCGCTGCCCTGGCCGTGCCGCGCCGTGCCGTGCCCGCGTGCAGAGCCTGGGTGTAACAGTGCGAGCAGCGTGCCCGTGCCGCGCCTCGGTTCTAGAACGTGACAGCGCAAGATGCCGTGCCGTGCCCGCGTGCCGTGCCTCGTGGTCTGTATTCCGGAAAGAGCGTGCCCGCGTGCCGTGCCTGCGCTCTATAGGATGCGAAGCGGCCCGTGCCGCGTGCTCCGTCCCAGGGCTGCGGGGAACACGCGCCCGTGCCCTGCCCGCCGTGCCGCGCGCCTGCGTTCTCCAGGAAGCTTGAAGACGGAACGCAGCGTGCAACGTGCCTTGCCGCGCCCGCGTGCCGTGCCGCGCCCTGCGTTCCTGGGCGGCGACGCGTGCCGTGCCGCGCCCTGGCGTGCCCGCGTGTCGCGGCCTTGTGCCAGACTGGAGTCGGGCCTGTCCCCCAACAGGCCGATTTTGAACGACAAATAAAACAATACCCCAAACATGCACTAAAAATGCTCAAGCATGGTCAAAGACTCGTCCCCAGACTTTTTTTTTGACTATCTTTACATTTTCCCCTTTAGAGGGACAGGCCCGACTTAAGCATAGCATACGGTGATGGCATTGGAGAAGGAAACCTTCGATAAGGAACCCAGGGTCTGGAAGCCAGTGGAACTTCAATCGTGGATTGGCCACGGATAGCAGCGCCGCCCTCATCAGAATAGGAACCCTCCAGGGTCTGAAGCCTCCTGGGCACGCTCCTCAACGAACGCCCCCACCGTATGTGTGTGCGTGTTCTCTGGCAGAGTTGCTGCTTAGGGTTAAGTCGGGCCTGTCCCCCTACAGGGGGATCTTCGACGAGTGGAAAATACCCCAAAAATAATCAAACAATAGTCCAAAAATAATCCGGGGATCATATTTGTTGACCTCTTTGGGGTATTTTTTGAATATTTTTTTCGTCCAAAATCACCCTGTAGGACACGCCCGACAGAAAGAAGCTCAGGGCCCCTCTGCGCCGAGCGACGTTCCGCCCCTCCTGGGCCCTTATCGGGCCCGTGGAGGCCGGTGGGGGCCGTGGTCCGGGGCGGGCGCGCGACGCCCCGCATCCTCCTCCCGCTGCCCCCTGCCCCTGCCCCTGCTCGAGGACCCGCCAAAGAGGGCCACGGCCTTGCATAAGGATCGGGTCGGGCGAAAGGGGGGGATAGCAAAGGGGGGGTTTGAGAATCAGCTCACGAAGCTGATTTTCCCGGGTCCTCCCGGCGCCAGAGGCGGCTATGTATCGAGGAATGGGCCCCTCGGTGGGGCCGAAACCAGCTGAATGCAGCAAATTTCGTAGCCCCCCCTTTCCCAATCCCCCCCTTTCGTCCGGCCCGAAGGGAGACCGGCGGGGCCTCGGCGGAGGGCTCTCGGCCCACCCCACCGCCTCGACCTCCCCTTCGGAGCCCTCGGCGGCTGAGAGGGGGTGCCGACCCTCCCGGGGCCGCCAGAACTGGCCAGCGAGACCGCAGCTCGCAGGTCTGCCTGCACGCGGGGTCTCGGAGCAGGGATGCGAGAGGAGCACGAGGAGGAGCGAGGAGGAGAGGAGGACGAGCACGACGATGAAGCAGAGGAGGAGGGAGGAGAGGAGGAGAGGAGGACGAGGAGGACGAGGAGGACCGAGGAGGACGACGGGGAAGCAGAGGATAAAAAGAGAGGAAGAGGCAGGAGACGAGGCCTGCGGAGGCCCCCCGAGGTCCCCGAGGGCCTCGGGAAGCGCCCAGGGGGCCCCAAAAAGGCGGGGCGACGTCCAGGGACCTCGATGCCTGAAGCTCGGTCCTCGAGCGGCGACCACGGCGAAGCGCGGCGTGGGCGGAGGTCACTTCGTCGCGCCCTCGATGCTCTTCTTGGTGGCGAGGTTCTCGTCCCTCTCCTTGTGGGCGGCCTCGCGAGGGGCCGAGCTGGACGGGGCGGGGGGGAGGGAGTGTGTGCGTGTGTGTGTGCGCGCGTGTGGTTGCCATTGTGGTGTGGCGCCTCCTCTCTTCCACTTGGCACCCCTTCCTCCGCCCGTCGGCCCGCGGTCCTGGCGTCTGTCCGTCTGCCAGCTCCGGCTGCTTCCTGCCGCTCCTCGCGCTCCCTGCTTCCCTCTTTGCTCCGCTGGGCCCCCCCTGCCCTCGTCTCGCTGGCCCCTTGTCGTCCAACATTCTGGCCAGTGTTTGACCTGTGCTGCATCTCGGGTCGGGCGAAAGGGGGGGATAGCAAAGGGGGGGGGGAGAATCGGCTCACGTAGCTGCTTTTCCCGGCGCCTCCCGGCGCCGGAGGCGGCTACGCATCGAGGAATGGGCCCCTCGGTGGGGCCGAAACCGGCTGCATGCAGCAGATTTCGTACCCCCCCCTTTCCCAATCCTCCCCTTTCGTCCGGCCCGAAGGGAGACTGGCGGGGCCTCGGCGGAGGGCTCTCGGCCCACCCCACCGCCTCGACCTCCCCTTCGGAGCCCTCGGCGGCTGAGAGGGGGTGCCGACCCTCCCGGGGCCTCCTCGTCTGGCCTGTGAGGGCCTCGGGGCCCGCATCTGGGCCAGAGCGCCCGGCTCGACGACAAAGTGCAGCGCCAAGCTCGCCAGGGGGGCGACCGAGCCCGCGTGCCCCTGCGCTCGGCGCCCCTTTCGGCCCCCGCGGGGCCGCGGGGTGCCGTCGCCCGCCGCCGTGCACACGGCGCACCGCCCGCGCGCGCGCGCTCTTTGCCCGCGCGGGCGCGGCTGCTGCGGCGAGGCGCGCGCGTGCTGTTGCGGGCCTCGAGGCCCAAATTTCGTCCAAGGCCTCGTGTGCGCCCCCCCCGAGCTTGCCCGGCCTCTCGGCTTGCGCCGGCCGGGCCCGTCACACTGCCAGATCGGCCGTGCGGCTCTCTCTGGCCCCGCCCGCGGCGCTCAAAACTGTGTGTGTGTGGCACGGGAGGGAGGAGGGAGGGGGGGGGGGAGGGGGGAGGGAGGGAGGGGAGGGAGGGAGGGAGGGAGGGGGGGAGGGAGGGAGGGGGGAGGGAGGGAGGGGGAGGGGGGAGGGAGGGAGAGGGAGGGAGGGAGGGGGAGGGGCGAGGGAGGGGGGGAGGGAGGGGGGGAGGGAGGGAGGAGGGAGGGAAGGGGGGGGAGGGGGGGCAAGAAAAGGAATGCACCCACTCTGGGCAACGCGCCCTGCTGCCGCCGTGGTGACGGCCCCATGCTGCACGCGTGGCCAACCGTGTCGTCGTCGTCGTCGTCGTCGTCGTCGTCGTCATCGTCGTCATCATCGTCATCATCGTCATCATCATAATCATCATCATCATCATCATCATCATCATCATCATCATCATCATCATCATCATCATCATCATCATCATCATCATCATCATCATCATCCTCATCCTCATCCTCATCCTCATCCTCATCCTCATCCTCATCCTCATCCTCATCCTCATCCTCATCATCACCATCACCATCACCATAACCAGTCACCATCACCATCACCATCACCATCACCATCATCATCATCATCATCATCATCATCATCATCATCATCATCATTGTCATCATCCCATCAGCATCATCACCATCACCGCCATCACCATCACCATCACCATCACCATCACCATCATCATCATCATCATCATCATCATCATCATCACCATCACCATCACCATCACCATCACATCATCATCATCAGCATCATCATCATCACCATCATCACCATCACCATCATCATCATCGTCATCATCATCACCATCACCATCACCATCACCATCACCATCACCATCACCATCACCATCACCATCATCATCATCACCATCACCATCATCATCACCATCACCATCACCATCACCATCATCATCACCATCACCATCACCATCACCATCACCATCACCATCATCATCATCATCACCACCATCATCATCATCGTCATCATCATCATGATCATCATCACCATCATCATCATCACCACCATCATCATCATCATCGCCATCAACATCATCATCATCACCACCGTCATCATCATCATCATCATCATCACCACCACCATCCTCACTATCATCGGCATCGGCATCGGCGTCGGCTCGGAGCCAACACATGATCGCCATCATCACCACTACCAGCACCATCAAGAACACCACTTACCACTTACCACAACCGTTGTCATCAGTGCCGCTGTCGGCACGATCACGGCCACGCTGGCCGACGACCCACGCGGTTGGCTTCCATCTGTCCATTGGCTGTGCGCCTTCCAGACCCTTGGCCGAACCTGGTTGAGCACGAGCTTACTTCTCGTTTCCTCCACATGCAATATTGTGGCTACACGTCGTTCATCTCTAATCGTGCTCATTTCTAATGGTGCTCGTGCCTAAGGGTTCCTGGCCCACTGGTGGCCAGGAAGAGGCCCAGGATAGAACGATTGGAAACGAAAGGATCTTGGCCCCCCAGAAAAATCAAAGAGCTTTCGAAGAATCAGAGATGAACAGTGTGTACATGCAGTCTTGTGGCTACCTGTGTTAAGTCGGGCCTGTCCCCCTACAGGGGGATTTTGGACGAAAAATAAAAAATAGTCAAAAACTGCCCCAAATGGCCAAAACATGCTCAACAAATCGTCCCCTGACTATTTTTTGACTATTCTTCCAAAGATTCCTCCTGTAGAGGGACAGGCCCGACTTAAGCCCAGCCCGCGAATCGCACCGACCCGGGTCGTGGGCGGCCCCCCACGCCTGGCGGCCGCCCCTGACGGGCCTGTTTTCCACCACCACCACCATGAGTTGGAGGGGCGCAGGCGGAGGACGAAGAGGACGAAGAGGAGGAGGACGAAGAGGAGGAGGAGGAGGAGGAGGAGGAGGAGGAGGAGGAGGAGGAGGAGGAGGAGGAGGCATCTTCTCGTGAGGCTCGCGGCAGCACGCCGTCCGCCCCACCCGCACGTGCTCCTGCCCCGGGACCCCCCCGGACCTCAGCGGGTCGTGCCTCTGGGTGTGCGCCCGGCCACGGAGGCGCTCGACGCCTCCTCGAGGGCCTGTCGAGAGACCCAGAGTTACCAGCCTGGAACATATCCCTATCCCTATGCTGGGCACCTCCTCCTCACGATGCCAATCTTAGGGGTTCCCTTATTTTTTGAGGGCCTGATCCCTGAGATTGTCCTCGCCTTTGGGCGCGTCAATCTTAGGGATAGGGGTAAGTTCGAGGCTGGCAACAGAGATCCCACGCATTGGAAAATCAAGACGTCGGTCTTTCGCAAACTTCGGCCCCATGGGGGCCCTCGCCGGGCCTCGGGACCGTCAAAAAACGAGTCCGGATGAAAACCGGTCTCTTTGGGAATGGGTCGCGGCTTCCGGGGGACCGCGCGTCGAGCAAACACCAAGACACCGGACCCGGCCCCTCCCCCTACAGTCGGACTTGATTGGACAGGACACGCGAGAGGACACAAGACCCTTCCGCGGCCCACATTGCCATAGGAATGTAGGAGACATGTGTCGCAAGACACAGGACACGAGGGTACCCTTGATCTGGCAGGGTCGACCTACTAATCCGGGCCGCCTGTATCCTTACAAGTCGGGCGTGTCCCTCTACAGGAGGAAGATTCAAAAATGGTAGGAAAATAGCCTGGGGACTATTTTTTGAATATTGTTTGACAATTTGTTGAATATTTTTGTGTTGAATATGTTTTATTCTTCGTCGAAAATCCCCCTGTAAGGGGACACGCCCGACTTACCCCTATCCAATGCTGCCAGAGGCGGCCCTGGCTCCAGATGACCCCAGCTTCTCCCGGCAGACCCAGAAGGGCCCCAGGGGCTCCAAGCTGGTGCGACAAGCTGGGGGCACCCAGGGGCGAGACCTCTGGCAACACCCGAGCCCTGGGTGACTTTTGATGGCCCCGGATCCTGGAAGCGGCCTCCCGGGGTAAGGGCTGCGAGCAAAATGTTTGGTCCCAGGCGCGCTGCGGTTGCGCAATCGCTAGCAAGGAGAGCGGGAGGAGGGGGGAGGCGGCGGCTGTTGGAGGGTGGGGGGTGGGGCGAAAGGACGGCGACCCGATCAGACCACGAAGGTCTTGTAGCGATGTGCTGCGGACTGGGGTGCCACGATGTTCATGGCGAGGAAGGACGGCAAGGAGCATGCCAAAAGCATACACCTCACTCTTCTCGAACGCGTCAACCTGGGAAAAGTGGATGGGGTCTCTACAGAAGAAGAAATAACCACATAAACATAAACTTTTGGTGCTCCGCGCGGATTTATTGGATTCGCGCTGGACCCCCCTCCCTGGCGCGCGGAGCGCGCCAGGGGCGGCGCCGGAGGCGCCGCTGGGAGGTCCAGGCGCGGATCCAAGAAATCCGCGCGGAGCGCGAAAAGTTAATGTATGCGGCGCTTTTTCTTCTTGAATTCTACGTGAGCGCTATACCGCATCTTAATGCGCCTCACCGGTGTGCGCCACCTGCCGAAGAATCCTGGACGACGGCTCCGTTGCTGAGCCGGGCGCTCGGAGTGCTGGTGCAAACCTCCTCATCCTCCTCATTGTCCTTCGCATCTCATCGAATGTCATAGATCAATATTTTGAAAACACTCTCGGTATTTCAATACCTCTAGACGCACACATGCATACTTACATACACACGTACATGCATACACACATACACACATACACACATACACACATACACACATACAAACAAACAAACAAACAAACAAACATACATACATACATACATACATACATACATACATACATACATACACACATACACACATACATACACACATACACACATACACACATACACACATACACACATACACACATACACACATACATGCATGCATACATACATACATACATACATACATGCATGCATGCATGCATACATACATACATACACACATACATACATACATGCATGCATACATACATACACATACGTACACGCACGCACGCATGCATGCATGCATACACACATACATACAAACATACACACACATACCTACATACGTACGTACGTACGTGTGTACGTACGTAATACGTAGATACACACATATCCACATACATACATACACACATACATACATACATGCATACACACATACAAACAAACATACATACATACATACATACATACATACATACCTATATATATGTATAGGCATGCCTATATATACAGATATGTCGAGAGGGAGAGGGAGAGGGATAGAGAGAGAGAGAGAGAGCGAGACGGACATATACACACAGAGAGATGGATAATTGTATTTCGCTGGCAGAACAAGGCCACACACAAACCATATGATCAATGAGCACCGCGAAGAGGTACCAATCATTGCCCGACTCACTCATAGCACCATCATCGTCCTGGAACGGATGCCGCCGAAAGCATCAGCGTCCTGCAGCTTCTCCTCGTTCATCTTGCGCACGGCCTCTGGCACCTTGTCCTGCCCGCCCCTGCGCCTCGTGAGCGGACCCTCGTCTGCCACATGATGCTTCGAACTAGCCGCAGACCAATGCCGCCGCTTCGTGCTTAGAGCAGCGGTATTCGTTCCCCAGAGGTCCTCGCGAGTCCCTGGACGTCCGCGGAGGCCTCCGGAAATCCAAGAGAGAGACAGCACGCTCAGAAACCACGGCGCTCGACCTTGACAGTGGTCGAGGGGGAGGACGGAGGCAGCAGCCTCTGGGATCAAATGCCGACAGCGTCAGGAGTCTCTGGAGTCTCTGCCTGATCGCGTAGCGATGTGTATGATTGAAGGTCCGCCACCCGCTGTTGGATGTTCTCGTCTCTGGCAACCTTCTCAGCCACCTTGGGCTAGAGACCGAGTGCGACTCTTCTAAGGTATTCCTTCCCAGTGGCCGTGGCATCTTGACAAGGGACACCGAAATCCTCGAGGAGCTGATGCGCGATGGCGTCACAATGGGAACAAACTCAAAGACCCAGCCCAGCGTGGAACCTTAAACGATGGGTAGTATGAACGCTTCCCCCAGCAATGAGAATCTGTTTTCCTAGGGGGCTATCATATACTGGCCATCTACATGTCAGAGTTCAAAGCATCCCGACTGGAGCCACTGGGATCTCGAGGCCTTGCCAGCCGAGGTCCTACGCCTAGTACACTTGGTCCCATTGGGGTCAAGACAATGCTGATAACCAAACAGGGCACAGACACTTCGGGCGGGGGGCCGCTGGGAGCGATGCCGACAGCGTCAGGAGGACGAGGAGGAGGAGGAGGAGGAGGCCTGACGCTACTAGCGCCCTGGGCGCTCGGCAGCCTGCGCAAAACAGGAGGAGGAGGAAAATGATGATGATGATGATGATGATGATGATGATGAGGAGGAGGAGGAGGAGGAGGAGGAGGAGGAGGAGGAGGAGGAGGAGGAGGAGCAGGAGGAGGAGTTCTGGCCGTGGGGGGGGTGGCCGACGATGTCGGGCCGCAGCCCGTGGAGCGGAGAATGGGGGAGGGTGAGGAGGAGCAACGCGCAGTGCGCAACGCGAGGAGAGCTCGAACAGGGGCACTCCTGGCCGCCCCCTTCGCCCTTCCCGGCCTTTTCTCCCGCTCCCCTCCGTGTTCCTCTCGGCTGGCCCGTCCTCCTCTTCTCCCGTGCGGCCGCTGGGCGGCTCCCTGGGAAGCCTGGAGGCCCAGGAGGTCCCCAGGGTTCGGTCGGGCATGCCCCCCTACAGGCGGATTCTGGGCAAAGAATCCAAACGTATTCCACATGTCAGCCAGCGTGGATTCCAAATCGCTAGATGGACAGGAGAAGAGCGAGAGAAGGAGAAGACGTGGAGGAGAGGACGGGAGGAGAGGAAGCCAAGCATGAAATGGAGGGGGTGAAGTTGGAAAGGGGGGGGGGGCATTGGAAAAGGGGGAGGGGGTCCTAAAAACCAATTACTTCTGATGAGCTAGGACTCCTATAATTAGGGCAAGCCTATTCGGAACAACTATTTCGAAGTAGTGCAGGCATAATATGTTAAACATCGTCCCTGACGAATGTTTGACTACTTTTGCATATATATATATATATATATATATATGTATATAAACATACATATACATATGCACATATATATATATTTATATGTGTGTATATATATATATATATATACACATAAATTCTTCCTGCAGAGGGGCATGCCCGACTTCACCCTAGGGTTAAGTCGGGCCTGTCCCCCTGCAGGCCGATCTTGGACGAAAAATCAAAAATACTAAAAACAAATACGCCCCAAATGCCCCAAAATGCTTAAAAAAGAGTCCCCTGGCTATTTTTGGACTCTTTTTGAATATTCCCCCTGTAGAGGGCCATGCCCGACGTCACCCCAGGGGGCCCCTGGCCCCTGAGGCCCCGGGTGAAGGGGGCCCAGGACACACAAGCATATTTTTCCCTATACTTTTTGGATTTTCGTCTCCCCCCCACTTCCAATATTTTTGCATATTTTCTCGACAATCGACGAATCATTGTGGCTGTGTGTTTTTTCCTGCAGCGGCTCCTGGGCGGTCCCCGGCGCCGGTGCGCGGGGGGGCAGGCAGCGGGGGGGCGCTGGGGAGGCCCCGGAGCGTGCCGGCTCCTGCCTGGCGCACTGCTCCTCCTCCTCCTCCTCCTCCTCCTCCTCCTCCTCCTCCTCCTCCTCCTCCTCCGGTTTAGTGTGTGTGTGTGTGTGGACCCTCCCCTCAGGGAAGGGTCCACACGCCTTGGTTGAAATATGCGGGGGAGGGCTGTCGTCGTCGCTGTCGTCGTCTCGACGTCGTCGTCGTCGTCGTCGTCGTCGTCGTCGTCGTCGTCGTCGTCTTCGTCGTCGTCACTCCTCGTCGTTGACGTCGTCGCTCGTCGCGGTCGTTCGTGCTCGTCGCCGTCTATCATCGTCGTCGTCACCATCGCCGTCGTCGTTGTCTCCGTCATCGTCGCTCGTCGTCGCTTGTGGCCCAGCGTCGTCGAGTCGTCGTCGTTGTCGATGCAGTGCAGCGCAACACAACGCAATGCAACGCAGTGCGGAGGACGAAGGAGGAACGCAGCGAGAGAGGAAGCAGTAGAGTGGGTAGTGGAGGGGCCAAGGGGGAAGGGGAGATAGGGGCGCGGGAGAGAAAGGAACATAACTGAGATAGAAAGCTCGGAAGCAGTCGCGTGGCATTGCGTTGCGTTGCACTGGCTCTGCATTGCACGCTGCCGCGTTGCGTAGCATTGCGTTGGCACTGTGCACCGCATTTGCAACGACTTGCATTGCAAAGAGCAGGGGCCGCTCGCTGGCTGGCCAGCCCACTGAGGATAGGCGAACAAAAAAAAAGAAAGCCCCCCCGCAGGCCTTGCATCACGGTGGGGGCATCGGATAAGGAACCCTTAGACAAGGAATCCAGGGTCTGGAGGCTGGTGGAACTCCAATCGAAGCTTGGCCATGGACATCACCGCCGCCCTCATCAGATGAGGAACCCTCCCTGGTCTGGCGCCTCCTGGGCACGTTCCTTAACGAACGCCTCCACCGTACCATAGGGCCACCGACTCGTGATAAACGATTTCATGCAACAAGTTGACCATCCCCTAGCGAGATGAGTACGCCGACCCTGAGGTGCCCTGAAGGCGTGGTCGGTCGCTCGCACAAAGAGGGAAACAACCAAAAGTAAGCCGAATGGCGTTGCTGGCCTCGCTGCACGAACCGTGACAACGAGAGCACTTTTTCCCACAAGACTCGCTGCAACGACTAGAGTTTAGAGTTTGAAAAGAGAGCGACCACCTAAGGAGCAGGAGGGGGAGCAACAGTAAGGGCAGCAGAACGCCTGATCGTTTTCCCATCCACCTTACAAGCTTCCAGAGTGGCCCTCAAGAGCCTTTCCTTAATCACGCGTGCCTTGGCGTCGGTCCTGAGAACTCTGGCCCTTTGCTCGGCCGGGACGCTGGACAACTTGGCTGTGAGCCCAGCCAGGGGGTCAACACAAATATTCCCTGCAACGCAGTGGCCAAGAAACTCTTTGGCACAAACCTTTTCAGCCTCCGCACGGGAAGGTACATTCAGAGCGAATCTGTCGCCACGGCGACGGCCCGTGGCATCGTTCAAGCTCTTCCACGGATCAGCATTGGGGCCCCGAGGAGCCTCGGAAACCTTACACGTCGTTCATTTCTAATCGTGCTCATTTCTAAGTGTGCTCGCTTCTAATTGTTACTTGCCCCCTAGTGGCCAGGAAGAGGCCCAGGATAGAACAACTAGAAATGAAAGGATCTTGGCCCCCCAAAAAATCGAAGAACTTTCGAATACTTAGCAATGAACAACGTATACACCAGAAGCCTCTGGAGACCTCTCCTTGGTCGGCCGCCAACGGGCCTCTGGGGCCAGCCACCACGAACCAGAGCAGCTCTCCTCTGGGCGCGACCTGGTGCCGACCAGGGAGAAGGCCGTAAACAGAACGCTGCAATGGGGCATCGGCGGAGATGGTGGTGGCGACAGCCACTCCGACGTGAGGCAACCTCGGACAGTGGGCGTCGCCCCCACCCTTACGCGTCTCCCCCAATGAGGATGGGCGACTCGGGGGGGGGGCGACGCCAGAGTGAGTGCTGTGAAACTCCATCGTTTGGGAGACTCTGGATCCAGCGCTCGAGAAAAGGTGGAGGGTTCACCTCAAGCATCTCACAAGAAATCACCTCAGACCGCCGACCCCGTCCGCCCGCCCGCGGGACCGCCCGCCCGCCCTGCCGGCCGCCCTGCAAGCCACCTCAGCGCACACACACAACGCCTGCCACAGAACGGTCTCGGTGCCCGACGCAGCACTCCCCCCGCTCAGCAGCCGCCGCCGCCAATGCAGCCCCCTCTACTCCGCGGCCTCCGTTGCAAGAGGGCATCCACAGGAGTTGTGTGAACAAAGCCAAAACCCGCCTGCCGCCCGCCGCCCGACCGCCCGCCCCGCCCGCCGCTTCAACGCACCACCCACTACTCCACAGCCTCCGCGCCCGACACAACACCCCGCATTTAACAGACACTGCGCCAAACGCAACACCCACTACTCAACGGTCTCCACGCCCGACACAACACCCACTAGTCAGCGACCTCCGTCTCCAACGCTGCAAGAGGACATCCTTAGGAGATGCATGACAAAAACATGATCGACCCACGAACCTCGAAAGGGATATGGACATGTGAGGCATGGTAACGTTTTCAAGACACCTGATTGGGCGACAACCGATTGCAGTGCTGAGTGTACAGATCTTGGAGTACCGTGCCCAAGGCTGTGCTGTGCTGTGCCGTGCTGAACTGCGATGTGCCATGCCGCGGTTGTGCTCTATAGCGTTGTCGATCGAGTCCTCCTTGGCATTCGAGTCCTGACCGAACTGATCTGGATCTTAAGCTCGAGCTGCCTGAGCACATAGTAGACGCCCCAAAGCTAGTTGAAGTGGAAAGGTGGAGGACGTCATGCCAGAAGACGCTGTACGGGGCCCGCCGCGGAAAGGGCCTGGGAGGGTAAGGAGGAGGAGGAGGAGGAGGAGGAGGAGGAGGAGGAGGAGGAGGAGGAGGAGGAGGAGGAGGAGGAGGAGGAGGAGGGCCTGGGGAGGAACGGGCCTGGGAGGGTAAGGAGGAGGAGGAGGAGGAAGAGGAGGAGGAGGAGTGTAAGGAGGGCCTGGGGAGGGTAAGGAGGAGGAGGAGGAGGAGGAGGAGGAGGAGGAGGAGGAGGAGAAGAAAGGAAGAGGAGAAGAGAGGGGAAGGAGGAGGAGGAGGAGGACGAGGAGAGGAGGACGAGGAGGAGGAGGACGAGGAGGAGGAGGAGGAGGAGGAGGAGGAGGAGGAGGAAGGGGAGGAGGAGGAGGAGAAGGAGGAGGAGGGGGATGGGGGAGGGTAAGGAGGAGGAGGAGGCGGAGGAGGAGGAGGAGGAGGAGGAGGACGAGGAGGAGGAGGAGAGGGAGGAGGAGGAGGAGGAGGAGGAGGAGGAGGAGGAGGGGAGGAGGAGGAGGAGGAGGAATATGATGATGATGATGATGATGATGATGATGATGAGGAGGAGGAGGAGGAGAGGAAGACGAATGATGATGATGATGATGATGATGATGATGATGATGATGATGATGATGATGCTGATGCTGATGCTGATGCTGATGATGATGATGATGATGATGCTGATGATGATGATGATGATGATGATGATGATGATGATGATGATGATGAGGATGAGGAGGAGGAGGAGGAGGAGGAGGAGGAGAAGGAGGAGGGGGAGGGTAAGGAGGAGAAGAAGGAGGAGGAGGAGGAAGAGGCATTCTCCTTCTCGCTTCCCCCCCCCCCCCGGCTCGCCGCCGCTCGGCCGATCGGCCTCTGGCCCGCTCTTCGGGCCCGGGGGGGGTCCGTCGGAGGCCGTCCCGGGGGAAGGGAAGGGGTCGCTTCGGGCTCGGGGGCCCCGCGCGGAGCAGTCACGGCGTCGCCGGCCTGGGGAGGGGAACACAAGAGGGGAGAGAAGGGGGGAGGATCAGCGGCGCGGGGGCCCTGAGATCCTGGCGTTGCAACTTTCTTTCACGACGGGCGTCTTCGCTCAATCTCGGGCCCCGGGGCCCTCGCAGATCGATCCGGCTCGAAAGATGGGGTCCGGGGCTCCAGGCGTCATTTTTTTGCGATGTTGCAATTTTTTGCAACGTCGGATCTCAGGGGGAGCGGGCGGGGGCAGAAGGGAGAGGGTAGGACTAGGACTGTCAGGTGGACTGCGAAGATGTGGAAAGGCCCCTCGGGGCCTTGACCGCCCCGCCGCCAGCGCCGCCACCCCGGAGGGCCTGTGGGCCAGCGCGGCGGGGGCAGCGGGCACTGGGCACACCAGGGCGCGCCAGTTGCAAGTCCAGGCGGCCTCCTCCGGGCCCCCCCGAGTCACCCCAGAGGGGGCTGGGCAAGGCGCGGACCACGAGCAGGAGAGCACGCGGAAGGCCGAGGGGGCGGAGGGAGGGTGATGCTGCGGGGGAGGCCGCGGAGGCCCCGAGAAGAAGGCCGCCCAGCGCCGCTCCAGATCGCTCATGAGCCTCGCGGGCGAGGGTGCCGAGGGGGGTCCGATCGCATTCAGAGGGCACGGCGAAGGCCGCGTCAGCGAGGAGGAGGAGAAGGAGGAGGAGGAGGAGGGGGAGGGGGAGGAGGGGGGGGAGGAGGAGGAGGAGGAGGAGGAGGAGGAGGAGGAGGAGGAGGAGGAGGAGGAGGAGGAGGAGAGGAGGAGGAGGGGGAGGAGGAGGAGGAGGAGGAGGAGGAGGAGGAGGAGGAGGAGGAGGCCTGCCCAGGGCAGCGGGCGCGCCGGGGGGTGGCGAGTGAAGGCGCACGCCTCTGCGGCTGCTGCTGCTGCCGCTGCTGCCGCTGCTCCCCCTCCCGTCCTCGTAGCCAGGCGCCGCCATCTTCTTCTCGTAGGACGCGATGGTGCTGTCCAAGCTCTTCAGCTGCTTCCTCGGTCGTCCGGTGAGGGGCACGGGCGCCTGGTGAGCGATCGCAAGGAGCAGTCGTGGACAGCAGGGACGGGATAGGGCATGATACGGATTCCACTGGCCTCCTGGGCGAATCTGGTTGAACGAGCTTGCTTTTCTTCACCCCCCCCATCTTCCTCTCTCGGGGACGAGCTCACCCCTTCCCTTACACCCCCTCCCGCGGGGGAGTGTAGACCACTCAAGATGGCTCCAACATGGCGCGCTACAGCCCAATCTGGTACCAGGTAGCTTCCAACATACCTCCTGGAAGCATCCAGACTGCCCCAAAACTGCCTCGAAAGGGCTTCGGAACCTCCCAAGGCCGACTCCCGGAAAAACAGCACCCTTGAAACACCAACACAACGTCAATGATTTATCTTTCTCGCCTTTTCACTTCGGATCGACCGTCTATTGAAGCCACAAGATGGCTCCACGATCGCCCAATCAATTTCTCAGAGGGGCCCAGGAGGGGTCCGGGACGGCTCCAAGAGCGCCCAAGAGCGCCCAAAGAGCGTCCCAAGAAGGCCCCTAAGATGTGTTTTTGTTCTAGCTCCGACGGGGGGGCTGGAATTAAATCCGCCTCTTGTTTGATCGAGGGCCTGCAGAATGGCCCCAATAGGGTCCCAGACAAGACGCCTACGTAGGCGTAGTTGCGGGAGAAACAGGATCGACCCACGAACCCGGAAAAGGACTATAGAACTGTAAAGCGTGGCAACGTTCCCAAGACACCTGATTGGGCGACGGGCAATTGCAATGCTGAGTGTATCGATCTTGATGTTCCGTGCTAAGGGCTGTGCTGTGCTGCGCCGTGCTGACTTGCGATGTGCCATGCCGCGATTGTGCTCTATAGCGTTGTGGGTCGAGTCCTCCTTTGCATCCGAGTCCTTAACCGAACTGATCTGGATCTCAAGCTCGAGCTGCCTGAGCAGATAGTAGCTGCCCCAGAGCTGCTTGACAGGGGGACACGGCGCGCCAGGGGGACGCGCCGCGGAGCGTCCCAAGGGACGCGCCAGGGGTCGTGCCAGGGACGTGCCATGGGGACGCACCGCGGGACGTGCCAAGGGGACGCGCTACGGAACGTGCCAATGGACGTGCCACGGGACGCGGACGCGCCGCGCGACGTGCCAGGGGGACTCGCCACGGGACGCGCCAGGGAACGTGCCAGGTTGCAATTCTGAGTGTATCGATCTTGATGTAGACATCCGCCTGGGCAACTTGGACACGTGCAAACGAGCGTCTCGATCGAGAATTCCTCAACACATCCCCATGCTAGACATCCGCCTGGGCGACCTGGACGCGTGAGAACAAGCGTCTCGCTCGAGACATCCTCAACAAATCCTCATGCTAGACATCTGCTTGGGCAACCTTGATGCGTGAAACCAAGCGTCTCGCTCGGGACATCCTCAAGACCTGGGCACGTGAAAACAAGCATCTACAATTGAGAGATTCTCTGAATTCTGGTCCACAGGAGAGGACAATCTATAATACAAAAGAAGCGTTTCGCTCGAGACATCCTTAACACATCGGGAAAACAAGCGTTTCGCTCAAGACATCCTCAAAATCTCAATTCGTGGGCCCATTGTTGTTTATCGCAAAAGAAATTCGCCTGCCCACCTCAAGTCGATTTCGAGGGAAACCCCTAAAAGAGAACCCTGGGCCCACACCCTTTCCGGGAAAAACATGTTCGACCCACGAACCTGGAAAGGAATATTAAAAACGTAAGGCATGATAACGCTTTAAAGACACCTGACTGGGCGACGGGCAATTGCAATGCTGAGTGTATCGATCTTGATGTTCCGTGCCAAGGGCTGTGCTGTGCTGCGCCGTGCTGGACTGCGATGTGCCATGCCGCGATTGTGCTCTATGGCGTTGTGGATCGAATCCTCCTTTGCATCCGAGTCCTTAACCGAACTGATCTGGATCTAAGCTCGAGCTGCCGGAGCACACAGTAGCTGCCCCAGAGCTACTTGACAGGGGGGCATGCCATGGGGACGCCGCCGCGGAGCGTCCCAAGGGACGCGCCAGGGGTCGTGCCAGGGGACGTGCCATGGGGACGCACCGCGGGACGTGCCAAGGGGACGCGCTACGAAACGTGCCAATGGACTTCCGATGGGACGTGTCAGGGGACGCGCCGCGCGACTTGCCAGGGGGACTCGCCATAGGACGCGCCACGGACCGTGCCAGGTTGCAAAGCTGAGTGGATCGATTTTGATGTCCGTGCCAAGGGCTGTGCTGTGCTGCGCCGTGCTGAACTGCGATGTGCCATGCCGCGATTGTGCTCTATGGCGTTGTGGATCGAATCCTCCTTTGCATCCGAGTCCTTAACCGAACTGATCTGGATCTAAGCTCGAGCTGCCGGAGCAACAGCAGCTGCCCCAGAGCTGCTTGACAGGGGGATGCGCTAGGGGGACGCGCCGCGGAGCGTCCCAAGGGACGCGCCAGGCGACGTGCCAGGGGACGTGCCATGGGGACGCACCGCGGGACGTGCCAAGGGGACGCGCTACGAAACGTGCCAATGGACTTCCGATGGGACGTGTCAGGGGACGCGCCGCGCGACTTGCCAGGGGGACTCGCCATAGGACGCGCCACGGACCGTGCCAGGTTGCAAAGCTGAGTGGATCGATCTTGATGTCCGTGCCAAGGGCTGTGCTGTGCTGCGCCGTGCTGAACTGCGATGTGCCATGCCGCGATTGTGCTCTATGGCGTTGTGGATCGAATCCTCCTTTGCATCCGAGTCCTTAACCGAACTGATCTGGATCTAAGCTCGAGCTGCCGGAGCACACAGTAGCTGCCCCAGAGCTGCTTGACAGGGGGATGCGCTAGGGGGACGCGCCGCGGAGCGTCCCAAGGGACGCGCCAGGGGTCGTGCCAGGGGACGTGCCATGGGGACGCACCGCGGGACGTGCCAAGGGGACGCGCTACGAAACGTGCCAATGGACTTCCGATGGGACGTGTCAGGGGACGCGCCGCGCGACTTGCCAGGGGGACTCGCCATAGGACGCGCCACGGACCGTGCCAGGTTGCAAAGCTGAGTGGGATCGATCTTGATGTCCGTGCCAAGGCTGTGCTGTGCTGCGCCGTGCTGAACTGCGATGTGCCATGCCGCGATTGTGCTCTATGGCGTTGTGGATCGAATCCTCCTTTGCATCCGAGTCCTTAACCGAACTGATCTGGATCTAAGCTCGAGCTGCCGGAGCACACAGTAGCTGCCCCAGAGCTGCTTGACAGGGGGATACGCTAGGGGGACGCGCCGCGGAGCGTCCCAAGGGACGCGCCAGGGGTCGTGCCAGGGGACGTGCCATGGGGACGCACCGCGGGACGTGCCAAGGGGACGCGCTACGAAACGTGCCAATGGACGTCCGATGGGACGTGTCAGGGGACGCGCCGCGCGACTTGCCAGGGGGACTCGCCATAGGACGCGCCACGGACCGTGCCAGGTTGCAAAGCTGAGTGGATCGATTTTGATGTTCCGTGCCAAGGGCTGTGCTGTGCTGCGCCGTGCTGAACTGCGATGTGCTATGCCGCGATTGTGCTCTATGGCGTTGTGGATCGAATCCTCCTTTGCATCCGAGTCCTTAACCGAACTGATCTGGATCTAAGCTCGAGCTGCCGGAGCACACAGCAGCTGCCCCAGAGCTGCTTGACAGGGGGATGCGCTAGGGGGACGCGCCGCGGAGCGTCCCAAGGGACGCGCCAGGGGTCGTGCCAGGGGACGTGCCATGGGGACGCACCGCGGGACGTGCCAAGGGGACGCGCTAAGAAACGTGCCAATGGACGTCCGATGGGACGTGTCAGGGGACGCGCCGCGCGACTTGCCAGGGGGACTCGCCATAGGACGCGCCACGGACCGTGCCAGGTTGCAAAGCTGAGTGGATCGATCTTGATGTTCCGTGCCAAGGGCTGTGCTGTGCTGCGCCGTGCTGAACTGCGATGTGCCATGCCGCGATTGTGCTCTATGGCGTTGTGGATCGAATCCTCCTTTGCATCCGAGTCCTTAACCGAACTGATCTGGATCTAAGCTCGAGCTGCCGGAGCACACAGCAGCTGCCCCAGAGCTGCTTGACAGGGGGATGCGCTAGGGGGACGCGCCGCGGAGCGTCCCAAGGGACGCGCCAGGGGTCGTGCCAGGGGACGTGCCATGGGGACGCACCGCGGGACGTGCCAAGGGGACGCGCTACGAAACGTGCCAATGGACGTCCGATGGGACGTGTCAGGGGACGCGCCGCGCGACTTGCCAGGGGGACTCGCCATAGGACGCGCCACGGACCGTGCCAGGTTGCAAAGCTGAGTGGATCGATCTTGATGTTCCGTGCCAAGGGCTGTGCTGTGCTGCGCCGTGCTGAACTGCGATGTGCATGCCGCGATTGTGCTCTATGGCGTTGTGGATCGAATCCTCCTTTGCATCCGAGTCCTTAACCGAACTGATCTGGATCTAAGCTCGAGCTGCCGGAGCACACAGCAGCTGCCCCAGAGCTGCTTGACAGGGGGATACGCTAGGGGGACGCGCCGCGGAGCGTCCCAAGGGACGCGCCAGGGGTCGTGCCAGGGGACGTGCCATGCACCGCGGGACGTGCCAAGGGGACGCGCTACGAAACGTGCCAATGGACGTCCGTGTCAGGGGACGCGCCGCGCGACTTGCCAGGGGGACTCGCCATAGGACGCGCCACGGACCGTGCCTGCAAAGCTGAGTGGCGATTTGATGTTCGTGCCAAGGGCTGTGCTGTGCTGCGCCGTGCTGAACTGCGATGTGCCATGCCGCGATTGTGCTCTATGGCGTTGTGGATCGATCCTCTTTGCATCCGAGTCCTAACCGAACTGATCTGGATCTAAGCTCGAGCTGCCGGAGTAGCTGCCCCAGAGCTGCTTGACAGGGGGATGGGGGACGCGCCGCGGAGCGTCCCAAGGGACGCGCCAGGGGTCGTGCCAGGGGACGTGCCATGGGGACGCACCGCGGGACGTGCCAAGGGGACGCGCTACGAAACGTGCCAATGGACGTCCGATGGGACGTGTCAGGGGACGCGCCGCGCGACTTGCCAGGGGGACTCGCCATAGGACGCGCCACGGACCGTGCCAGGTTGCAAAGCTGAGTGGATCGATCTTGATGTTCCGTGCCAAGGGCTGTGCTGTGCTGCGCCGTGCTGAACTGCGATGTGCCATGCCGCGATTGTGCTCTATGGCGTTGTGGATCGAATCCTCCTTTGCATCCGAGTCCTTAACCGAACTGATCTGGATCTAAGCTCGAGCTGCCGGAGCACACAGCAGCTGCCCCAGAGCTGCTTGACAGGGGGATGCTAGGGGGACGCGCCGCGGAGCGTCCCAAGGGACGCGCCAGGGGTCGTGCCAGGGGACGTGCCATGGGGACGCACCGCGGGACGTGCCAAGGGGACGCGCTACGAAACGTGCCAATGGACGTCCGATGGGACGTGTCAGGGGACGCGCCGCGCGACTTGCCAGGGGGACTCGCCATAGGACGCGCCACGGACCGTGCCAGGTTGCAAAGCTGAGTGGATCGATCTTGATGTTCCGTGCCAAGGGCTGTGCTGTGCTGCGCCGTGCTGAACTGCGATGTGCCATGCCGCGATTGTGCTCTATGGCGTTGTGGATCGAATCCTCCTTTGCATCCGAGTCCTTAACCGAACTGATCTGGATCTAAGCTCGAGCTGCCGGAGCACACAGCAGCTGCCCCAGAGCTGCTTGACAGGGGGATGCGCTAGGGGGACGCGCCGCGGAGCGTCCCAAGGGACGCGCCAGGGGTCGTGCCAGGGGACGTGCCATGGGGACGCACCGCGGGACGTGCCAAGGGGACGCGCTACGAAACGTGCCAATGGACGTCCGATGGGACGTGTCAGGGGACGCGCCGCGCGACTTGCCAGGGGGACTCGCCATAGGACGCGCCACGGACCGTGCCAGGTTGCAAAGCTGAGTGGATCGATCTTGATGTTCCGTGCCAAGGGCTGTGCTGTGCTGCGCCGTGCTGAACTGCGATGTGCCATGCCGCGATTGTGCTCTATGGCGTTGTGGATCGAATCCTCCTTTGCATCCGAGTCCTTAACCAAACTGATCTGGATCTAAGCTCGAGCTGCCGGAGCACACAGCAGCTGCCCCAGAGCTGCTTGACAGGGGGATGCGCTAGGGGGACGCGCCGCGGAGCGTCCCAAGGGACGCGCCAGGGGTCGTGCCAGGGGACGTGCCATGGGGACGCACCGCGGGACGTGTCAAGGGGACGCGCTACGAAACGTGCCAATGGACGTCCGATGGGACGTGTCAGGGGACGCGCCGCGCGACGTGCCAGGGGGACTCGCAGCGGGACGCTCCACGGACCGTGCCAAGGAACGTGCTGGGCGACGCGCCAAGGGAGCGTGCCGGGGAGCGCGCCAGGTCCCGTGCAAATTGCGGTGCGTTCGCGCTCCCCGGTCCACGATCCACTGTAAACTACGCTGCGTCCGCGCTCCCAGGGCCGCGCTCCCTCGTGAGTTGCGCTGCGTCCGCTCTCTCTCTGGGCCACGATCCCGCGTAAACTACGCTGCGTCCCGATCCCCGGTAAACTAAGCTGCGTCCGCGCTCCCAGGGCCCCCATCCCTCGTAAATGACGCTGCGTCCGCACTCCCAGGGCCCTCTGGGGCATCCTTGGGCGTCCAGGTTCCTGAAGTCTCCCAAACAAGCGTTTCGCTCGAGACATCCTCAACACATTCTGGAAACCAAGCGTGTCGCTCGAGACATCTGCAACAAACGACAATGCTTCTTTTACCCTATGTTCTGCCGATCGGAATGTCACAGACCAGCGCTTCGCTCGGGACCTCCTCACATTCTAATTCGCCGACCCTCTTCGACATCGCGTTATTTATCCTACATAGTTTCGCGGGCCAGTCTCAAGTCGTCCCTGGGGGTGAATCCTCTGAAAGAGAACCCTGGGCCGAAGCCCTTTCCCGAAAAATCTTGGGCGACGCACGGCGCATCCGAATTCTCCTACGGGGCTCATGGGCGGCCCCATATGGCTCAAGATGGCTCCGACGCGGGCCCAACTGTCCCCAAGAGGAGCCCCAGGCGGCCCCAAGATGGGACCCCCCCCAAAAAAACACCGGAAGACGTCCCAAGAAGACCCCCGATAGGACCCCCAAGAGGACCCCCAAGAGGACCCCCAAGAGGCCCCCCCGAAGCAAACATCATGGATACCTCCATGGATGTCCTTTAGGTGTTTGCATCATGTTCGCGTTCTCGCCATATCTAGCTTCCGACGCTCCAAGACGGCCCAGAGGCCGCCAAGATCGCCCCAAGATGGCCCAATATGCCACCAAAAGGCCTCAAGAGGGCCCCAAGAGGCCCCGCCAAGACGGCCTCAGAGAGCCCCAAGGAGGCTCGAAGAGTGGCACCAGATGGAGAACACCTACTGACATTCCCAGATGTTCGCACCAATGAACCTCTAGGAGACCCCAACATGTCCCCAAGGGGGCCCCCAAGACTCCCAAGAGAGGCCCCGAGAAGGCCAACGAGGCACCAACCATGTCCCGAAGCGGGCCCGCGATTGCCTCAGCGTCGCCACGGCATGGTTCATCGGCATACCACATGTCCCCTCTGCGAGGCCCAACCCGTGCTTCCGCCCTGCGGGCTCCATCACTACGGCGGGCGTCCTGCAGGCGCCATATGCCGTTCAAGATCTGCGGCTGGGGTTCGGCTGCTTGGCGACGGAATTTGGCTACCGAGTTGGCCAGACGTGGGGAGACGGGGGGGAGAGGGGGGGCGCGGGCTCGCGGGTTCAGACCTCCCCAAACCAGATGTCAGGCTGTCGCTTCCAAGATGGTCCTGGCGGCCCAGGATGGCCTCAAGACGGCCCAAAGGCCCCCAAGATGGCCCAAAAGGGATCTAAGAAGACCTCCAAGGGCCAAAACGATTGAACATGATCGACCCACGAAGCCGGAAATCGGAGGTTGGGGGGTGAGATCGAAATGGAACGGAGAGCCCACACCGGGAAATCGGTTTCGGTTTCGTGTTCGTGCGTGCCGTGCGTGCGGGCGAGGCGAAGCTGCGTGGGCGGGCGAAAGGAAAATCTCCTGTGGCTGAGGCGCGGCCGGACCAAATGATTCTCCCTCCAGCAAGCGGTGGCGCGCGGTGTCCCGCCGGTGTCCCGCTTGTGGCTGGGCCCCGGCCGGACCAAATGATTCTCCCTCCGGCAAGCGGTGGCGCGCGGTGTCCCGCTGGTGTCCCGCCGGTGTCCGGGTGTCCCGCTGGTGCGAAAACGATAGTGAGACCGATGACGAAATCGATTGTGAGATCGATCGTGAGATCGATAGTGAGACCGATAGTGAAATCGATCGTGAGATCGATAGTGAGATCGATAGTGAGATGAATAGTGATCAACACCAAGGCTCCCAAGAGCGAGCGGCAACGCAACAATCACCACTGTTGCCCATTGCTGGCCCTCCTCCCCCCGCAACTTCCTTATCACCCGCAGGGTGGTCGTATAGTTAAATATAGAAAGGTAAGGAACGGCAGCGTTTTCAAAGATACCTGATCGGGCGACGGGCAAATACAAGGCTGAATGTATCGATCTTGGTGTACCGTGCCGAGGGCTGTGCTGTGCTGCGCCGTGCTGCTGAATTGCGATGTGCCATGCATTGTGCTCGATGGCGTTGTGGATCGAGTCCTCCTTTGCATCCGAGTCCTGACCGAACTGGTCTGGATCTTAAGCTCGAGCTGCCGGAGCGCATAGTAGCTGACTCAGAGCTACTTGACAGGGGGACACGCCAGGGGGACGCGCCGCGGAACGTCCAAAGGGACGCACCAGGGGTCGTGCCATGGGGACGCACCGCGGGATGTGCCAAAGGGGCGCACTATGGAACGTGCCAGTGGACGTGCCACAGGACGCGCCATGAGACGCGCTGCGTGACGTGCCATGGGGGACTCGCCATGGGACGCGCCACGAGACGTGCCAAGGAACGTGCCAGATTGCAAGGCTGAATGTATCGATCTTGATGTACCGTGCCAAGGGCTGTGCTAGGGGGCCATATGCGAACCCTACCCCTGCCCCCCACGATTTCTGAGGGCGAAGGTGGGGTTCACTTCGCTCGGACGACCCCTCGTACATTACGCTGCGTCCGCTCTCCCTGGGCCACGACCCCTTGTAAACTCCGCTGCGTCCGCGCTCCCAGGGCAGCGCTCCATTGTGAATTACGCTGCGTCCGCGCTCCCAGGGCCATGCTCCCTACTAGAGTACGCTGTGTCAGCCTCCTAAGGGCTACGATTCCTCGTAAGTTTCGTTGCGTCCGCGCTCCCAGGGCCACGATCCATCGAATATTATCCTGTGTTCGCGCTCCCAGGGCCATGATCCCTTGTAAATTACACTGTGTCAGCCCCCCCGGGGCCAGGATCCATCGGAAATTAATCTGCGTCCGCGCTCCCAGGGCCACACTCCCTCGTGGATTACGCTGTGTCTGCGCCCCCAGGGCCAGGCCCCTTCGAAAATTACACCGCGTCCGCGCTCGCAGTGCCACGATCCAAGATAAACTACGCTGCGTCCGCGCTCCCAAGGCCACGATCCCTTGTGAATTACGCTGCGTCCGCGCTCCCAGGGCCACGATCCCTTGTGAATTACGCTGCGTCCGCTCTCTTTGGGCCACGATCCCTCGTAAACGACGCTGCGTCCGCGCTCCCAGGGCCACGACGCCTAGGAAATTCAACTGCGTCCGCACTCCCAGCGCCCCCCTGGGGCATCCTTGGGCATCCAGGTTCCTGGAAAAAGCGTTTCGCTCGAGACATCCGCAACAAACGAACATGCATATGGTACTCTTGTGCTCTACCGATTGGGATGTCAAAGAAACAGCGTTTCGCTCGGGACATGCTCAAAATATATATTCGGCGGCCATCTTCGACCTCGTTGTTTATCGTAAATAATTTCGCTGGCCCGTCTCAAATCGTCCCAGGGGGGATCAACATACTAAAAGATAACCCTGGGCCGGCGCCATTTCCGGGAACAACCTGACATGTTCGATGAGTTTACATCTGTCGGCTCTTCGGCCTCCAGGGCGTCCGCGATGGCCCAAGAAACCCAAGAGCCCCCCAAGACCTCCACGACGGCTCCCAAACAGCCCTCCCCGGCCACCAATAGGACCTAAGATGCCCCAACGGCGCCCCAAGGTGAGCCCAAAATTAAAACAAATAAATACACACAAATAACAGGATTGCCAATATTTTCACATTTTTTTGGATTTTCGTCTTCCCCACCACTTCCCATATCTCCCCATACTTTCTGGGGGTGGACGTCTGAGGCCTCGAGACGGCCCCATCATTGCCCAGGACGCCAAATCTCCTCTACGAGGCTTGGAGCCCCCGCTGAAGCCTCTGGAGCCTAGAAAGGGGCCGGGATCATACAACATGATCGACCCACGAACCCGGAAAGGAATATAGAAATGTAAGGACCGGCGGCGTCTTCAAAGACGCCTGATCGGGCGACGGGCAAATACAAGGCTGAATGTATCGATCTGGGTGTGTATCGTGCCGAAGTCTGTGCTGTGCTGCGCCGTGCTGAATTGCGATGTGCCATGCTGGGACTGTGCTCTATGGCGTTGTGGATCGAGTCCTCCTTTGCATCCGAGTCCTGACCGAACTGATCTGGATCTGAAGCCCCAGGGCTATTTGAGAGGGGGACATGCCAGGGGGACTCGCCGCGGGACGTGCCAAGGGGACGCGCTACGGAACGTGCCAATGGACGTGCCGCGGGACGTGCCACGGGACGTGCCACGGGGACGCGCCGCGCGACGTGCCACGGGGGCTCGCCCCAAGAAACGTGCCGGGCGACGCACCGGGGAACGTGCCAGTGAACGCATCAGGGAACGTGCCACGGGACGTCCCTGACCCAGGGCCACGATCCACTGTACATTATGCTACGTCCGCGCTCCCAGGGCCACGATTCATCGTAAATTACGCTGCGTCCGCGCTCCCAGGGCCACGATCCCTCGTGAATTACGTTGCGTCCGCTCTCCCTGGGCCGCGCTCCTTTGTGAATTACACTGCGTCCGCGCTCCTAGGGCCACGTTCCCCAGTCGTCCCCGGGGATAAAGCCTCTAAACGAGAACCATGGGCCAGCAAAAAGCAAACTTTCTATCCTCCCACAACGGCCCGTCGAAGATTTTGGGATCTCCGCACCCTGATATTGAGTTGAAATTCTGCGCAGAAGCGCTCCGCAACCTCTTTTTACGACGGAAAGCCGGGGTCTGCGGACCCCGTGAGGCGACGGGGATCCGACATGGGGGGCACATTTTCCTCGAATGGGCACGCGCGAAAGGTACCTCTTCCACGCCGAATGAGATTGTCCCTCGTTTTGTATCGCAGAAGAATCTCGCTGGCCCGTCTCAAGCCGATTCCGGGAGTAAGCCTTCTAAAAGAAAACCCTGGGCCCCCGCCCTTTCTGGGACAACTCGGTTTGATCCTCCTCTCCGTTTGTGTCCTCATGGGCCACCAGAACTCGCCACACAACTTGACGATCAATCCCGTAAAGACGCTCAATGGGCAGTGCAACGCTGCCGCCGCCGCGGCGCCGCCGCCTTCCGCTGCGACCGAAGCTGGTCATGCATGCTCGCTCGCTTGCTCGCTCCTTGTCCTCCCTGTCCTTCCTCCTCCTCCCCATCCTCCCGCCACGGACGCCCGACGAAGTGTGCCTTTCAATCCGTGCGCCCCCGGACGTCTCGACCCCTACCTCCAGGAGCCGTCTCTCGTCCCAACATGCGTAGACTTAAGTCGGGCGTGTCCCCCTACAGGCGGATTTTGGAAGGAAAATAAGACATACGCACAAAATGCCCCCCAAAAGAACAAAAATAGTCAAACAAGCGTCCCCAGACTACTTCTAAACTATTTTTGAAGATCCCCCCTGTAGAGGGACAGGCCCGACTTGAACGTAGATGGCCCTGGGGAGCACATTCTTGTTCCTCCACAGGTCGAGGTGGCGGCACCGTCGCGAGCACCAAGGCAGGGCACGCTTGGGACTGTCGAGTTCCACATGGCGCCGCAGGCGGGTGGACTGAACCGGCAGAGGGCCACACACACAGACACAAACACACAAACACACAAACACACAAACACACAGAGACACAGAGACACAGAGACACAGAGACACAGAGACACAGAGACACAGAGACACAGAGACACAGAGACACAGAGACACAGAGACACAGAGACGCACACGCACACGCACACGCACACGCACACACACACACACACCCACCCACCCACCCACCCACCCACACACACACGCGCGCGCGCGCGCACGCACGCACGCACGCACGCACGCACGCACGCACACACACACGCACGCACACACGCACACACGCACACACGCACACACGCACACACGCACACACACACGCACACACACACACTGCCCATCCTCCAACGAGGTGGCGGCACGCTGGTAAGGACGCTTACGATCATACTTCGTGACCCACAACACGCGTCACCCACAACACGTACAAGCACAAGCACACACACACACGCCAGGATTGCTAACAATCGCTCCGCAGGAGATCTGGGCCCTCCTCCGCCCAAGCCATCGCCCTCCTCGCGAAAAGGGTGAGACCCCTGGCCGCGGGAGCTGAGGCCGCGTCTCCACCCTGGCCAGCTGCTGCGAGAGGTCGAGCCCGGTCACCTGGCGCCCCCCCCCTTCCCCCCGCCCCCTCTGGGGTGGCGCCTCCACCCCCCTGCGCAATACGAGCTCCCCCCCTGCGCTCTGCGGCCTCCTTCTCCTCCTTGTGGCGGGGAGGATGATCAGGAGGGCGAGGAAAAGGAGGAGGAGCAGGGGGAGGAGGAGGAGGGTGAGGAGAGGGTGGAGGACCAGGGTAAACCCAGGATGCGCCAACGATGCGGCAATACACTCCCATCCCAAGTCCCCTCCTCGCACGTCCCCACGCGCCCTTCGTTTCACCAAACGAAGGGCACCCTAGGGGCTTGCCATTCCGGCGAGAGCCGCGTTGTGAGAAGGGACTGTGTTGCGTCCTTCTAGCGAAGAGTAGCGAATGCGAGAATGTAATAGCAATGTTCAACCTGATTGGCCAGGATACGATAATACTTCCATCATGCTCAACGAAGTGTCGAACAAGAACCCCGTTTTGGAAAAGAACCGCCCACCATCCGGGTAATTGTTGCTCAAATGTACACTGTTCCAACCGATGTCTGCAGAAGTCTCAAGCGCGAGCCCTTCTCAAAAAGGAAACGCACCCTTTCGTCCTTGCAATTATTGTAAGCTTTCCAGACGATTGCGCGTGACGCTAAAGCGAGAGCCTTACTTTGACCCCCCCGCCCATCCGTCCTTAAAACTGTTGGAAATATCAAGCTTCGGGGTCATAAACGGCGAGGGTGTCTCAGGCGAAACGCCCAACACACCCTACCGTCACGTCTGGTGCTGCGACTGGGACGAGATAGCTAGAAGGACATGGGATGGAGGAGGAGGAGGTGGAGGAGGTTCTCCTCCTCCTCCTCCTCCTCGCCCTCTTCTTCGTAAGTCCTCCCCACCGTCGCTGTCGTCGCCGAAGTCCTCCCCGCGGGCTCTTTCGCACGCTGCCGCCGGACCTGCGGCCCCTGCTCCTGCTGCGGGGAGGCCTCCGCTGGCCAAGACAATGGCACCCTGCGCTCCACAACCTCGGCCCACGGTCCTCCTCCCTCTCTCAAGGGCCCCAGGGACACACACACACAGATATGTATATATATATATATATATATATATATATATATACACACAAATAGCAGGATTCCTCAGATGTTCCCATATTTTCTGGGTTTTTGTCTTCCCCCCCACTGCCCATATTTTCCCATATTTTCGGGGGGAATCGACGATTAATGGTGTCTGTGTGTGTTTTTTTTCTCCGCCTGACAGATGTGTCGCGATGCCATGTTTCTGTGCGCGGCGTGCCACTAGACTCAAGGGCTCTGAACGACAAGAGGACTGCAGTGCTACTCCACACCATCCACGGTGCTGCGATCCCTTCCAGGACGCCCCCCTTCCTTCTCAGACCGCCCCCCTCGGCCCGCCGCTGTGCTCCCCCCCCTAGCGGGCCCCGGGATCCGTCCAAACCAGTTGTCCGAGCCGCGTCGAGCCGTGGAAACGAGAGCCTGAGCCAAGACTCGGCGAGGACGAGAACATGAGGTGCGGGAGGCAGGAGGGCAAGGAGGAAGGAGGGAGAGAGGAAGTGATGATGGAAGGAGGGAGGGAGGGAGGGAGCGAGGGAGGGAGAAGGAGAATGGAGAAGGAGGATGAGGAGGAGGAGGAGGAGGAGGAGGAGGAGGAGGAGGGGGAGAAGGAGGAGGAGGAGGAGGAGGAGGAGGGGAGGAGGAGGAGGAGGAGGAGGCAGAGGAGGAGGACAAAGGAGGAGGATGAGGAGGAGGGGTTGGAGGAGGAGGAGGAGGAGGAGGAGGAGGAGGAGGAGGAGAGGAGAGGAGAGGAGAGGCGAGGAGAGGCGAGGAGAGAGAAGAGAACCGAAGAGAGATGATGAGTAGGAAGAGATACGGTCCAGGCGTCTGGGGACCAACAAACAGACTCTTGGGCCACAGCGGCAGAATATTGGCGCAAGGCCTGGTAACTGACTGCCGCGGCCTTCCTGTGGGGCGTCCCGGCGATTACTCCAGGGGGTGAGCACCCCCCCTCGCCAGCAGAAGCTGCGTCAGCCCCGCCTGGTCCTGGGCCCCAGAAGCGGGGCCCGGCTGGCCTCTTCGAATCCCGCGAGCGGGCCCACGCAAGGGGGGGGGAGGAGGGAGGAGGAGGAGGAGGAGGAGGAGGAGGAGGAGGAGGAGGAGGAGGAGGAGGAGGAGGAGGAGGAGGAGGAGAAGAGGAGGAGGAGAAGGAGGAGGAGGAGGAGGAGGAGGAGGGGAAGGGGGAGGCGGAGGAGGATCCGGAGGGGGAGCACGAGGAGCGAGGAGGAGGAAACGGGGGAGCAGGAGGAGGACCAATGCTTTTGTGCGCTCTGGGGCCCTCTCGGCATGCTGTGGAGGCCCCTGGAGGCCTCCAGGGACCTCTCGAGGATGAGGACACGACACAAGGAATGAAGTCCGGAGTCAACATGACTGCGGCAAGGAACTTGTGCTGACTAGCGTGGTGCGGCGGCCCCGCAACACAATGTCTTGCGAGCTGATGCCGGGTCGCTCTGTTCCGTGGGACGGGAGGCTGGGAGAAGCTACAGTCGGGCTGCTGAAGACGGAACCCTTTTCGTTGGGGAGGGGCTCGGTGTTCCTTGTTTTTGTTTTACAATTTGCCTCAGGTGCTCCTGAGGTTTTCCACGGGAAATCGAAGTTCAACTTCTGGGAAAAGGGGCCTCGTTCCTTATCTAGGGTTCCTTAGTTCGACATCCCGACGGTAGGATAATTGACGTTTGGGGACTGGGACGTGTTCGCCGTGTCGCGCCGAAGCGCGGTGGGCCCAAACCGGCGGCGCGACACGCTGAGCGAAGGTTCCTGACCGTGTACATCCCATAAGAGATCGGGCCTTCAATCGGCAAGCGCCGTTGGGACGGCCGGTCGATCGCACTTGTCCAGGGTCTCGACCACCTGCGACCTCGCAGAAAGCTGGCCATCATTCGCAAGAGAGACGCCTCTTGAATCTGGGCTGGGCCGCACTTCCGAACACCCCGGTCCTCCTCCCTCTCTCCTCCTTGTCCTCCTCCCCGCTCCTCCTTTCCAGCTGGCGTGCCGCCTCGATGAAAATGAGGCACTCCTTGTTCACCACCGCCTGCAACGTGCCCTTCGGCGCGGGCGCGCTTCCGTCGATCGCCTTCACCTGCACAGCAGAGGGGGGAGGAGGAGGAGGGGGAGGGGGAGGAGGAGGGGAATGGAGGAGGAGAATGGAGGAGGAGGAGGAGGAGGAGGAGGAGGAGGAGGAGGAGGAGGAGGTGGAAGAGGAGTAGGAGGATGGGCAGCAGAGGAAGCGGACGAGGAGGTGGAGGCGGAAGAGGGGAACACGGACGAGGACCCCCACGCCTTTTTCTGAGTGTTATGCGAGAAGAGGCACAACCTACCATCACCTGATGGCTCCTCGATTTCGTGCCCCATCTCGCGAATCTTGCTTGTACCAAGGACGCAGAATCCGCCGACCCCTGCTTGTCGGGTCATTTGGCTGCTATCTCTTCCTGGTCCACCCCCCCTGGGTCCAATATCCTGTTTGAGGGGGATGGAGAGGGTGGAGGGTGGGGGAGACGAGCTCCTCAACGCACCTCCTGGACTATCGGAATCTCCAAATCCACCCTCCGACGCCTCCAAACTGACCACGATGTCCTCCAAGACGGCTTCAGAAAAGCTCTGACTCGCCCAAGAGTCCTTCTTCCCCTAGGCCTCCTCCGCCTCTGCCCTCCTGTGAGGGACTGGAACACGGGGGTCGCGATGAGTTGGAGCGTCCAAGCTGGCCTCAAATAGCTCCAATATGGACCTAGATTTGAGCGTACGATGGCTCAACGTGGCCCAACTTGGTTTAGATCTAGACGGCCTCCAGAATGGCTCCAAGAAGCCCCAGTCAGGTCTCAATCCGACTCCGAGGCGGCCGCCGGTCCTTCCAGGGATGCTCCGAGGAGACTCCTAAGTTGCGAACATGTTTTTCCATGATTTTGGCAATCTCGCCTCTTCGGCTTCCAGTGGGACTCTGAAACCTCAGGATGGCTCCAGGATGGCCCAAGAGGGCCCCAGCAGGGCCCCAAGGGAGCCAAGGGCCTCCAAAGATGGCCCCAAGCAGCACCTTTCAAGCGACCCAGTGGCATCAACGCAGTGTCCCCGCCGCCTCTTGGCCCCGAGAGGATCCAAAATGCCCTCCCAAAGACCCCCAACATGGCGCCCCGAGAAAGTCCCGGCCGAAAAGGGTCTCCCAACAACTCCAAGATGGCCACAAGAGGCTTTCAAGATGCTCCCAGAGGGATCCAAGTTGGCAACTCTTGGGGGCTACTCAGGCTGATCTCCTCGGCTTGACTGGTGTCCGCCCTCCGTGTTGCACTCGTGCTCCTTCAAAGCCCCCTCTCAAGACAACTCGCCCGAACAGGATCGACCCACGAAACCGGCAAGGAGTTTTGAAATGTAAGGCATGGCAACGCTTCAAAGACAGCTGATTGGGCGACGGGCAAATGCAATGCTGAATGTATCGATTGTGATGTACCGTGCCCAAAGCTGTGCTGTGCTGCGCCGTGCTGAATTGCGATGTGTCATGCCGCGATTGTGCTCTGTAACGTGGTGGATCGAGTCCTCCTTTACGTCCGAGTCCTGACCGAACTGCTCTGGATCTAAAGCTCGAGCTGCCTGGGCACATAGTAACTGCCCCAGAGCTAATTGACAGGGGGACAAGCCAGGAGGACGCGCCGCGGAAAGTCCCAAGGGACGCGCCAAGCGACGCGCCAGGGGACGTGCCATGGGGACGCACCGCGGACGTGCCAAGGGGACGCGCTACGGAACGTGCCAATGGACGTGCCGCGGGATGTGCCAGGGGACTCGCAGCGCGACGTGCCAAGGGGACTCGTCACGGGACGCGCCACGGAACGTGCCAGGGAACGTGCCAAGTTGCAATGTTGAATGTATCGATCTTGATGTACCGTGCCGAAAGCTGTGCTGTTGTGCGCCGTGCTGAATTGCGATGTGCCATGCCGCGATTGTGCTCTATAGCGTTGTGGATCGAGTCCTCCTTTACGTCCGAGTCCTCACCGAACTGATCTGGATCTAAAGCTCGTGCTGCCTGAGCACATAGTAGCTGCCCCAGAGCTAATTGACAGGGGGACATGCCAGGCGGACGCGCCGCGGAACGTCCCAAGGGACACGCCAAGCGACGTGCCAAGGGACGCGCCATGGGGACGCACCGCGGGACGTGCCAAGGGGACACGGTACAGAACGTTAAAACACGTGGTCCTTGCTCGGGACAACCATGTTAGATAATCCCCCTGGGTGGCCTGGACACGTAAAAACACGTGGGCTAGCTCGGGACAACCACGTTAGATATTCCCCTGGGTGGCCTGTACACGTA
The DNA here is from genome assembly GCA_963575745.1 of Prorocentrum cordatum. Classification (NCBI taxonomy): domain Eukaryota; class Dinophyceae; order Prorocentrales; family Prorocentraceae; genus Prorocentrum; species Prorocentrum cordatum. Next base: position 497,685 of record CAUYUJ010016782.1, read on the forward strand.
GACACACTTGGTTCCAGCTCGGGACAAACATGTCAAATACCCTCCTGGGTGGCCTGGACACGCAAACATACGTGGTACCAGCTCGGGACAACCATGTTAGATATCCTCCTGGGTGGCCTGGACATGTACTGTAAAAACACGTGGTTCCAGCGCGGGACAACCATGTTAGATACCCCCCTGCGTGGCCTGGATAAGCTGAATTCGCGCTCTCGCTAGAGACATCCTCGCAATGTCTTCCCTGGAGAGGCCCCCAAAGCGCCACCCCCTGTCCAGAACAAGGAAACATAACTTTTCTGTATCGGGAAATGTGTTCGGGTAGCGCTTTTCGGCCCCCCGTGCGTCTCCTGATAAGTCGGCGTTGGGACTGACGCAATGTTAGATACCCCCCTGGGCGGCCTGGACATGAAAAAACACGTGGTTCCAGTTCGGGGTAATCATGTTAGGTACCCCACTGGGTGGCCTGGACACGTGAAAACACGTGGATCCAGTTCTGGGCAACCATGTTAGATACACCCCTGGGTGGCCTGCACACGTTAAAACACGTGGTCCTTGCACGGGACAGCCATGTTAGATACCCCCCTGGGCGACCTGGACATATGAAAACAAGCGTCTCGCTTGAGATATCCTCAATAAGTCCTCATGTTAAACATCTGCCTGGGCGACCAGGCAGATCCCTTGCAAGTGGACCTGAGAAAGCAAGCGTTCTCCCCCCCCTCTCTGCAAAACGAGCGTGTCACTCGAGGCATCCTCGAACAATTATGTAAAACAAACGTTTCGCTCGGGACATCATCAGAAAGATCCGCCGGCCCACCCCCTCCACGTTATCGACCATAGAAAGATTCCGCCGGCCCACCTCAAGCCGGGGCGGGGGAGAAACAAAACTAAAAGAGAACCCTGGGCCTATGCCCTTTCCCGGAAAAAACGCTCCTGGACAGACTGGTGGGGACACACGATGCCGCTCACAATGCCTTGAAAAGGGGACCGGGTGTCGGCAACCTTCAGCGTCTCGGTCTCTGGCCCAGCCACCGTGCTGAGCCACAAGCTCGGAGGTGGAGAAGGGAAAAGGGGGCGAAGAATCGAGGACGACGTGGGTAACATGATGCTTCGTTTGAGATATTGTCGATGGCGACCGTGACGCTTCAAAAAACCATCCTTCCCCGGCTCGAGGGGTCGCACTCTGCCGGCTGTTCAAAACACCTCCTGTCAACTCCAGGACGTCGCCAACAACCGTTAACATCCACCAGATAACGGGTGGGAAACAGGAGGGCGGTGGTGATGAGGAGGAAGAACAGGAAAAGGAGATGGAGGAGCAGGGAGGGAGCCCATCCAATCGCTGGTAATACTCAAAATCGCACGATAACTGCAATTGGCGTTGCATGTGGGAGCACCCGCCGTTCGAACGGTCTTCAAACATGTTGCACTTCCTCTAGGCGCCGACGTGAAATCGCAACGTCCCACCGCGACAATACGAAGACCAACCATATTGAAACAATCATACCAAATTCTAACTCTGGCGATGAACTGCGTATCTGTCTGGTTGACAAGAACCGTGATCCGCAAATCCCCCGTCTGTATGGTTTGGGGAAGTGCGTGTATCACGGCTACGAGAGAGCAGCTTTCAAAACTGTCGGCTCGCACCTTAAAACATGCATGGCACATGCAATGGGGTTCTCCCAGAAGCATCGCTTGCCAAGAAGAATACTTTGAAACCATCAGGTGGTATCCATCTAGCGTTGCCCAAACTATAAGACCAGATGGATGGTTAGAACGCGAACGTCGTAACATCTATTCGACGTCTTATATACAACGCCAGAGAGGATGTATCTAGAGCTGCAACATTGTTCGAGGCGCTTATAAATGCGCCGACCCTGCTGGCGTGTGTGAAACGCTTTCTCGTTCGAGTCGACATCGTCGTCGACGTCGCTCCCCCCCTTTCCCAAGGCCCCCGTCAACCGCGCTAGAAAAGGGGAATCCAGCAGAGCCGTGATCGAGTCGAAAGGAAGCCCCTTCCCGTTGATCCCTTTCCCCTGTGGGGAAGGGGGTCTCGGGGGTGGGCGGGTGGGGGTGTCCTGGTGGTGCGTCGCCTCTCCCTGGAACTCCGCAGCCCAAAAAAGGCTCAAGGTTTGAAACTTTCTTGGGCGATGTGGAGCGAACAGATGGTTCCGAACCGTCTGCGGGCATACAAGCACGAACATGTGTTCACCCTTCCGAGCATATGTTTGGGCACGCCTAGCTTCATTATGGCTCAAGATACTCCGAAATTGTTCAGGATAGCTTCCAACATGCCTCCAGCTCTTAGTGGCCACGGCGCTTCCAAAGGAGCCCCCCAGGACGGGAAACTCATTCAGCACCCAGGTGTTCGCCAACGGTTTCAGCATGCTCACCTTTTCGCTGTCGACGGGCCCTTGAGGCCTCAAGACGGCTCCAAGATGGCCCACAAGGGCCCCCGAGGCGCCTGGGAGGTCCCCAGCAAGGCCCCGAGAGCACTCGAGAGTGCCTCAGCAGCGCGTCAAGAGGGCGCAGAGGTGGTCAGTCTCGCGGCCCCGCGGGGACGCACGTAAGGAGCCCTCCTACTGCGATCGATGGCCTCCAAGATAGCCCGAGAAGGGCCCCAGGAGAGCGCCACAAGGGCCCCGAGGCGGCCCAAGGGACTTCCAACATGGACCCAGGAGGGCCCCACGACGGCCCCCCAAAAGCCTGTCCCTCTCACTCTCTCTTCTCTTCCCCTCTTTCCCCCTCCCCCGCATCCCCCTTCCATCCTCCTCGTCCTGCTCAACATCTTACTGTCAACGTCTCTTGCTGCGCGCAGGATCGGTGGCACTGGCCGCAAGGCTTCGCAATCTCAGAAAATATTCGTAACCAGCGCGCTGTGTATGATCTAAATCATTATTTCAAATCGTGCCGTACGGCTGTGGCACATCCGCGAAGCAAATGCTTCGCTTTGCCAAGGCCACCTTCACGCGTTCCCACTCCACGGGCTGGCCGCTCAGAACTACCTAGGGGGTTCCTCCTCTCTTTCCACGGCAATCAGCAATCAAGCAAATACACCCCTGTCGTGCAATCCGAAGCATGCGCTTCTCCTTGAGCGCGCCTCGACGAGGAGGGGACGATGCAGAACTGAGAGAGCAGCAAAAGACGAGGTGGAAGGCCACGCCGAGGTGAAGCAACAGCCCGGGCGTTCTATACCTCTGACTCGGCCCTGACAATCGAGCTGTACCTCCGACCCGGCCTGGCAGTCAGACTAACAACACAAAGCTCTGCCAGATCTATGTAATTACCTGGACGGGGCTGGCGCCAAACCAAAACTCCATCACAACACACGACGCTGGCACGACGGAAAAGGGGCCAGCCAAGGCCTTGAAAAGAGACCGAGGCGACAGCCCGTAACGTGGACGGGGTCCCGCCCCGTCAGCGCCAAAACGGGGCACGACGCCTCGAGCTCTGGGCGGGCCGACAAGCTTAAAGCCGAGAGGGGCCGACGAGCTTCAAACAGTCAGCCAGACTTCACACGCGGGAGGCGAAGGATCGAGGACCAAGAAGCGGAATAGGCATGCGCTTTCGGAAGTCCGCTCGGGTCTCTCGGGTCGCCGCTGGACCGCCGCCCCCTTCCTTGAGCAGGGACCGACCGTCCCTGCATCCCTATAGGGCTACCACGGAATGGTCTTAGAACCCCAGAATGTTCGAATAAGGAAAACAATGCTCTTAGAACATAAGCCCGATGTGCTAACACAAGACAGTCCCAGCCAGAAACGTTCTAAGCACATTTCGTGGATGCCACAAAAGGTTCTTAAACCATTGTTTGGTAGGCCCACAGGCACGCCAGGCCGCTTCGCCACTGCACCCCTCCTCCAGCGCCCGAGGCGCTGCGCCGGAGGCGCCAGAGGCGCCAGCGGTGCGGCGAGGGGGGCCGAGTGTGCTGCGACCCGAGCAGTCCCGCGCGGACTTCCGAACACCAACGGCAGGCTCGCGTCGTGCCGACTTAGGCGCTGGCTTCTGCCACCGCGGGGATCGTCCAAGCCTGAAAACGACCGGCCATTTTCGAAACGCGGGATCGTTCAACATCGACCGGTCCTGGGCTGCCAAGGGGCGTTCGAGGGTGAACGCCGGCAGCGGGGTCGCCGCTGGTCGACACGACGGACGCGAATCCGCCGTGCCCTGACTTCCGCCGGTACGATGGTTATTTTAAGCCGCGGCCCCAGGGGTGCCGAGCGCTTCCCCCCGAATGGGCTTTCGTCCCGGATCCAATCTTTACGGCCACCTGGGCCAGAAAACTGCCCCCGAGGATCGAGGGAGAACGGCAGAATGAATCATTCATCTGGAGATCTAGGCTTTTGCTTGACCGGGCAACGTTTGCAACCGTCTGAGCCCTGATATCCGGCGTCGCGGAATACTGAAACATCGAAGCACGTCACAGCCGCAACCATAGATCCCGTCTTTCTGCGGCAATCCTCGAGCTGGATCGATCCGTGAGGGCACTGGGGTCCGAAACAAGGCGAAAACGCCCGGTGGGCAACACTATACGCCAAGATCTCAGGGAGGAAGCAGCGGTGAAGGGGCCCAGCGACACACAAATGAATACACACAAGTCCCAGGATTCCCCACCTTCTTCCATACCGTTTTGGGATCTTCGTCTTCCCCCCCACTTCCCACAGCTTCCCAAATCCTCGAGGGAGTCGACAATTCATTGTGTCTGTGTGTTTTTTTCCCTTGCTGCCCCAGCCCCTGGCGGCTGGACTTCGCCGCCTCGCCGCCGACGAAGAAAAAGTCTGCGTGCTTTTTCCCCTGCTGAAGGGGGGGGGGCGGGGCGGAGGAGGAGGAGGGAGGAGGGAGGAGGGAGGAGGGAGGAGGGAGGAGGGAGGAGGGAGGAGGGAGGAGTTACGGAATTACGGATATTGCGACTGTGTCGGTTACGGGTTAACTTAAAGAGAACGAGCCGCTCTTCTGGCCTGATCAGCTTCGCTGTAAGCTTTAGGCCAGATCCCCCGTTCAATATTCTTCAAATAATCTACACGATTACTTGCAGGTCTGCCATCGCACCTCTTCCCGAGTTGGGCCAACTGCTGGGCCGCATAACTACCACAGGTGCTGCAGAACCAGATCCCCAGCCCAGCGTGATATTGTAAACTGTGAGTCTCATCAGCCCACCCCCACAGATGTGCACCCTGCAACGGGGGGGCGGCCTGAACACAACGCCATCTACAGCCCTCAGGTCGAAGCAAGGGGTATCCAACCAGACTTTTTTCCTAGCCTTAGAAGTTGAACTCCTACACTTCAAACAAGAGAGACTGCTTTCAGACAACGTATGAGCCGTGGAAAACTCTTTGCAGACAACAGGCGCGGGTGGCCTGGGCCCAGGGTTCCTGACGCGGGTCCCGCGGGGCTCCTCGGCCGCCAAGGCCTGCTCGGCTTTTAAAGTTTCCAAGGTGGCGAGCAGAATTCGCATGCGGACGGCGAAAGCCATCTTCTCATTCGTGAGAACTCTGGTACGAATCGGGGCTGGGATTCTGACTGCACGTGCTGCTGCTGACGCCAACTTATCAGCGGCTGCATTACCCACAGCCAAATACAAAGGAGCTCTGCCCTGGAGGACGTCGCATGCCTCTTGGTGAGAATGCACGAAAAGGACAGTACAGACAAGGTTGGGTTTTCTACTGAGTACCTGGCCTACTTGCTGCCACAAATCCGCGTTCTCCCCCTCTGGGGCGAATGCTCGGCCACAATACCAACCAGAGCAAACATTAGCGTTGTCGGTGGTATAAGTCACCACTCCATCAGCACCGATCAACGCAGTGAGAAAACTAAAAAGCTCACCCCTGGCAACTGTTTGGACGGGTCCAGGGAGGCCCCCCCACACAGAAGCAACAAGCTGCATATTAACCGAAATATCAGAATACTGTGCTAAACCACATCCTGCACGTCTCAGGCGAGGGTCAGAAGTATCTTCGCCCCCACTCGCATCGCCGAAAAGGCAAACAGGGGCCGACTCGGAGCCCACGCCGAAGCAGTTATCTTCAAACGCTTCAACGCCCTCACTCCACCAGGCGGCCTCCTCATGTGGGGGCGGAACGGAGACCCACGCCTGTGGCAAAAGACCTCTATGCCAAAAAACATGGCTCGACCTCATGCTGCGTGTGGGCCCTCGGTGCATATTCATCCGACAACTTGTAGATGTCGTGATCTGTGCACTTAGAACAACTCCATATCCTGTGAAAAGAGGTTTCCTCTTCAACTCTGCACTTCGCACATACTTGCGAGATTGGCAACTTGGACTTCTCAGACCTGCGCTCCCGCGGCCAGGCTGCTCCCGCAGCTGCAGACAGCAGGATGCCAGACAGCTGCTTGCCATTGGGCCCCTCCTCGAGCTGTCGAAGAAGGGCTCGCAGGGAAAGGTTGCAGATCCCATCTTCCATGCCACCGCCGTCGAAATGAGTAGCAGCCTGCCGCCACAGCCTCTGCATCACCGCGCCCTCGTACTCCTGCAGGAAGGCCTTCGGGACATCAACCTTCTCAAAGCCTGTCAGAGCCTCTGGATTGAACTGCCAGTTGTGTTGCATCCCTGTGCCGTCGGGCTGGACTCTCCAATCAGCAGGACCCTCAGGTTCCCACCCTTCTTGGAGTAGGTAGGTGATCACAGCTGCTTGAGGTCCCCTGACATGTCGACTACGAAACTGGGGTTGCACCAACCGAAGCTCCTGTGCCAGCTGCCTCCACGTCTTGTCGATCCCATTTCTGAGAACTGGCTGCGAAAGCCATGTACGAATCCACATCTGCAAACATTCCTTCGGTAAACGACAAGCAGGATCACGCCCTGGAGCACGCAAGTCAAGCAGCGTCGTAACGCACCTCCCCGTGAGTCGAGGGCTGGATGCGTCACACATGAAAGTTCGCATCTGTCGCATTCGATGGCCAAAAACACCATGCACTCGATGAGCATATGCGCCCGCAGCAGCAGCGCCTTGTTGTTCCAGCCTCGCCGTCAGCCTATACCGCCTGGCTGTGCGTGCATACCTCACAACCTTCGCGCGCATCTCCCGATGACGTGCAATCCTGGCTGTCCGCGTTGCTCTGACATGCCGTCTGCCGCCACCGACGTCGACGCCGAGGTACGGAGTCTGCGCCGCTGCCGTCACCGCGAAACCTGACAGCCTGAGGCGCCTCACCACCTCCTTGGCGTCCGCAAGCTTGGTGCACACCACCGCGCTCTTGGGAGAGATGGTGAGTCCGTCCTTCTGCATCAACATGCAGGTCTCCTTCAGGCAGGCAACAAGGCGATCGCGCACAGCTCGTCTGGACCCTTTGGACACCTGGCTCAAATCGTCAATCCACAACCTATGAGAAAGCTGCACATGACTGGTCGTAATTTTCTGCATAATGAAATATGTTACTGCTTTGGCGAAGCGCGTGCCTGAACGCAAGCCCTGCACCGCCGACCTGGTCGGTGCGAAGGCCTCGGAGTATGCCCCCGCTTGACGAAGGCACCGCGCCGCCATGCATTGCAGCAGCTCCAGGCCCAGCACCTCGGCTGGGAAGTCCAACCTTAGCGCCGTCAGCCCCAGCCGCAGCCACCCGATGCTGTCGTAAAAGCTGGCGATGTCCAGCAGCCCGTGGCCGTGGGCCACGCCCAGGCGGGCCGCCAGCTCCTCGTCCACCACGCGGACGAACGCCTCCTGCAGCGCCGCGTTGCCGCGGATCGCGGCATCCCACGGCGCCTCGCACTCCTCGGTCCACGAGCGCACCCGCGGCCCGCGCGCCTGGGACCAGAGGCGCGCGATGTGCGGCAGCAAACCTATGACTCTGTCGCCCGTGACCTTTCTCGGCAGCAGCGTGCCGATCGTCAGAAGCAGCTGATGCGGCCATGCCTGGCAGGCCTCGCAGGCAGCCAGGATCACCGCGAGCTCCTCGAGCGCGATGTCGGGGGGCCGATCGGTGTCGAGCGCCGTGAGGCGATCGGCTCCCATGGCCGACGTCTGCTTCATGGCTCTGCCAGCTGCCCGCAGCTGCTCCCCTGTCAACGGTGGAAGAGGCTCCTCAGCGACGCGTGCACGGGTGTCGGCGAACAAGGAATGAAGCCCCTCCAGCTGCTGCCCCTCAGGCGCCCACAGCTCTTGGAACCTCTGGCTCGTCTTGTCCATGATGTCCCGCGGGTGCTGGATGGTCTTATCACCGTCCACGAGTGAATGAGGTGCCTGTGGTACCTCCCGAATGGCCCTGTGGAGGGCGGACACTGCGCTCTGAGACTCTGCCCATTCACGAAACTCGGCCAGAGACTGACTGATGGCCCTCCTCTGGCTTCTCTGCGAAATACGTTCACTAAACTTGACTGCCTCAACCAGCTCCTGTGCACATAAGGTATCAACCGTAGACATGAGCTGCAGCCAAGAAACCCACGAGATGCCGTCATTCTGTCTGATGACCTGGTGCCCCTTATCAGGGGCCTCCGAAGCTAACCTCTTGCACGTTGAAACTAACAACTCTTGCTGCTTGACACCATTCTTTCTAGCCAGATGCTTGGCATATGTATCCAGCACCACATGGGCCCTGGTCCACCATCCACTGATGCGATCCCTCATAGGTGCAATCCTGGACGGCGTCGCTTCCAAGACAGTGTCGGTACGGAACTTGGGCCCCTCGGCGCGAGATCTCCCAAAGCCGGCCTGGCCATGATGCGAGGCGAAGCTGGCCTCCACTGTGCGAATCCACGCACCGAAAAGACGGCTAAGACTGCCACAATGATATGAGCCAAGAGAGTGTGCAACGGAACGGACGATAGCATCAGCAGGCGGGTAAGTACCCGACGAAATGAAACCGACGTTTTTCCTTTCAGCACTCCAGGTGGCCTCTGCTAGCTTAAATTCAGCGTTGGATTTTAAATTCCCCTCATACCCTGTGGGCGATGGCTCCTGATCGTGAGACTGTTGCTCGGGGCTACTATCTGGGGGGTTCTCGCGCTGGGCTGAATTACTCATTGACTGTGCGGGAGGCAGAGAGGCGGCGGGTGGGGCGGGGTCGGGTCCGAAGCTGGGCCCGAAGGCCCACGGGTCCTCTTCCTCGTTGGAATCGTACCCGTCACCTCCCAGCGGCTCGCCGACACCTGTTTCGGCTTCGCTGAGGGGGACCTGCGGACCACTCGTCCCCTCCTCCTCCACACTGGCACTCTCAAAAGGAAACCATTCACGAATTCTATCGTGCCGCTTTTGCTTGGCCAGCTGCTGTGCTAACCTACGCTCCACCTTAGCTCGGCTCGACTTCGAACCTTCCACAGGCTGCCTCGCTGGACGAGGCACCGATGGGAGCTGGGGTGGAAGATCCAGAAACCCAGTATACAGCTGGCTACCCTCTGAGATTAATTCCAGACTGAGGCCGATGTGAGGTTTCCACGGAACGTCCAGGACGGCCCTGAGCCCCAGGATATAAGGCCTAGCAGCCTCGGAACACAGAACAACCTCTAGAAGCGAGGGGCGAGTTTCACCTGGTGTGCAAGTGAACTCAGCCTCAGACGTGACGACGATGCCTGCAACCTTTTCCACGAAACCTGTGGCGCACAGCTGCGCGGGCGACATGTTCCAGTCACCGATGGCAATCCATGGCAACTGAAGTGATGCAAGCAAACTGCCGATGCGACGCATTCGAAGGATGTTGTCGCCGCTGAAGCCGATCCCCGTGTATCCGTATATGATGCACAACACCAGCGAAAAACCACGCATATGCAATAATACAGGTAGAAACCCATCAAACGCTGCACATCGATCATGACGAAGGGCAGGGGAATTACGAGCAGCGTCAAGAACCTGAGCAGGGCGATGGTTACGAACCAACATCCACTCACCTCCTTCATTCGCTCGAGCTTCCTGATCTGGGTGTACCTGCTTCCATCTACTCTTGGCTCTAGCGCCATTGGCCAGCAACTTCAAACCTGCACCGCGCGCCTTGGATGTCCACTTGCCAGGGTCTCGCTGATGCACATGTGTCTCGCGCGCGGTGACATAGTCGCGCGTCCGAGACGTCTGACAAAGATATCCCCAAGCTTTGTCCCCCATGCAGGTTGTGTTGCCGAAGAAAAGTTTGGTCGAGGACTTCGCCGATGACGAAGTCGATGCAGTAGTGCTGGTCCCAGTACTGGTCGTACTGCAGCTCCCCGATGACGACGTTGAAGCACCAGTGCCTGTAGGACTGCTGCTGCCCGTAGTGGTCGACTCCATGGACGACTCCCCCAGCGGAACTGTCGCAGCCCCTAGTCACAGCTCCTCGTTGTCAGCGTCGGGGACATTGACGTCGCCACCCTTTCCGCCGCCGCCGCCGCCCTTGCCCTTCTCCACGGCCTTCGCCGCGTCGAACCTGGCCTTGGAGATGGCGGCAGCGGCCTCCTTGACCTGCGCCTCCGTCGGCGTCGAAGCCGTGCCAGAGGCGCCCGTGGGAGCACCAGCCACGCGCGAGGCACTCGCAGCCGCAGCTGGCGCTGCTGCGCCAGGCGGTGGCGCTGCAGCTGCTCCCTCGGCGCCTCCAGCAGCCGCAGTAGGAGGTACGCCCTGACCACCTCCATCACCCGCGGCAGCTCCTTCATCATTTCCCGCTGTGCGCCTCTTCTTGTTCATGCGATCTACAACCTCCTTCTCGAACTTGTCAACCTTCTCGAGGAAGGCACGTACCTGGACATCCTTGGACTCGAAGGCAGTACGATACTGATCGAGTTCACGTTTTAACTCTCGCAGCTGCTCTTTGTCGCTCTCCTCACAATCCCAGCTCTCGAACTGGTCGGAAATTGCCGAGTTGATGCGCAGCTCGAACGCGGGCACCTGATCACCAGAGGCGGCCGTGGTCTGCGTGGCCTGCACTCCCTCGGCTTTCGCCAAGGCCTCGGCTGCTCGCTTCTTGTGGATCTCGGCGAGCGCCAAATCCTCAGCTGCCTTCTGTTCCTTGCTCTCCGCCACCTGCAACTGCTTCCTCAAGCGCAGGACCTGCGTCACCGTCTGCTCGTGGCGGTGAGATGCCGCGCGCCAGGCCCCATCGGCCTTGCGCGCGGCCTCTGCCTCCGAGACGGGCTCCTCCTGCTGCACCTTCTGCTGAAGCCGCTCCTGCTGGGCTGCCAGCGCCGACTTCAGCATGACGTCGTCGGACGCTTCGGCCGCCTCCTTCAAGAGCGCCTGCACCGTCGCGTACTGCTTGGCCTTGGCACCAGCCTCGCCCTTGCCTCCACGTCTGGGGCTGGGGCTGCGACGATGTCGGCCAGCGTGAACTTTGCCTGAACCCGCGACGGTGCCGCCGTCGTCCTGCAGCTCGATCTGCTCCACGTGCTCGTCGAAGGAGACGCTGGGGGCCCTCGGCACATAGAGGCGGATCTTCTTGCTGCATGCGGGGCACTTACCCCCAGACGCGGCCAACTTGTCATTGTACTCACACGTTTTGCAGTGCGCGCACCGACTCCATGGTCGAGACGGCCTCCCCCGACTGGCGGGACGAGCTGGACGCGCCACATCTGCTGTCATCCCTGCTTTCGTTAGCCTGGCGAGTGTGGGCGAGACTCGCCAAGCTATCCCTCAAGCACCCCGAGGAGGTACAGGGATCGGGCTCTGGCAAAATGCTCGGGCCCAATTGGCTTGAGAGGGGGGAGGGAGGAGGGAGGAGGGAGGAGGAGGAGGGAGGAGGAGGAGGAGGAGGAGGGAGGAGGAGGGAGGAGGAGGAGGAGGGAGGAGGAGGGAGGAGGAGGAGGAGGAGGAGGAGGAGGAGAGGGGAGGAGGGAGGAGGAGGAGGGAGGAGGAGGAGGAGGAGGAGGGAGGAGGAGGGGGAGGAGGAGGAGGAGGAGGGAGGAGGAGGAGGAGGAGGAGGGGAGGAGGAGGGAGGGAGGAGGAGGGAGGAGGAGGGAGGAGAAGGAGGAGGAGGAGGAGGAGGAGGAGGAGGAGAAGGAGGAGGAGGAGGAGGAGGGCGGAGGGCGACGAGGTCGGACGTCGCGGGCTTCGGCCGCTGGCCGCGCCCAGCGCGGGCCGAGCAGCGCGGCGGAGCGCTCTCGGCAGCAGTTGCTACGTGCGCTCCGGGGTCTGCTCCTCGCAGCGGCGCGCGGGAAGAGGGGGAGGCCTGCCCAGGCCCCCTCCTCCTCCTCCTCCTCCTCCTCCTCCTCCTCCTCTCCCCTTCCCCCTCCGAGAGCTCTGTGGCTTCGGGGCCTGCCCAGGCCCCCTCGGGTACAGTCGGGCCGCTGAAAGCAGGAACGCAAAAGAAGGAGCGAAGCCCCTTCGTGGCCCTGCGATCGGCTGCACGCGAGAGTGACCCTGTGTAAGAGTGACCTCTGGTGCGCGGCTTTTGGGGGGCCGCGGGGAGACCAAACCTGGGCGCGCAAGCCGCTGCTGCTGCTCCGTTTTCAGCCATCTGAGGGCCCATCTGTGCCCGCACCAAAGGTCACTCCGGCGAAAGGTCATTCTTACGTCTAGTCGACGTAAGCGCCTCCGTGCCCCAGGAGGGCAAGAGGAACAGCACTGGAGGAACCTAAGGAACATCGAGCCCCTTCCGAATCCAAACTGTTCCTCATTTCAGCGTCTTGACTGTCATGAAACAAATCATGCCGGGATTTTTTTGCTATCTTCGGCCTCTGGGGGCCCTCTGCCGGCCCTCGGGGCCGTCAAAAAACGACTCAAGAGGAAAAGCCGGTCCAGGGGAGTGTGTCGAGACCTCCAGGGGTCGACGCAATGAAAGAATCAGGACGTCGGGGGTCTGGGTTCCCAGACATGATCGTGTCTTATTAAATTATGCTAACGGAGTTCCCCACATAAAGAGATTAAAGGTTTCGTGGGACCCATTTTCTTGATGCCCTCCTCGCTTTGGCGGGGCCCCGCTGGAAGGGGGGAGGGCTACGAAACCTGGCGAAGAGTAATGCTTTCCGCGACCCTCCTCGTTCAAGCGCGGCCTCTCTGGAGGAGTGGAGGAGGGGCACGAAACCGTGTAAAGAGTATGGTTTTCCGATACCCTCCTCGCTCAGGCGGGGCCTCTCTGGAGGGGTGGGAGGGGCACGAAACCATGTAAATAGTATGGTTTTCCGATACCCTCCTCGCTCAGGCGGGGCCTCCCTGGAGGGGTGGGAGGGGCACGAAACCATGTAAATAGTATGGTTTTCGGATACCCTCCTCGCTCAGGCGGGGCCTCCCTGGAGGGGTGGGAGGGGCACGAAACCATGTAAATAGTATGGTATTCCGATACCCTCCTCGCTCAGGCGGGGCCTCCCTGGAGGGGTGGGAGGGGCACGAAACCATGTAAATAGTATGGTATTCCGATACCCTCCTCGCTCAGGCGGGGCCTCCCTGGAGGGGTGGGAGGGGCACGAAACCATGTAAATAGTATGGTATTCCGATACCCTCCTCGCTCAGGCGGGGCCTCCCTGGAGGGGTGGGAGGGGCACGAAACCATGTAAATAGTATGGTATTCCGATACCCTCCTCGCTCAGGCGGGGCCTCCCTGGAGGGGTGGGAGGGGCACGAAACCAAATAGTATGGGATAAGGGGCACGAAACCATGTAAATAGTATGGTATTCCGATACCCTCCTCGCTCAGGCGGGGCCTCCCTGAGGGGTGGGAGGGGCACGAAACCATGTAAATAGTACCGATCATAGTATGGTTTTCGGATACCCTCCTCGCTCAGGCGGGGCCTCCCTGGAGGGGTGGGAGGGGCACGAAACCATGTAAATAGTATGGTATTCCGATACCCTCCTCGCTCAGGCGGGGCCTCCCTGGAGGGTGGGAGGGGCACGAAACCATGTAAATAGTATGGTTTTCGGATACCCTCCTCGCTCAGGCGGGGCCTCCCTGGAGGGTGTGGGAGGGGCACGAAACCATGTAAATAGTATGGTATTCCGATACCCTCCTCGCTCAGGCGGGGCCTCCCTGGAAGGGTGGGAGGGGCACGAAACCATGTAAATAGTATGGTTTTCCGATACCCTCCTCGTAGGTATGGTATGGTACGGTATGGTATGGTATGGTATGGTATGTGTGGTAGGAACTATGGTATGGTATGGTGTGTGTGGTAGGAATAATATTGTGCTGTATGGAAGATGGAGCGGGAGGTGGGTGGGAAGGAGAGGGTGTTCTGGGAAAACAAGAACCCCACTCAGGATGTGGGGAAAAAAAACAAGACCCGAGGTTCGTGTCTAGTTTCGGCCCTGGGGGGCCCTCGTCAGGCCTCGGGGCTGTCGACAAAACGACTCGGGACGCAAAACCGGTCCCGGGGAAGGAGTCGGCACTTCCAGGGACGCCGCCCCGGAAAAATCAGGACGTCGCATGTCTGGGTTCTGAGAGGGCGGCACTTCTGAGAGGGCGGCACTCTGAGCATTTTCTTAGGCTGGAGGGCGCAGGGCGAAATCCATATGGGCTTCTGCACCTTGAAAACCAATCCCTCTTGTGATGCGCCCTTGGCAGAGTCAAGCCTCGAGCATGCACCCATCGAAACGGCGCTTCAGACTTCACCCTCTGCCCTCCACCCAGAGAAAATGCTCGGGCACGGTCCAGGATGGGGCGTCTCCCGAGGCCCACCCCCCCCTCGGGAAGTCCCTGAAGAGGGGACGGGGTGGGCACGAGAGAGGCATCATAGCCTCATCAATCTAGATTGATCCACGCACGGATCCACTGCAATGGATTTTCATTGAATTCATTCCATGCGTAGCATGCTCTCCCCTAATGGACCGTGAACGGGACCCAATCCCCTGCCGGTCGTCTCGCGCCGCCATCATAGGCAGCCAGAAGGGCCATCAGAGGCACCTCGCACCCACTTCGGGGCCATCAGAAAGGCTCTTTTTGAGAAGAAGGACCATCATAGGCCTTCGCGCTCAATTTGTTCATTGAAGTAAACTTTCTCATCGTCGTCGTCGTCCTCCTCCTCCTCCTTCTGGTCTACATCCCATCGGAGCCGCGATACAGGCAGTGCGGGAAGCACCTCGGCCTCGATCGGGTCGTACTCGTGAATTTCACTGTTTCCGTGATCATGGGTGTGTTCACGGTGCGTTTCAGGGAGTCCACAGTCATAGGTAGGGTCGTGCTTGTGAATGTCACGGTGTTCTTGCTCATGTGTGTGGTCACAGGGCATTTCACGGAGTCCGCAATCATAGGTCGGGTCGTGCTCGTGTGTTTCACGGTCTTCGTGGCCATGAGCGTGATCTCATTGCATTTCACGGAGTCCGCAATCATGGGTCGGGTCGTGCTCGTGAATTTCACCGCTTTCGTGGTCATGAGCGTGGTCACGGTGCGTCTCACGGTGTCCGCAATCATAGGTCGGGTCATGCTCGTGAATGTCACGGTCTTCTTGGTCATGAGTGTGGTCACAGTGCATCTCACGGAGGATGAGCACGACGGACGTTGTTGGTGGACGTCCGCCCTTGCCCTCTCCCCCCCGGTGAGGACCATCATAGGCCTTACCAGTGAGGACCACCATGAGGCCTCACACCCCTCGCAGTTTCCATCATTGGGACTGCGGGGGTCGAACCAAATCCCCACAAACCTGGCACCGTACGTGCAGGGCCAGGGGCGGCGGCCCGTCTTCCCATCCTACCATCATAGGGGGATGCGAAGACCCTGAAGACGGGACGGGGTGGGCACGAGCGGGCATCATAGCCGGCTCAGAATCAAAAGACGCATCATAGCCTCATCAATCTAGATAGATCCACTCACGGATCCACTGCAATGGATTTTCATTGAATTCATTCCATACGTAGCATGCTCTCCCCGACGTCATGATCTTTTCATTACGTCGACCCCCAGCATTCTCGACCCATTCCCCAGGACCAGCTTGTCATCCTGAGTCGCTTCTTGACGGTCCCGAGGCCCGGCAAGGGCCCCCATGAGGCCGTCATGATTTTGTCATTGCCCGAGGGTGTCTGGGTTTGGCACCCTCTGGCCCGTCTGCGGGCCGCCGGGTCCTCGTCGGCGCCGTGGGGCCACGCCGGGTGCGCGCGCGCCGCGAACGCCACCGCGCCGGGCGTGCCGAGCAGCCCGAGGAGCGCCGCGGCACAGGGGAGGATCCCGGGCCCGGGCGGCTCCGCGCCAGAGGCGTCCAACGGGGGGAGCGTCGAGCCTGGTCCGCGGACCAGAGGCCCAGGCCCCCGGCGCTATTGTCGGGGCGGCACGCGTGCAGCTGGCCATCGCTCGGACGTCCATTCCCTGTGCCTTTTTCGGTTTCGTGCGTGGCTTTTTCGCAGGATGATCCAGGATGCTCCTTAACAATCCCCGCCGAGAAAAAGTGCACACGTCCGAGCGATACCAAGGCAGAGGGGTGGCGAGAGGGGAGGCGGCCTTCTGAGAAGGCGGGGGAGCTGGTTGTATGGACGGCACGAGGCTGCTCAGAAGCCGTATACTGGCATCCAGGAAGGCTTCTGAGAACTCTTCGTGCCCTTCTGAGTGCGCCCCTGTCTTCCAAGAAGCCTCCCCGCCTTCTCAGAAGGCCGCCCCCTCCCCAGCCACCCCCTTTGCGCCGCCGCCGAAACTGGAAGAAGAACAAACCACTTGTGTCGCCATCTTCGGCCCCCGGCCGGCGGTCTCTGGGCTCCCGGGACGTCAGACACGATCTGGGGGGCGCGACGATTCCCCTTGAGCGGGTTGCAACCTCTGCAGACCTAAACTTTTCGGACCCAAACATGCGACGTCCTGATTCTTTCAGGACGGCGTTCCTGGAAGTCCCGACCCTTTCCCCGGGACCGGTTTTGCGTCCTGAGTCGTTTTTTGACAGCGAGGCCCGGCGAGGGCCCCCCGGGGCCAGAACGGGGCAAGAACCTCCGGTCCTGATTTTCTTCTAAAAGACGCGATCATGTCTGGGAACCCAGACCCCCGACGTCATCATTTTTTCATTACATCCCCTGGAGGTCTCGACGGTCCCGAGGCCTGGCGAGGGCCCCCGGGGGCCCCAAATAGCCAAAAACTTCCCGTCCTGATTTTTCCACGACGCGATCGTGTCTGGGGACCTCAACTGTTCGGAGGCCTGGGGGGGTCCTGAGGAAAACGGGCCCTGGTGTCCCCCCCCGGCCCCCCTTGAAGAATCGGCTGTTCATCCTATGGCCCATGGGTCGTCTTCTGGGCTGTCTAGGAGGAGGACGAGGAGGAGGAGGAGGAGGAGGAGGAGGAGGAGGAGGAGGAGGAGGAGGAGGGAGGAGGGAGGAGGAGGAGAGGGGCCGACGGCTGGAAGCCGCGGGGCCCCTTTCCCTCAGGACCCCTTTTTGGTCCCACGGTGAGAGCCGGCCATCTCCTGCGCCGTCGCCCCCTGGAGGCGCGCGTGGGTGGGCTCCTCTCGGTTGCCAGAACCGGGGGCGCGCAAGCATGGATTCGCGATCCACGGATCTGGCGCGCGGTCGCCAAATCCATGGCTCCCCAGAATGCGGCCGGCGCCGCCTCGGCGGCGGAAGGCCGCGACTTCCTGTGGAAACCGGGGCCCGTCGCTATAATCCACGCCCTCTTGCTCCATGCCTGCGATCGCCTGGCAGAACTCTTGGGCCCAAGGGCGCCCCTGGCGTTTCTTCTGGCTGCTTCCCAGACCCCCACGTCATGATTTTTTCATTACGTCGACCCCTGGAGGTCTCGACCCATTTCCCTGGACCAGTTCTTTATCCTGAGTCGTTTTTTGACGGTCCCGAGGGCCGGTCAGGGTCCCTAGAGGCCGAAAATAGCAAAAAACTTCCGTCATGATTTTTTCATTACCCGAGGGGGTCTGGGTTCGGAGCTCCCCCCCCGAGAGGCGGGGGCCACCTCTTGGGCCGAGCCCTGCCCGCCCGCCCGGCCCGCAGGGCGCTGCCCCGTGCGCCCGACTCCGCCCGCTGCCGTGCCCCGGCCGCTCGCTGCCCCAGGAATCCCGATCACGTCCCTCGAGCAGTCGGGGCGTTGACCTAAGGAACCCTAAATAAGGAACGAGGCCCCTCCTTTCCCATAAGTTAAACTTCGATTCCCCATCGAAAACATAAGGAAAACCCGAGGCAAGCTGTGCAACACTTAAGGAACACGGAGCCCCTCCCCAACGAAAAGGGTTCCTTCTTCAGCGCCCCCAGTGTAGGCCTACCACGACACTTTCTCAGAACGGAAACATGCTCCATGTTCTCATAACGGAAACCCGATGCGCTAAGACAAGACGGTCCCAGCCAGAGATGTTCTGAGAGCATCTCGTGCAGACCACAAAAAAGGCTCTCCAGAACCTTCTTCCCTGGTGGGCCTATCGGCGAGCCAGGACGCTTCGCCACTGCTTGATTCCCTGGGGGGCAGCTCTTCGAGCAGGAGCCGTGTTTGATGGCCCCAGGGTCCGGAAGCCACCCCCGAGCGCGCCGAAGTGGACCCAGACATGCAACGTCCAGATTTTTTCAGGACGGCGTCCCTGGGAGTCCCGACCCCTTCCCCAGGACCGGCTTTTCGCCCCGAGTCGTTTTTTGACGGCCCCGAGGCCCGGCGAGGGCCCCCCAGGGCCGAAAAGAGCCAAGAACCTCATTGTCCTGATTTGTTTCTAAGACGCGATCATGCCTGGGGAGGAGCACCCGCCAGTTGGCACATCCTGCGCGACATCGGCTCGCATCGGCAACGCACCGGACGGCCACCGACTTCTCCTGCATCGCACCGTCGACTACGCGCAAGAGTGACCCTGGGTAAGAGGGGCCTTTGGTGCGCGGCCTTCTGGGGGCCGCGGGGGGACGAACACAAGCGCGCAGGCCGCTGATATCGCATCGCATTCGGCGATCGGGGGTTGAGCAGACACAGACAGTCCCGGCATTCCTATAGGCCTACCACGACATGTTCTTAGAACCCAAGAATGTTCTAAGAACAAAAACCATGTTCTCAGAACATTAACCTGATGTGTTAAAGTAAGACAGTCCCAGCCAGAAATGTTCTATAAGAACATCTCGTGGGAACCACAAAAGGCTCTTAGAACATTGTTCGGCAGGGCCATAGGCAAGCTGGGACGCCTCGCCACCGCCCGACGGGGGGCCCAATGAGCCCGCGCCGGAGGCCACTCCGGCGAAAGGTCACTCTCACGTGCGCTCGACACCGGGTCGGACCGCCGCGCCCGGCCCTGGCCGTAGAAAAAATCAGGCCGGGAAGTTTTTGGCCATTTTTGGCATTAGCATCCGCATTAGCATTAGCATTAGCATTAGCTTTAGCATTAGCATTAGCTTTAACATTCCATAGCCATTTTAGGGTTAATTTCCTGAAGACGCCGTAAGGGCAAGAAATTTTTGGCCATTCTTGGCCCTGGGGGAGCCTCGCCGGGCCTCGGGACCGTGAAAGAGCGACCCAGGACGAAAAGCTGGTCCAGGGGCAAGGGTCGGGTCTTCCACGGACGCCGTCCTGAACAGATCAGGACGTCGCATGTTTGGCTCGTGCTATGTGTCCTCCTTGGAGGCGCGCGTCCGACCCGAACATATAGTATACCCATCTTGTAGCATATCTATCGTTTCCCGAGCGGTGAGGCCAGACAGCGCCCGCCACGACGCACATACTATACAATTTCTCGGTGCGCGCGTCGCCCCTGCGGGGGCGACGCACATATAGTAGAAACATGTTGGGGTGACCCCCGACGTCATGAATTGTTCATTACGTCGACCCCTGGAGGTCTCGACCCATTCCCCTGGACCGGTTTTTCATCCTGAATCGTTTGTTGACGGCCCCGAGGGCCGGCAAGGGCCCCCCAGAAGCCGAAGGTGGCAAAAGACCTCCCGTCATGATGTTTTCATTGCCCATGCTGACTCGTTTTTTGACGGCCCCGAGGGCCGGCAAGGGCCCCCGGAGGCCGAAAATAGTATAAAAAACCTCCCGTCATGATTCTTTCAATGCCCGAGGGGGTCTGGGTCTGGCTGGCCCTGGGCATCGCAGGCCCAGCCCGCGAATCGCACCGACCCCTGTCTTGGGCGGCCCACGCCTGGCAGCCGCCCCTGGTCTTAAGTCGGGCCTGTCCTCCTACAGAGGGATTTGGGACGAAAAATAACAAATAGTCAAAAGAAACGCCGAAATGGCCAAAACATATGCAATATAAACGTCCCCAGACTATTTCTTGATTATTTTTGAATGCTCCTCCTGTAGAGGGACAAGCCCGACTTGAGCCCAGCCCGCAAATCGCACCGACCCGGTCGTGGGCGGCTCACGCCTGGCGGCCGCCCCTGATGGGCCTGGTTTCCACCACCACCACCATAAGTTGGAGGGGCGCAGGCGGAAAAGGACGAGGAGGAGCAGGAGGAGGAGGAGGAGGAGGTGGAGGAGGAGGAGGAGGAGGAGGTGGAGGAGGAGATGGAGGAGGAGGAGGAGGAGGAGGAGGAGGAGGAGGAGGAGGAGGAGGAGGAGGAGGATGAGGTGGAAGAGGAGGAGGAGGAGGAGGAGGAGGAGGAGGAGAGGAGGAGGAGGAGGAGGAGGAGGGGGAGGAGGGGAACGAGGAGGAGGAGGAGGAGGAGGACGAGGAGGAGGGGGAGGAGGAGGAGGAGGGGGAGGAGGAGGAGGAGGAGGAGGACCATCTCCCCCTCCAACTTATGACATCAGCCCCCCGTCCTCCGACAGCGCAGCCTCGGGCAGCTCCAGGGGCGGCGGCTCCCCCGCCGGGCAGGCCGGCCGCAGGCGCGGCGCCCGCGGCGGCGCGGCCGCGGTGGCGAGCGGCTCCTGCGGCGCCACTTTGGCGGGTAGGCCGCCCCTCGTGGGGGACGAACACGGGGAGGGGGAGGAGGAGGAGGAGGAGGAGGAGGAGGAGGAGGAGGAGGAGGAGGAGGAGGAGGAGGAGGAGGGAGGAGGAGGAGGAGGAGGAGGAGGAGGAGGAGGAGGAGGAGGAGGAAGAAGAGGGGGAGGAGGAGGAGGAGGAGGAGCAAGGAGGAGGAGGAGGAGGAGGAGGAGGAGGAGGAGAAGGAGGAGGAGGAGGAGGAGGAGGAGGAGGAGGAAGAGGAGGAGCAGGAGGAGGGGGAGGAGGAGGAGGAGGAGGAGGAGGAGGAGGAGGAGGAGGAGGAGAGGAGGAGGAGGAGGAGGAGGAGGAGGAGGAGGGAGGAGGAGGGGGAGTAGGAGGAGGAGGGGGAGGCCTGGTGCGGTGTCGGGGATCCACTTGCCCGGTCAGTCAGGCTTTGTAGGATCCTGCAAGGTCCTGCTGGATCCAGGATCCTGCGCTGAAGCCCAGGTCAATGCAGCCCTGGCTCCGCAGGATCTTGCAAGATCTGGCGGATTGACTGACCCCGATTTGCATTGATCCAAGTTTCTTGAGCCCCGAGCGGCATCGGCTCAGGATGCGTCCCGGGAGCCCTGAGGACAGCGGCCCTCGTTTGCTCAGCCCGTGCGGGGAAATGGAACATCAGGGTGTTCCTGGAAATATGAGTTCGGGTGCTGCTAGAAGTTGATCGACCAACCTTACTCATGGTAATGATGGGATTGTGAATGTAGGCAAAGGCCCCACATTTAGAAAATTCGTTCTTGAGTTCAGTCACGCGGCTTTAGCGTTTGCTAAGTGCTGTTCTGTCTTGTTTCCATCAGGTGGTACGGTTTCATGAATCCGTTTCTCGTTCGAATAAGTCGCTGCTTCTTCTGAACAGAGCTGGTATAATGCGTATTCATCCATTCCAATGATTTGTCTTGGCCGGTGAGAAGCATCCTTGGGCCAAGGTGCTTCCAGGAATCCCAATGTACCAACACTGGTCGTTTCGACATTGGGGGGGCGGGGTCTGGCTCCGGACCTCTGCTTAAAAAGCGACGGTTTGCAGTAGTGCGTCCCGTGGGGGAGACTCCACCTGCTTGAAACAGGCGCCCAAAACGGCTAAGATCTACTCCCTGGGGTTGAGCAGGGACCGACCGTCCCGGCATTCCTATAGTCATACCACGAAATGTTCTTAGAACCCCAAAATGTTCTAAGAACAAAAACAAAATTCTTAGAACATACGACCGGTGTGTTAAAACAAGACAGTCCCGGCCAGAAATGTTCTAAGAACATTTCGTGGAATCCACAAAAGGTGCTTAGAACATTGTTTGGTAGGGCTATAGGCGAGCCAGGACGCTTCGCCACTGCTTGATGGGGGGGGGGCGATGCGAGGGCCCGCGCCGATCAGCAAAACAGTGGATAAGGAACCGATCGCTTGGGCCAAGGTGCCCCCCGGATCTCCAGGGGGCCCCTGCGGCCTCCAGGCCACCTCTGCCGAAGCCCAGGCGGGCCCCTCGGGGCTCAACATGGAGCGAAAGGCGGGGGGGGGCACCCCTGGCCAGGGACGCCAGTGGCAACACCTGGCTGAAGCGCGCCGTCGGCACGATTCTTTGCCGCGGGCAGGCGGGGCACGCGGGGGGGAGGGCGCCGCCCCCGCGCGGGGCCGCCGGGCGACTGGGGCCCAACGCTCTGCGCGGACGACGACGACGACGACGACGACGACGACGACGACGACGACGACGACGACGACGACGACGACGACGACGACGACGACGACGGCGACGGCGACGGCGACGGCGGCGACGGCGACGGCGACGGTGACGACGACGACGACGACGTGCATGTTGGAGGCCTAGAAACGGGCACCAGCACCAACACAGGGGGCTGCCTCCACATGGGGAAGACGATCCCAGATTCCGGTATCGGTGGCAACCCAGACATGCGACGTCCTGATTTTTTCAGGACGGCGTCCCTGGAAGTCCCGACCCTTTCCCCAGGACCGGTTCTTCATCCCGAGTCGTTTTTTGACGGTCCCGAGGGCCGGCGAGGGCCCCCCGGTGCCGAAAATAGCACAAAAACCTCCCGCCCTGACTTTTCTACGGCGCGATCCTGCCTGGGAGCATGTCGGCCACCCTGGAAAGCCAGAATCCTACACCCTGCGAAATGCTTAAGAAATCATGGGTTAAGAAAATCATAGTCTCAGAACTTGAATAAAAACCCAAAATTTCAATTAAAATCTTAGGAGTTACATTGAAACATTAAGAATAATCGAGACTCTGGCCGAAATTTTAAGTTTTCTTAAGCATCGCCTAAGGTGTACCGCCATCGCCGAGATCGGGATCTTCCTTCCCTCGGGATCGCCGAGCTTTGGTGCTGGTGTCCGCCTTCGGGCCCTGCGAGCGCGGGCCTCGCGCCGCGGGGCGGGCGGTGCGCCGCGCGGCCCGCGGGGCGCGGGAAGCGCCCGGGCGCCATCCGCGGCGCGGGGGCCGCTCCGGCGTGCTCCGCGCGGCAGCCGGGGGGGCCGGGCGGCTGGCGCGCGGCGGCGGTGGGCCCAGGCTAACAGCTCGGGGAGCCAGAAGGCGGCGGAGGAGGAGGAGGAGGAGGGGGAGGAGGAGGAGGAGGAGGAGGAGGAGGAGGAGGAGGAGGAGGAGGAGGGGGAGACGAACACAAAGATAGGTGGGTAATCTGTGCACATGGAAGTATATGCCTACGTATATGTATACAGAGAGAGAGAGAAACAAATAAACATGATCGACCTACGAACCGGGAAAGGAATATAGACATGCACGTCGTGGCAGCGTTTCAAAGACACCTGATTGGGCGACTGGCACATCCAATGCGGAATGTATCGATCTTGATGTACCGTGCCGGGAGCTGTGCTGTGCTGCGCCGTGCTGAATTGCGATGTGGCATGCCGCGATTGTGCTCTATAGCGTTGTGGATCGAGTCCTCATTTGCATCCGAGTCCTGACCGAACTGATCTGGTTCTTAAGCTCGAGCTGCCTGAGCACGTAGTAGCTGCCCCAGAACTAATTGACACGGGGACATGCCAGGAGGACGCGCTGTGGAACGTTCCAAGGGACGCGCCAGGCGACGTGACAGGACGTGCCATGGGGACGCACCGCGAGACGTGCCAAAGGGACGCGCTACGGAAAGTGCCGATGGACGTGCCACGGGACGATCCAAGGGACGCGCCAGGGAACGTGCCAGGTTGCAATGCAATGCTGAGTGTATCGATCTTGATGTACCGTGCCGAGGGCTGTGCTGTGCTGCGCCGTGCTGAATTGCGGTGTGCCATTTCGCGATTGTGCTCTATAGCGTTGTGGATCGAGTCCTCATTTGCATCCGAGTCCTGACCGAACTGATCTGGATCTTAAGCTCGAGCTGCCTGAGCACGTCGTAGCTGCCCCAGAGCTACTTGACAAGGGGACATGCCAGGAGGACGCGCCGCGGAACATCCCAAGGAAAGCACCAAGTGACGTGCCAAGGGACGTGCCATGGGGACGCACCGCGGGACGTGCCAAAAGGACGCGCTACGGAACGTGCCGATGGACGTGCCACGGGACGTGTCAAGGGACGCGCCGCGCGACGTGCCACGGGGACTCGCCACGGGACGCGCAACGGAACTTGCTAAGGAACGTGCCAAGTTGCAATGCTGAATGTATCGATCTTGATGTACCGTGCCGGGAGCTGTGCTGTGCTGCGCCGTGCTGAATTGTGATGTGCCATGCCGCGATTGTGCTCTATAGCGTTGTGGATCGAGTCCTCATTTGCATCCGAGTCCTGACCGAACTGATCTGGTTCTTAAGCTCGAGCTGCCTGAGCACGTAGTAGCTGCCCCAGAACTAATTGACACGGGGACATGCCAGGAGGACGCGCCGCGGAACGTCCCAAGGGACGCGCCAGGCGACGTGACAGGGGACGTGCCATGGGGACGCACCGCGGGACGTGCCAAAAGGACGCGTTACGGAACGTGCCGATGGACGTGCCACCTCATGCTAGATACCCCCGAGGTGGCCTGGACACGTTAAAGCACCTGGCTCCGCCATGATAAATACACTCCTGGGCGGCCTGGACACGCACAACCACGTGGTTCCAGCTCGGGACAATCATGTTAGATACCCCACTGGGTGGCCTGGACAGATAAAAGCACGTGGTTCCAGCTCCGGACAACCATGCTAGATACCCCCGTGGGTAGCCTGGACACGTAAAAACACGTGGCCCTTGTTCGGGACAACCATGTTATATACACCCCTGGGTGGCCTGGACACGTAAAAACGTGGGTGCCAGCTCTGGGCAACCATGTTAAATACCCCCCTGGGTGGCGTGGACACGTAAAAACGCGTGGCTCCAGCTCGGGACCACCATGCTAGGTACCTCCGGGGTGGCCTGGACACGTGAAACACATGGTTCCAGCTCGAGACCATCATGGCAGATACCCCCCTGGTTGGCCTGGACAAGTGAAAACACCTGGTTCCAGCCAACCCAGGGGAGATATCTGACATGCGGTCGTCTGGGGCGCCAGCTAGGGGCAGCCATGTTCGATACCCCCTGGGCGACATGGGCACGTGAAAACAAACATTTCGCCCGGGACATCCTCTGAATTCTGGCCCCCGACGAAGCCCCCGCTCGAGACATCCCCCAACTCTGCTAAACCAGCATTTCGCCTGAGACATCCTCCACAAATGTGTAGAAAACACGCGTCTCGCCAGTGACATCCTCAAACTTTTCCACGCCAAATTGGACTGTACCTTGTTATTTCTCGCAAAGAATTCCGCTGGCAGAAACCAAACACGCGTTTCGCTCGGGACATCCTACATTTGTCCGCGCCGAATGGGACTTTACCTTGCTATGTATCGCAAATACTTCCGCCGGCGAAACCGGGGGGAAACAAAACAAACTAAGCGAGAACCCTGGGCCCACGCCCTTTTCCGGTAAAAAGACACAGAACGTGAGACAGAAGAAGAGAGAGAGAGAGAGAGAGAGAGAGCGAGAGAGAGAGAGAGGGGAAAGAGAGATAGAGAGAGATAACCAAAAAGAGAAACGAGAGAGAGAGAGAGAAACAACAATAATAATAATAATAGTGATAATAATAATAATAATAAGCAGACTCAGGAAACGAATAGTAATAACAATATTAATGTGAAGAAGAAGAAGAGAAAGGCGATAAAAGGGGAGGGCGAGATAGACAGAGAGATAGAGAGGCAGAGAGACAGAAAGGTCAACAACACATAGTTTGTGCGGGGGGTGGATGGGAAAGGGGGGTGGCGAAGAGGAACAGAGGAGAGCGACAAGGGGCACGAGAGGGGAGCTGGGGAGGGAGGGGGGGGAGGAAGGACAGGGCAAGACAAACACGGACGGGGTAGCAAGGCCGAGCCAGCGCAGCAGCCAGAAAGTCTCCAAAGGGTCTCCAGGCCTCTCGCGAGAGCCTAAAGCACCAGGAGGTCTCAGGACCTGCTGCCCAGAAAGCCAGGGCGCCCCAACATCTCATCACGTGGACCCCAGAGTTCTAGACCACTTCTCCAGGGCAGGTTGTGCATCTCGGCGGCGACGATAGAGGCGAATAGTAGCCCAGAGGCGGGCATTACACGTATTCGCCCGGGAGCCTTTTCGAAGACATAGATCATCGGCGAACCTGAATCCATGTTTTGCTCTCCCCTGGGTCGTCCCTTGACGGCCCTGGGGCCCGGCAGAAAACCACTGGAGGCCGAGAAATGCCAAACAACCTGCCAGGGTGATTGATCCGTGGCGACAAAGGGTTTTTTTTGGGGGGGAGGGGGCGGCCTTCGACACAGGAAGAAGGACACGTAGATCAAGGGACAGAGAGAGAGAGAGAGAGAGAGAGACAGAGAGAGAGAGAGAGACAGAGAGAGAGATAGATAAAGAGAGAAAGAGAGAGGACACTGCAAGCCTCTCCGATGAGGGACATGCGCCCGAGGCGTTCCGTGAGGCGCTTCAAAACCTCCAGCACCTCGGCGGCAAAAGTGGCACCGAAGAACGTCGTCATCACCCCCATGGTCCATGTTGTCACATCCCTTCCCCTCCTGATCCTCCTCTTCCCACCCCTGCTTCTCTCTGAACTACATTTTCCTCGTCCGCCCCCTTCAGTCCCCCTCCTCCCAATCCACCCTGCTCCTCCCCCTGCTCCTCAACCCCTCTCCCGCATACGTTCACAGCTTGCCTGTCGCACTCTCAGACGTGTCAGTAGGGCGGGTTGGGCGTTCCGCCTGAGATCCCATCGCCGTTTGGGATCCTGAGCCGTAGAACCCGCCATAGCGCCGCGCACACTCGTCTTACACATTTGCAACAACTTCAGGGGTGGAGGTGGTGATGTGGGTCGTTCTCAAAATGCAGTCCCCGCTTCAGCGCCACGCACACTCATCGTACAAGTTCGAAGCTGTTTCGCCGATGTGGCTGGGGCATACGTAGTGTTCATGGCTGTGGCTCTCGCCTGGACGCCGCGCGCACTCGTCTTCAACGCGTATGACATCCTCTGGGACGGACCGTCGTCGAAGAATGAACGGGGTCGTTTTTGAAACTTACCAGCCTGGAACATATCCCTATCCCTATGCTGGGCATCGCCCCATCACGATGCCAATCCTAGGGACCCCCTTATTTTTTGAGGGGGCATCCCTTATGATTGTCATCGCCTTCTGGCGTGTCAATCTCAGGGATGGGGAGAAGTTCGAGGCTGGTAAGAAATGCGGCCCTCGCGCCACCGTCACGCGCGCCTTTGTCTTACAAGCCTGCAGGAGCTTCAGGGATGCACGGTGGGGTAACTTGGAGGAGGAGGAGGAGGAGGAGGAGGAGGAGGAGGAGGAGGAGGAGGAGACCACAGCGCCGCACGGATTTGTCCCACACGCCTGCAAAACAGCCTCAGGGAAGAAGGGCGAAAGGGCTCCTTCCACATTGTGTGTGTGTTCGCCGTGGCGCCGGACGTCCTCGTTGCAACGTGTGCGATCGCTCCACGGATGGAGGCCGGCTCCTTCTCGGGCTCGCGCCCTCGCATCGAGCGCATTCGTCTCAACATCTTGCCACCGCTTCAAGGATTTGCCGCTGGTTTGTGTTCAAAAACGGCGCTTCCGCCCACACGGCGCGCGCGTGAGTCTGTTCTCATGTAGCGTTCAGAAGGGCCTGGCAGTTCTTATTCACCCTGCGACGTACCCAACCCTTCTGCACGAAGTGGCAAGATGAGGTGGTCCAGAAGATAATGGTTGATGACAACACATGATCTGTCAGTGGTGGCGCAAGCTGTATTGGTTGCGCGCGCGCTGCGCGACTCACGAGGCAACGGCAGCAGGACAAGGACCGAGGCCTCAGGCGCGACGGGGACATGGAGGTGGGCATGCGGGGTGGGTCGAGGACAGAAGACAGGCCGAACAGTTAACGCGACAGCACCAGTGATACGCTGGGAGGAGGAAGAGGACGACAACAAAAGAGGCAGAGGCAGGATGAGGACGGAGGGTGACGGCAATTTTCCAGTAGGACGCTGGACAGCAGCGTGGCCCGCGCCATGTCGCTCTGGCGCTCCAAGGGATCAACTCATCACATCCGGTGAAAGAAACGAGGTAGGCCGAACTCGCCCGCTACGTTCTCCGCTTCAATCCTGCGCATTGCAGAGCGGAGGCTAAACGCCCGCAGGCGCGCCGCTAGGTCATGCGGCGGTCCGCGAAAAAACGAAATCACAGCTAATGTGAGTCAATGTAGGAAGTCGCCATGCTGGACCCCCCCCCCAGCAGCCCTCCACAGCGGCGACAACAGTTTTGCAGTTCGCAAACCCCAGTGGTGGCCTCGTCTAATATGAGATTGCGGTGAGTCGTCACTCCGCTGAACCCCATCAGCAATCGAAAACGCCGACTGTTTCACAGTTCGCAGCCCGTCACGCCTGGCGAGGTCTAGTCTGAGTCTGCGGTAAGGCGTCACTCCGCTGGACCCCCCAGCAGCCACCGAAAGGAGCGACAGTTCCGCAGTTCGCAGCCCCCCCCCAAAAAATGGCGAAGTCTAATGTGAATCTGCGGTCAGGCGCCACTCCGCTGGAGCCCCCGGCAACCTTTGAAAGTGGCGACAGTGCAGTCCGCGGACCCTCCAAGGCTAGCGAGGTCGAATCTGAGTACGCGGAGCGCGTCACCCCGCTGGACCCCCAGCAGCCATCGAGAGTGGCGACAGTTTCGCAGTTTACAGCCCCCCCAAAGCTGCCAAGGTCTGAGTCTGCGGTTAGGCGTTACCCCCTTGGACACCCAGCAGACCTCGAAGGCGTCGACACTACCAAAGTTCACAACCCTTCAGGGATTGCGAGGTCTAATCTGAGTCTGCGGTAGAAAGCCACTCCGCTGGACCTCCAAGCAGCCTTCGAAAGTGGCAACAGTTTAGCAGTTCGCAGCCACCAGGGATGGTTACGTCAAATCTGAGTCTGCTGTAAGGCGTCACTCCGCTGGACCACCCAGCAGCCATCGAGAGAGGCGACGTTATCACAGTTCGCAACGCCCCAGGGATGGCGAGGTCTAATCCGAGTCTGTGGTAGGGCGCCACTCCGCTGGACCACCCGGCAACCCTAGAAAGTGGCGACATTATCACAGTTCGCAGCCCCCCAGGGATGGCGAGGCCTAATCTGAGTCTGCGTAGCGCGTCACTCCGCTGGACCCCCCAGCAGGCCTCGAAAGTGGCGACAGTTCCACAATTCGCAGCCGCCCCCCCCCCCCCCCCAGGGATGGCGAGGTCGAATCAGAGTCTGCGTAGCGCGTCACTCCGCTGGACCCGCCAGCAGCATCCGAACATGGCGACAGTTTCACGGTTCAAAGTTCGCCGCCCCCAGAGATGGGGAGGTCACATCGGAGTCTGCGTAGCGCGTCAGTTCGCTGGGCCCCCCAGCAGACCTCGAAAGTGGCGACGGCTTCGCAGTTCGAAGCCCCCCAAAAAGATGGTGAGGCTGGAGGAGGAGGAGGAGGAAGAGGAGGAGGAGGAGGAGGAGGAACAGGAGGAGGAGGAGGAGGAGGAGGAGGAGGAGGAGAAGGAGGAGGAGGAGGAGGAGGAGGAGCTCGTGGCGCACCTTCTGCTGGGCCCCCCCCCCTTCTGCTGGGGCGGCGAGGTAAGCGGCAGGCTGGCAGGCATGTGCGCGCCAGGCAGAGGGCAGGAAAAGACGAGGAGGAGCGCTGGCCATCGCTCGGACGTCCACTCCCTGTGCTTTTTTGTTCGGTTTCGTGTGCGTGGCTGTTTCGCCAAATGATCAAGGCTGCTCCTCGAGGGTCCTCGCCGAAGGAAAGATGCACACGTCCGAGCGATGCCAGGAGCGAGGAGAGGAGGAGGGAGGCGGGCGGATGAGGGGGTCGCGACCGCAGCGCTGTGCTCCAAGCGAGAGCTCAACGCGGGAGGGCCGGGGGACAAGCATCGTCCGGCTGCAGACGTCGCTGTGGCTGCAGGTCCGGAGCTTCAGCGCGCGCGAGCTGCTCTGCACGGGCGCAGGGCGGCCCCTCTTTTCACAACGGAGCTGTCGACGGAGACTCTCCCGAAGTTCATGACCACAAGCGCAGGCTGGTGCAAGCGTGGCACGGCTGGGGGAAGGACCTTTTTCTGGGTGTTGCTAGGAGTACCCCTGGCCCAAGGTGCCCCTAGGATCCTCGGGGTGGCCCAGACGGCCTTCAAGGCACCCCTCACGGGGCCCAGAGGGCCCCAGTGGCTCCAAAATGGTGGGAAAAGCTGGGGGCACCTTGGGCCAGGGACACTTCTAGCAACCTCCGACTTTTTGGGTGATATCGCTGAACACCTCGTTTAACTCTATGCTCACAGCTTGCAGCGTTTCCGATGCTGCGCTGGGGGAGAGGCAAGGGGCTGTTCGAGTTCATAGCGGACCCTCGCCGACATGGCAGGCCCAACGATGCCAGTCTTTTATGGGGGGCTCTTCTTGCCGTGAACAGGAAAGCTGATAGGGACGTACAAGAAGGGAGCTTGGAACGAGCGGGTGTGCTGCAGAACCGCTGATGCATCTTTGGCTCTGGTCCCTCGTCCTCCTGCTCCTCCTCCTTCTCTTTCTCCTCCTCGTCCTCCTCCTCCTTCTCCTCCTCCTCCTCCTCCTCCTCCTCCTCCTCCTCCTCCTCCTCCCTCTCCTCACCCGCTCTCCCCTCCTCCTCCACCT
The DNA here is from genome assembly GCA_963575745.1 of Prorocentrum cordatum. NCBI lineage: Eukaryota > Dinophyceae > Prorocentrales > Prorocentraceae > Prorocentrum > Prorocentrum cordatum. The sequence continues at coordinate 528,409 of CAUYUJ010016782.1, forward strand.
AATTACCTCTTACCTTTTGCTCGCGCCAGTTGCCACAGCAGGGCCTGCGAAGAGGAGGGAGGTGGAGGGGGAGGGGGAGGAGGAGGAGGTGGAGGAGCAGGAGGAGAAGGAGGAGGAGGAGGAGGAAGAGGAGAAAGAGGAGGGGGAGGAGGAAGATCTTTCTCAAGAATTGCTCTCCGCACTCCGTGCTGCTGGCCGCAGGCTGTACAGCACCCCCTCCCGGTGCCCCACCGCACGAGCTGCCGCACCGAGCTGCCGCGCGCTCCAGACACGCGCCCCAGCGCAGCGGCAGCAGTGCTCCCCTCCTGGAGGCGCGGAGATCCGCGCCGCCAGGAGGCGGCGGGAGGCCGCGGGCGGGGCAGCCCCAGCACCCCGTCTGCGGGCGGGGGATCCGGCCCCCGCCGCGCAGGGCCGCGCTGGCCTCCTCGCCGCGACGCGCGGTTGCCACGAGACCGCGGGAGGGAGTTCGAGGAGGAGGAGGAGGAGGAGGAGGAGGAGGAGGAACAGGAGGAGGAGGAGGAGGAGGAGGAGGAGGAGGAGGAGGAGGAGGATCAGGGGGAGGAGGACGAGGAGGACGAGGAGGAGGAGGAGGAGGAGGATCAGGAGGATCAGGAGGAGGAGGAGGTGGAGGAGGAGGAGGAAGAGGAGGAGGAGGGGTCGCGGGGCCAAGGGCCCCCACCCCCTCTCGCCCTGGCTGCCCTGCCTGGGCGAGCAGGAACGACCTCTCAGAGCGCAGGCTGGGAGCTTGCCCCAGTCGTCCGTGGCGGCTTGCTCTGTGAAGACCTCCCCACCCAAAGAGAAAACAGCCCGAGACAGTCCAAACCATCGGGCCCACGCCGCAGACTGGATGGTCCGCTTGCTGCCCGAGGCAATCTGGACCATCAGCCTCCCTCGGGGTCCTCCCCAACATGCGGTGTGGCTACTGCTCCGCTTGGTCTCGGAGGGCCTTTAGCTCGTGTCTCAGCCCTGATGCCACTTGTCTCGTGCAGGTCGCCTTCGGCGTGTCGCTCATCCTACAATTCTTGGTTCCCTGGTTCACGTTGGGCCTCGCCACGCTAGCCGCGCAATGCCCGCAAAACCATCGTTTCGCCTGTGTCGCATTCCACCTATCATGTCTGATGTGTCTGGCCATACTCCCAACTTGTAACTGGTGTATGGCATGCCGTGTTCCAGCTGTGTAGTTTGCGCATTCCTTCTTGAGCCACGTTTTGAGTATGCCCTTGCCTTTGCCGTAGTCCGTCCACGATTTCCCACCGCTCCTGAAACTCCAATTCCCTTATTCGTGTTCAACGAGGTGCAGCGACTTGTTCGCAAGATCCTCTATGTATTCCTTGCCTTTTCGTCGTTCGCGTTCCATGTTTCTGGGCTCGCCGCAAATATGTTCTTCCATTGTCATCGCTGGGTCCCTGGTAATCGCCTGTATTGTCGCTCTCTTGTGTATGTTTCCCACGAGGTAGCCCACCGCGTTCGTTCTTCTGGGCCTTCGAACTAGTGTGTGCATCGACGGCTTCTTTTGCTATGGTGTCCGCAAGTTTCCCCACCATGCCGTGACAGAGTCGCTCTTCAGCATCGCCTCCTCTTTCTCCAAGCGGCTCTCGATGCGCTTCACCTCAATGTTTCCTGCTACTCGTGCCTTTAATCCGTGCCCCAGCTTGTGCCACAAGTCCCCGTTGCTCCTGATACCCGCCGATCCGGCCTGTGAGTTTACAACAGCTACAGCATGAGCTTCAGCTCTGCTGGGGGGGGGGGCGTGGGGGCTTTGCCGGGGAAGGGGGAAAGGGGGGGGTCCATCCTTTCTGGGGGGGCTCTTTCGGACCCAGCAGAGCCCCCACACGGGCTTGGGCGCGCTGGGCCCCGAGGCCCACGAGCTCGATGCCATCCCGTGCGCCACGTCGCCCCTCTCCTTCTGCAGCGCTCCAATCTGCTTATCGGAGCCATCCAGCTGCTTCTGCTTCGTGCCCGTCCGCTTCTCGGCGCTACCGATCTGCTGCGCGACCTTCCGTATCTGGATGGACAACAGCATGGCGTCTACTAGCCTGGTCCAACATTCATTGAACTCCTTGACCAGAAGTCGCCCGCGTCGACGCGAACACCCCAGTGCTATCAGGAAGTTTCTCGAGACCTCGGATCTAGTTGTGGATTTCTGAGGTGCGAGCATCGCCAGTCATCTTCGGCCGCAGCAGCCTTATATGCATTACATTCGACCTTAGAAACGCATGCGAGTTCAGCCGTAAGTCGCTCGATCCCAACATTGATTTCTACAGTGCGAAGCCTTTTTTTGACAGAGGCAAGCGGCGGCCCCCTCCTCCCTTGTCGGAGTGGAAGCAACTGCCTTTCGGCTTCCTGCCTAACGTACATGGCGTGGAAAACGCCGCGTTCCACCGACGCTCACCTGCACCACCAAAGCCAAGAGCCCGCGGGCAGGGCGAACTGCCCACGGTGAGCGAGCAGGGCGGAGCGCGTCTCGATATGCGGATGCCGTCCGCGGACCAGCGGTGTCCACGTGGTCCGTTGTGAACCTGAAAGCCTTGAGCCAAAATGACTACGGTGGAGACAAGGACAAGAACATCCGCATAAGGGGGTCAACGTCAACACCTACGAAGGAGCTGTGCGCGCGACTAGCAACATCCCCTGCGATTGGATTGTGCCGCAGACCCAAGCGTCTCATGGCGCCATGGGGGCCAGCAGGGGGCACACCCCGAAGCTTCAACGGACGAGCTCCGGGGTGGCCCCGGAAGAGGGGCTCGCTACCTTGTGGGTACGAGTCCCTACAGGTCAGGGAGGCGGGGAGGAGGAGGGGGGAAGAGGAAACGAAGGAGCAGCAGCAGCAGCAGCACCTGGCGGCAGGGGGGCAGCTGTTGGAGGGGGGGGGGGGGGGCAGCTGTTGGAGGGGGGGGAGGCAGCTGTTGGGGGGGGCAGCAGCTGTTGGAGGGGGGGGAGGAGGAGGGGGGAAGAGGAAACGAAGGAGCAGCAGCAGCAGCAGCAGCAGCAGCACCTGGCAGCAGGGGGGCCCCGCCTCGGGCTCGGAGTGCCTCACGAAGCCAGCGGGGCCTCGGCGCCGGACGGGCCGCGGGCGTCTCCGCGGGGGACGCGGCCCTCCCAGGCGGAGTGGAGGGGGACTAACGGGGGGCATGCCTCCTCCTCCTCCTCCTCCTCCTCCTCCTCCTCCTCCTTCTCTTCTTCCCTGCGCTGATCCTACCTCTGGTTTTCTACCTCCTATCCCTATTTCTATATTTCCACATTCTCTTCTCTATTTCTGGCATGCCTTCTCCCTCCTCCTAGCTTCCTGTCTTCTTCTCCTCCTTCCTCCTCCCTCCACTGCTCCCTCCCTCCCTCGTTCCTCGGGCCTGCCCTCGCCTCCCCCCTCCACCGCCCGCCTCCCGCGAGGGCATGAGCCCCCCTACTTAGTCGGCCCTGGCGGCGTGGGCCGCCGTCTTCCCTCGCCGTACCCCCGACTCTGTGTTCCGGCCATGGAAGGATTGAAGGCCAAATTCGGGGACAGCGCAAGCTGAGGATCATTCCCCACATCCTGAGTGGGATTTCTGTTTCATGTGCTCCCAGAACACCTTCTCCTTCCTTCCCTCCCTCCTTTGTCATTCCTTCCTTCCTTTCTTTCTTCGTGCCCTCCTCCTCCTCATCCTCCTCCTCCCCCTCGGGCAAGCTCCACATCCCCTTCCTTGCAGGCCCTCCCCACGCCACGGGCCTCTCCAATTCCGTGCCCGCCCCACCTCTGGCGAACCCTCGCCGCTCCTCAGGCCTCGTGGCGTCCACACTCCACCAGCCTCGCCAACGCCACCTCCACCCCGCCAGACCGAGGCAGGCATCTGGATACCGCGGCATGTATCAGGCTTCGTGTTCTCCCCACTCCGCCAGCCTCGCCAGTGCCGCCCCTGGGGCGGCCCCGCCTTGCCGAGGCAAACATCTGGGTATCGGGTCTCGTGCCCTCCCCACTCCCCCAACCTCGACAGTGCCACTTCCAGGGAGGCCCCACCAGACCGAGGCAGGCATCCGGATGCTGCACGTAGCACATTGCCATTGCGGGCGCGAGAGTGAATGGACGGGTCGCTGGGGGTGGGTCGCGGGTGGGCGGCGGAGGGGTCGCAGGGGAGGACGGCGACAACGGCAAAATAAGGGTCTCCAGCGCCGCGAAAGTGGTCGCGGCAAGTAAGGGCCAACGATGGGTCGAAGATGCAAGGATGAAGGGGCGCCCTTGCAATCGAAGACACAGCAGGAGGAAAGGGACATGAGGAGGAGGAGGAGGAGGAGGAGGAGGAGGAGGAGGAGGAGGAGGAGGAGGAGGAGAAGGAGGAGGAGGAGGAGGAGGAGGAGGAGGAGGAGGGAGAGGAGGAATAGGAGGAGGAGGGGAGGAGGAGGAGGAGGAGGAGGAGGAGGGGAGGCGGAGGAGGAGGAGGGTGGGGTTCGCTTCGCTCGGGAGCTCCCGAACGAAGTGAACCCCACCCTCCCCCTCAGAAATCGCATGAGACCCCCTATTCTTCTTTTTCGGAGGACGACTGTGTGCCCCTAGGATTAGGTCGGGCCTGTCCCCCTGCAAGCGGGTTTTGGACGAGGAGTTCAGACATGGTCCAAACGTGCAAGAACATCGGCAACAACAAGGAAACCCGATCTCGTCCCCAGACTATTTTTTGACTACTTTTGAATAGCTCTCCTGTAGAGGGACAGACCCGACTTAACCCTCGAAAGCCAATCGCCCGCATGATCCTGCCCGGCCGAGATCGGCTACACGCGAGAGTGACCCTGGGTAAGAGTGACCTTTGGTGCGCGGCTTTTTGGGGGCCGCGGGGAGACCAAACCTGGGCGCGCAAGCCGCTGCTACTGCTTCGTTCTCAGCCATCTGAGGGCCCATCTGTGCCCGCACCAAAGGTCACTCCGGCGAAAGGTCACTCTTACGTCTAGTCGATTCGCATCGACCACCCGACTGGGCAGCCGGCGAACCTCCTCGCCCGCGGCAGCGGGCCGTCGCCGCCCTCGGGCGGGGCGCGCCTCGTCGGGCACCGGGCACGGGCCCCGCGCACTGCAGAGCCCAGGAGGGAGGGGAGAAGGATCGGGGACCCGGAGAATAATCCTCGGAGAGAGGGGGGCCCAGGACCAGCCATAACCCTGTGCCCCGGAGAATAACCCCACAGGGAAAATAAAGTTCGGGGTCGCGGGGGGATTATACATGTTGCCTACCAGAGGCCAGCATGTGGGAGGAGAAAGAGATGATGTTAATAAGAGGGCCGAAAGCCGAGGAGACTTCTCGAGCACGATGCGCTGCTCCATTGTCGGCTTGGAGCAACTAACTATCTTGGAGAGCTCGAAATCTCGAGCCACCAAATGGCTACGGAGACTGTTACTGTTCGTTACGCTTGAGACATTATACAATAATCGCTCGTTTTGTTTGAGACATCTTCAAGCAATTGCTCGATTCGCTTGAGACGTCCTCGTTTTTTTTAAAGGGATCCTCAAACACATGTTGTTTCCCGTGAGACATCCTTGCCCGTGTAGGGTAGCTCATGTGCCTCAGTTTCCGCGGATCGTGAACCACAGCGATAGAAAAGTTCAGGGTGCCAGGGGGAGAAGGAGGAAGACATATAGAGACAGAGACAGAAATCTACAGATAGTTCGACAGAGAGAGAGAGAGAGAAGTAGAGAAATATACACAGACAGAAGGAGAGAGGAGGAGGAGGAGGAAAGGAAACGCCGAAGTTCCAAACCTGTTAAGTTTAGGTTGTAAACAAGCAGTGGACATTCAGATGTTCATCTGCTCGTGTAGGGTAGCTCACGCGCCTCGGTTTTCGTGGACAGTAAACCATAGCGATAAAAATATCAGGGTGCCAGGGGGAGAAAGAGGAAGACATATAGAGACAGAGACAGACATATACATATAGTTTGACAGAGAGAGAGAGAGAGAGAGAAGTAGAGAAATATAGACAGACAGAAGGAGAGAGAGAGAGAGAGAGGAGAAGGAGGAGGAGGAGGAGGAGAAAAGCCAAAGTTCCAAACCTATAGAATTGAATTTGCAAACAAACAATGGAAATTAATAGTTTCATATGCTCGTGTAGGGTGCCTCATGTGCCTCGGTTTCCGTGGATAGTAAACCACAGCGATGTTTTGTGTTGCTGTTTTGTTGATAAAAAAAATCAGGGGGCCAGGGGGAGAAGGAGAACGACAGAGAGAGAGAGAGACATAGGCAAAGAGAGAGAGAGAGAGAGATCTATATATAGAGAGAGAGAGAAAGAAATAGAAAGCGAGAGAGGAGGGGGAGGAGGAGGAGGAGGAGGAGGAGGAGGAGGAGGAGGAGGAGGATGAGGAGGAGGAGGAGGAGGAGGAGGGGGAAACCATCCAAAGTTCCAAACCTATTATATGCGAAAGCGTCTTCGCTTCGCTTGATGTTGCTATCTCAACATCAGAAGGAAGTTAACCTCGATGGTGAACTTTTCACAGTGATGCAAAAGTTCGGCCTCCGCGCCACGCGCCCCTGACCAAACTCTTCTTGGCCGTGGATAATCAACTCTAGCGTGTTAAGGGGGGGGGGTCCTTTATTATCATCGGCACGGGGTTAACTGGGGGAGCTGTGATCCTTACCTCCCTGGGGGAACCCATCGCATCGACGTTCTCTCGAGAGGGGTGTCGAAATCGATGGGTCCCCCAGGGGGGTAAGGACCACAGCACCCCAAGTTGTGGCTGGCCTGGGGATCGAATGTTTCTGGACAGAGGGGGAAAGGAGGATCGAGGCTCGAGCAGGGGTGGGAGGAGGATCGAGGATATATGATGAGTTTGTTGCTGAACATGGGTTCACCCTCATGTGGGATCGAATGTTTCTGGACCGAGGGGGAAAGGAGGGTCGAGGATCGACCAGGGGTGGGAGGAGGATCGAGGATAGAAGGAGTTTGTTGCTGAACATGGGTTCAGCCTCATGTGGGATCGAATGTTTCTGGACCGAGACTGTACTATGTTCAACGGAACAAGAATCCGATCGGAAAAAATCCCCGGACCCCCCCCCGAACAACCCGGACAGCCCTTCCGCTGCTGGTGCCATCAGGCGAGACTGGCTGGACCACCTCGTCTCGAGGCATCTCTGAGCCCCGAGTTGCGGGGATGTCTCAAGCTCCAGGAAGGAGGATCGAGGATCGAGCAGGGGTGGGCGCGAGGATCGAGGATATCATGAGTTTGTTGTTGGACATGGGATCACCCTCGCGTGGGCCTCCAGGGGAATCCCCAGTACCTCAGGAGACCTCCAGAGACAGAGACCCCCTCCGCCCTGAATGCAGGGAGAGCGACACTGGCCAGCAAGGCAAGGGTGGACAAGGGAAGAACGACGGTTAAAAGGAGGGGAAGAGCGAGAGAACGTAACAAAGGGAGACAATCCGCTGCCCTTCAAGAGGGTGATCCCGACATCGGACAGCGAGACAAGCCACGACGTAAGACGGGACTTATAACCCCGTACACCTACCGTGAAAAAAACGGGCTCGATCGTCCCTGCGTGCCAGCTGCTGCAAACAAGCCCCGGCATGCTTCAACAACCGGGCTGAGGTTATCGAGGTGCGTTTTAAATGATGGTAGACTTTGCTGTATATGGCAAGGGCTAGAACTACGGAGGCTATCGTCTCATGATGCATGGGGCAATTACGGCATACATGTTTTGATCTGCGGGGCGAGAGCGAACCTCCGCTAAAAGCTAGGCGGGCTACGCACAGCTTTACTCAGGGAGACAGGGCACAGGAAGGGCAATGACGGCATACACACACGCTCGATCTTGCCATCCACCGTGCTGGAAGAAGTAAGGGAGGGGGGGAAAAGGAGAATGAGAGGTCCCGAAGTGGGGCAAACATGAATGTGCCTCAGATAATCG
>CAUYUJ010016782.1:538760-568760 GCA_963575745.1 Prorocentrum cordatum
ACTTGAACTGCAAAGGAGGGAGGGTGAGGAGAGGGGAAGGGAGGCGGGAGGAGGGAAAGGGGGGGAGCGGGATGAGAAAGCGGTGGAGTGAGAAAGGAGTACGGCGTACGAGGGAGGAGGGAGGGAGGGAGGGTTATGCTGCTCCCATCGTACTTAAGGACCACATCCCAAAAATTCGCCGGCCCAACGGGCCAGAGGCGTGCTAAAATCTCTGGTAACTGATTCACGATATTTCTAGCTCGCGCGCGCGGGGCGGCCCCTGGGGGTCCCCGGACGAAAACTAGCCCGCAAGGTCCCGGGCAGGTCCCGGGAGGTCCGACTCAGAGATGGTTTTCCTCCTGGGCGCCGCCCTCGAGGCCCTCCAGAGAGCCCCAAGAAGGGCCGCGAGGCCAACAAAGCCTCACAAGATGGTTCAAGAGTGCTCCGAGATGCCACACGCTCGCTTCAAGACGCCCAAGATGGCTCCCAGACGCCCCAACATGCCCCCAAGAGGCGTCCCAAGAGGGCCCCAAGAGGGACAAATCGCCCAATTCCTGACGCAAAACGTATATTTTCAGCAAATTCGCCACTTGAGCTTTCACAGCGTCAAAAGCGGCCCAAAAGGCCCCCAATATCGCCCCAAGACGGCCCAAGAAGCCCCCAAGAGGGCCCAAAAGCCGCCCCAGAGGGCCCCAAGACGACCCAAGAGGCCTCCAAGACAGCCCAAGAAGCCCCCAAGACGGCTCCACGAGGGGGTCCAGACGGGAGACCCGCACGGATATTTCGAGCCCTCGGCCCCGAGAAGCCCCCAGGAGCGCTCAAGAGGCCCCAAGAGGCCCCCAAGAGGCCCTAAGATGCCCCCACGAGGCCCTCAGGAGGCCCCCAAGAGGCCCCCGAGCGGCCCCAGGAGGCCCCCAAATGCCCCCCCAAGCACGCACGTGCCTGCGATGCTTCAGTACGGGCTGGCGGAATGAGCGAAGCGATTGAATAATTTCGAGCACCCAGAAAAATGTCGAAACAGCGTCGAACGAGTATCGCCACCCAGGGCCCGACACGTGAAACCCCTCCAGTTTCGGCACTTTCTCCTGGCGCCCGAACCTATTTCTTGTGCTCAAGGCTCGGGGATGGACAGACCCCCCTTTAGTAAAACGTGGTTTAGTGAAAACGAACTGAGGCCCAAACCTGGCAGGCGCAAGCCTGGAAAATAACGGCCACGGCGCCCTCTCGAGAACCGAAAACGGACAATTCACTAATCGACGTGTCACTGTTGGGGGTTCTGTCCGCCTCCGAAAGCCTAGGAAGCAGGTTGGAACATCACAGGGAGGGAGGGAGGCTCGGGGGCGAGGGGCCGCGAGCGCCGCGACGCTCAGGCCCGGGCGCGCCCCCGGCGCCAGCCCCAGGGAGGTCTTCTGCGACCGGAACTGCGCGCACCGGCCCCATGGGTGGGGCGCGCACGCACGCGGGCGGACCACGGAATTCGTCGTCGTCGTCGTCGTCGTCGTCGTCGTCGTCGTCGTCGTCGTCGTCGCCGCCGCCGCCGTCGTCGTCGTCGTCGTCGTCGTCGTCGTCGCCGCCGCCGTCGTCGTCGTCGTCGTCGTCGTCGTCGTCGTCGTCGTCGTTGTCGTCGTCGTCGTCGTGTCGTCGTCGTCGTCGTCGTCGCCGCCGTCGTCGTCGTCGTCGTCGTCGTCGCCGTCGCCGCCGTCGTCGTCGTCGTCGTCGTCGTCGTCGTCGTCGCCGTCGTCGCCTCGGGCCTGCCCGGCGAGCGAGGACGCAAGGGGGTCGGCCACGCGCAAGTCTGGCGCGGCAGGCCGAGCGCGGCGTGCGGTGTGGGGCAGCATGGCGGCCTGTGCTCGGCGGCGAGCCCGAGGGGGCAATCGACCACACGCAAGAGTGACCCCGGGTAATGCGGGATGACGATTAATAAAAAATGGGAGAGCACGATTAAAAACATAGTTTTCTGCCATTTCTGCACAATTTTCTGACTGGAGGAGAACGATTAAAAAATAGGTTTCCAGCCCGCGGCCGGTTTTTTCTAATCGTCATCCCGGGCGCCGCCGCGTGAACACGACCCCGGGTCATTTATTAATCGTCATCCTCCATTAAGAGTGACCTGTAGTGCGCAGTTCATTGGGGCCACGGTGGGGCCAAACACGAGCGCGCAAAGCGCTCATACCGCATCGCGGTCGGCGATCGGGGGGCCCCACTGGGCCCGCACCAGAGGTCACTCCAGCGAGAGGTCACTCTTACGTGTAGCCCAGGGAGAGAGATGAGAAGGAGAAGGCTTCCTCAGAAGGCTCGGAAGTCGACCAGCCTTGTGACACGTTCCCTCAGACTGCCCCCCGAAGACACGGAAGACTCCTCACAGGGCGCGAGGGCTTCGGAGAAGTCCCGCCGCCTTCCGAGAAGGCCTTCTCCTTCTGACCTCCCCTCACTCAATCCTGCTCCCCCATGCTGGAGCGGGAGCCCGTATAGCGTGCACCTGCCCCCCGCCCCTCCCCCTCCCCCCCTTGGGTTGCGATGGGCCTCCATGAAAACCCACTTGGGCAATCTGACGAGCTTTGGGGACCCTTTTGGCTCGCTCGGGGCAGCCATGGGGGCCATGCTTGGCTGTCTTGGCTGTCTTCTTCGGAGCCTCCTTGGGGCTCCCTTTTGGGCCGCCCTCCGCCTCCGAGACGCTCTCCGCCGACGGGCGGGATGTCGGCTCGGCGTGGGCGGCGGGAGGAGGAGGAGGAGGAGGAGGAGGAGGAGGAGGAGGAGGAGGAGGAGAGGAGGAGGAGGAGGAGGGAGGAGGAGGAGGAGGAGGGGGAGGAGGAGGAGGAGCGAGGAGGGGGGGTGCGTCCACAGGAGGGCGAGGGGCGAGGCACGCGCGCGCCCCTGCCGCCTCCGGGGCCCCTGGGGCTGGGGCGAGGCCGGCCTCGCTCGCCCGAGGAGGAGGAGGAGGAGGAGGAGGAGGGAGGAGGAGGAGGAGGAGGGAGGAGGGGAGGAGGAGGAGGAGGAGGGAGGAGGAGGAGGAGGAGGAGGAGGAGAGGAGGAGGAGAGGGAGGAGGAGGAGGAGGGAGGAGGAGGAGAGGAGGAGGAGGAGGAGGAGGGGAGGAGGAGGAGGAGGAGGGGGAGGAGGGAGGGGAGGGGAGGAGGAGGAGGAGGAGGAGGAGGAGGAGGAGGAGGAGGAGGAGGAGGGAGGAGGAGGAGGAGGAGGAGGAGGAGGAGGAGGAGGAGGAGGAGGAGGAGGAGGGGGAGGAGGAGGAGGAGCGAGGAGGAGGGGGTGGCGTCCACAGGAGGGCGAGGGGCGAGGCACGCGCGCGCCCCTGCCGCCTCCGGGGCCCCTGGGGCTGGGGCCGAGGCCGGCCTCGCTCGCCCGGGGAGGCCGGCTCCCGCGGGGCTGCCCCCGAGCGGTGGCTTTCGATCTCGCGTGGTTCTCGTCCTCCCTCGTGCTGTCTTCAAGCCACCTTTCTTGTTCTCCCTCGTTCGCCCTCGTTTTGTCGTTCTCCCTCGCTCTCCCTCGTTTTGCTCTCGTGCTCCCTCGTCTCGTTCTCGCTCTCCCTCGTTTTTCGTCTTCCGTCCACCTTCACCGCAGAGCGAGATCGAAACGAAACCGGCCCACACGAACTCGCCCAGACACCGTTGAGGTCCAACCCTGGGCTCCAGCGCCCCGAAAGTCGGTGGAGCCTGCCCGGCCTCTCCACCAGCACGTGTTCGATGCCCTCGGCTTGCACGCGCGCGCGCACGCGCGGGGCCGACAGACATCGAGTAGGGGATCGACTGCATCATTGATTTACCCCGGAACTGATTCTCCCGCCGAGCCTATGAACACAGAAATGGAATGCCCTCAGATCTGCGGAGGTTTCGATGCGTGTCTCTGGGATTCGGCGGAAGAAAAACAACATGTCTGGGGTACATCAATTATGTGGTCGAGCCCGCACTCGAAGAAGGAGACAACCAAGATATACGGGCAGCGCGCTGGCACGCGTGCAGCTGCACCCACGCGTCTCCCGGCCTGCATTCGCGTGCCTGCTCGCGCACGCGGGTGCACGGAAGGCCATGGTCGGCGCTGATGTCTGCTCCAGATGCGGGCGGAGTGGGAGGGCTACGCGCTCTCCTGTTTGGCGATCTCGCTGAGCATCTCCATCTCCTTCTCCACCGCGCTGTTGTCCCATGATGCATCGTAGGTCGGATATCTAGCAATACAGACGCTCTCTGCCTTGCTCGGCGACGGTGGTAATCGCTGGATGCGCTTGTTTTTCGGACTCCTCTTAACTGGCAGATCTTCCAACATATCCTTTCTGTGGATCATGCTCCAATCGACTTGCAACACAAACTTCCAAGCAAGCCTGCTTAGAGTTAGGTCGGGCATGTACCCCTACAGGCGGATTTTGGAAGGGAAATTAAACATACCCCAGAAATTATCCAGCATGCTCCAACATGATCAAACATTCGTCCACAGATTATTGTTGAACTATTTCTAAATATTCCTCCCGTAGAGGGACACGCCCGACTTAAGCTTGGAGGTCGTGGGGTTTCCATAAGCTGGCCGGCGTGCGCGCTATACTCAACAAAACAATCCGAGCGCTGCACATCCCACTCTGGGGCCCAGGAGACTTCCTCTCGCACGCATGGCTTGCGCTGAGCGAACACAAGTCCGCCCCCGCGACTGCGGGGCGTCGCACGTCCACCAGTACTCTTGGGGTGCCCATTGATTTTTCCCCTCTCGGCGCAGAGCGGGGTCCCGCTGGCCGTATCATATCTTTGTGTCCATACCGCCTGCCCATGCAACCGTCCTCTCGGGTCGGGCGAAAGGGGGGGACGGCAAAGGGGGGGTTTGAGAATCAGCTCACGTAGCTGATTTTCCCGGCGCCTCCCGGCGCTGGAGGCGGCTATGTATCGAGGAATGGGCCCTCGGTGAGGCCGAAACCAGCTGCATGCAGCACATTTCGCAACCCCCCCTTCCCCAATCCTCCCCTTTCGTCCGGCCTGATCCTCACACTAAGTTTGGCAATGCGTCGGTCTCACATAATCTTAGGGCACGCCGGGCACGGCTGCGACCGTAACTCTCTCCGGGTCCTGATCGGACCGCGTTCCGGGGCCCCGCCGGAGGCCCCCAGTGGTTCAAGATGGCCCAAGTCGGCTCAAGAATGGCCAACGTCAGCTGTTGGATGGCTACGGGAAGCCCCAATACGGTCCCGAGAAGCCACAGGAGGCTCACCGATGCTCTGTGATGGACCTCTCCGAATGGTTTCCGTATGTTTTCCCCAAGCATCATGTGGTGTTGGGTCCCCGTATTGAAGAGACAGTGCCGCGCGTCTCCTGTCCTCTCCTCTCCTCTCCTTTCCTCTCCTGTCGTCTCATCTCCTCCTCCCCCCTCCGCCCTCCCGCCTCCCATCCCTGCCTCTGCCCTCAGCATGACAGCCTCCTTCCCTTGGTCGAGCTTGCCTGCATCTGCCAGTCAGCACACTCCTCACACGTTCCGTGGCCCCATAAGGAGCTCCACCGAAAGCTCCAGCGGCATGGCACTGCCGCACCCACTTTGGCATACCGATCACTAATTCCGTGGCCTCACGGGGATCTCCACCGAAGGCCCCAATGGCAGCGCCCGCGGTACCGCCGAGCCCATTTCGGCATGCCCGTCACTCGTTTCGTGGCCTCATGGGGAGCTCCATTGACGGCCCCAGTGGCAGCGCCTTCAAGGCATCGCCGCGCCCATTTCGGCCCCTCACTCGTGGCCTCATGGGGAGCTCCCACGGAAGGCCCCAGTGGCAGCGCCTGCATGGCACGGCCGCGCCCATTTCGGCATACCCTTCACTCGTATCGTGGCCCCACAGGGAGCTCAACCAAAGGCCTCAGTGGCAGCACCCGCATGGCACCGACGCACACATTTCGGCACCCTCCTCAATAATTCCGTGGCCCCATAGGGAGCTCCACCGAAGACGATACTCACAACCGCAGTATTCACAGCTGCATGTGGTAGGTTCCTTCGCCAGGATCAATTCCCAACCATCCTGTGGTGTTGGGCCCTGGTGTTGAATCACTAGCGCACTGCGTCTCACCTCACTCCCCCCGCTTCGTCCTCATCCCTCCTCATCGTCATCGTCATCACCATCCTCATCTCCATTTGGGATACTGGAGTCAGCATCATCATCTCCACCATCAGAACCACCACCATCAACATCATTACCATGACACTCCGCATAAACACAGAAACCAGCATCGGCATCATCACCACCACACTCATCATCACAATCACCATCATCGCCATCATCATCTACATCAGCAGTATCACCAACACCATCATATCATCATTGACATCATCCTCATCCTCATCCTCATAATCATCCTCATCCTAATCCTCATCCTGATCCTCATCATCATCACAGGCATCATCATCTCCACCACCGCCAGCATCGTCGTCGTCGTATTCATTGCAATCCTCCTCATTCGCAGCTTCATTCTCCTAGTCTTACACGTCGTTCATTTCTAATGGTGCTCATTTCCAAGTGTGCTCGTTTCTAATTGTTCCTGTCCCCCTAGTGGCCAGGAAGAGGCCCAAGATAGAACAATTAGAACTGAACGGATCTTGGCCGTCCAAAAATCAAAGAACTTTCGAATACTTAGACATTGATAACGTGTACTCGTCAGGAGCATCGACATGCACATTAGCATCATCGCCAGCAACGTCACCGCCAGCGTCACCACCACCATCACCACCATCATCGCCATCATCATCAACATCGCCACCATCACCCGCATCCCATCATCATCATCATCATCATCATCATCAGCAACAGCAGCAGCACCGTCTCTACCGCCACCAACATCGTCGTCGTCGCAATCATTGCCATCCTCCTTTTTCGCACCTCCATTATTAATCATACTCGTCAGCAGCATCGCCATGTACATCAACACCATTGACAGCAACGGCATCACCAGCATCGCCACCACCACCATCATCATCATGATGAAGATCTCCATCAGCATCAGCATCATGCTCATCATCCTCATCTTCAGCATCGTCATCATCATCAGCACCATCATCCTCATCCTCATCCTCATCCTCATCCCCATCCTCAACATCATCATCATTACCATCATCATCAGCAACATCATCACCATTACAAACAACAACCTCAACACTCACATCAGCAACAACAACAACAACAACATCACCACTAGCATCTGCAGCATCAACACCACCATCACCATCTTCGTCACCACCACCACCACCAACCACCTGTCGGTGCGCCCCTCACACGTTCTGTGACCCAACAGGGAGCTCCACCGAAGGCCCAATGGAATGGCCCGCATGCCACCGCCGCGCTCATTTCGGCACACCCCTCACACATTTCGTATCCCAAAGGGAAACTCCACTACTGGCCACAATGGATGGAACGGTCCCCATGATACCGCCGCCCCCGTTTCGGCACGCTCATCACACGTTCCGTGGCCCCACAGGCAACTCCACCGAAGGCCCCAGAGGGAGGTTCCGCATGCCACCGCCGCGCTCATTTTGGCACACCCCGTATTGCCATAAGAACCCGAACCACCCAACTTCGAGGGTCTGCATTTCACCGCGACGTCCATGTCGGCACACCCCTCACACGTTCCGTGGCCTCATCGACAGCTCCACCAACGGCCCCAGTGAGAGGGTCCGCATGCCACCGCCAACGCTCCCATTTCGGCACACCCTCACTCGCTTCATGGTCCCATAAGGAGCTCCGCCAGAAGCCCTCGGGAGCTCCGCCGACGGCCCCAAGGGAAGGGTCCGTACGCCATCGCCAAACCCATTTCGGCACACAACCCTCACTTGCTAGGGAGCACCACCGAAGGCCCCCAATTGGAGGGTCCGCATGCCACTGCCGTTACAGTTTCGGTACACCGTTTACTCTTTTCGTGGCCCCGTGGGGAGCTCCACCGAAGGCTTTAGTGGCAACGCATGCATGGCACAGCCGTGCTCATTTCGTCATGCCACTCACACGTTTCGTGACCCCATAGGGAGCTCCACCGACGAGCCGAGCAAGAGGGTCCGTATGCCACTGCCGCGCCCATTTCGCAACGGCCCTCGCACGCTTCGTTGCCCTACTGGGAGCGCCACCGAAGTTCCCCACTGTGAGGGTCTGCGTGCCGCTGCCGTTCCAAGTTCAGTACACCCCTTCCCTCACTTGCTCCGTGCCCCCATAGGGAGCTCCACCGAAAGCGGTACCAACCATTTCCATATGATTGGGTCCTTCGCCAAGCTACTTGGCATTCCTCGCTTTGACGCATCCGACAGGACAAGGCGAGGCTGAGGTTCATCAGGCTGAGGGTCACTTCGTGGATCGTTCCTGTCCAATTCAGTATCCTCCTTCTCCTCCTCCTCCTCCTCCTCCTCCTCCTCCTCCTGCTCCTCCCATTTTCTTTTTTCCACACACGCTTCATCATCCTCTCCTCTTCCTCCTCCTCCTCCTCCTCCTCCTCCTCCTCCTCTTCCTGATCCTCCTGCTCCTCCTCCTCCTCCTTCTCCTCCTTCTCCTCCTCCTCCTCCTCCTCCTCCTCCTCCTCCTCCGCTTCCTCCTCCCCCTCTCCCCCCTTCTCCTCCCACTCCCCTCTTATCCTCCTACTCCCGATCCATGTTCTGATTTGCCCTTTTCGTCCGTCTACCTCCTCTGACTCATCCTCTTCGTCCTCCTGCTGCCGCTGCTCATCCTCATGTCTCCTGCTGTTCCTACTCCTTCTCCGGCCTCTCTCTCCTCCGATTCCTCCTTCAGCCTCGGATTCCTCCTCCCATTCATCCTACTCATCCTCCCTCCCCCTTCTCTTGTAGTCTCGGAGTTCAGCACTGGCCATCGCTCGGACGTCCATTCCCTGTGTTTTTTTCGAATTCGTGCGTGTTTTTTTTTTTCGCGAAATAATCAAGGATGCTCCTCGATGGCCCTCGCCGAGAAAAAATGCACACGTCCGAGCGATGCCAGGAGCATAGGCGCTGTTCCACCCGCCCTCTCGCGGATAATGCGGCACGAGTGCCGAGGCCTCGAAGGCAGAACTTTAGGAACGGCAGCTGACCTGATTTTAAAATAACTGCACCTGACTGGGGTCGGAGAGGGACAAGTAGAAAGGAGGAGAGAGATACAGCTGACATGAGAGACGTGGAACTCAGCTGATATGAGAGACATCAAATGAAGGCGTCCTGATACAGCTCCTCGGTGAGGAACGGCAGCAGGGGATGCATCAGACGCAGGGACCTTGGCGTGAGGGGATGGGGAGAGGAGGTGAAGAAAGCGTACCCTGGACTGCAGCTGCAGGGATTTCCAAAATGAGCAACTTCTCTGAAGTCGGGCCTGTCATCCTACAGGGGGATTTTGGACGAAAAATAAAGCATGGTCAAAACATACCCCCGAATGGTCAAACATACTATTTGATCTGACTATTGCTGGGTATTTCTCCTGTAAGGGTACAGGCCTGACTTAAAACTTCTCATCCAGAACATCTGTTCGAAGGTCCGGGGCCAGGGAGGTGCCCAAGGAAACGGACACCGACGCCCAAACCTCCGCGCCGCTCGACCCTCCGGCCGTCCCTGTTCCTCCACGGCGGGGACCAGTCGAGGCACAGGTAAAGCACGTTGCACGCGACCTCGCGGTCCTTCTTGACCTCGTCGCTCGCAGCTTCGCCTGCCCGTCTCGCGGGGCCCCGTGCGGGCGCGGTGTCCGCCCCCCCCCCCCCCCCGGGTGCACTGTGAGAGCGACGCCCTCCTCCGCTGGCGAACACGTCGCGCGGACGTGCCGGCGGGCCGTCCTCTCCTCGACCGGGGGGGGAGGAGAGTGGCGGGAGCCAGGGGGAGGGGTAGGAGGAGGAGGGGGGGGAGGAGGAGGAGGAGGAGGAGGAGGGGGAGGAGGAGGAGGAGGAGGAGGAGGAGGAGGAGGAGGAGGAGGAGGGGGAGGGGAGGAGGAGGAGGAGGAGGGGGGGGAGGAGGAAGAGGAGGAGGAGGAGGAGGAGGCGGAGGAGGACGATGAGGAGGAGGAGGAGGAGGAAGAGGGGGAGGAGCAGGAGGGGGAGGAGGAGGAGGAGGAGGCGGAGGAGGAGGACGATGAGTGTTCCCAACCAACCTGTGTTGTTGGGTCCTCGTTTTGAAGAGAGAGCGCCCCGCGTTCCTTCCTCCTCCCGGGGGTGTTCGCATGCGGTTCCCCCACCCAGGGCAGCGTTTCGTGGCCCCATAGGGAGCTCCACCGAAGGCCCCAGTGGGGGTGTTCGCATGCGGTTCCCCACCCAGGGCAGCGTTGTCGTAGTCCCCAGTGGGGGTGTTGCATGCGGTTCCCCCACCCAGGGCAGCGTTTCGTGGCCCCATAGGGAGCTCACGAAGGCCCCAGTGGGGGTGTTCGCATGCGGTTCCCCCACCCAGGGCAGCGTTTCGTGGCCCCATAGGGAGCTCCACCGAAGGCCCCAGTGGGGGTGTTCGCATGCGGTTCCCCCACCCAGGGCAGCGTTTCGTAGCCCCATAGGGAGCTCCACCGAAGGCCCCAGTGGGGGTGTTCGCATGCGGTTCCCCCACCCAGGGCAGCGTTTCGTGGCCCCATAGGGAGCTCCACCGAAGGCCCCAGTGGGGGTGTTCGCATGCGGTTCCCCCACCCAGGGCAGCGTTTCGTGGCCCCATAGGGAGCTCCACCGAAGGCCCCAGTGGGGGTGTTCGCATGCGGTTCCCCCACCCAGGGCAGCGTTTCGTGGCCCCATAGGGAGCTCCACCGAAGGCCCCAGTGGGGGTGTTCGCATGCGGTTCCCCCACCCAGGGCAGCGTTTCGTAGCCCCATAGGGAGCTCCACCGAAGGCCCCAGTGGGGGTGTTCGCATGCGGTTCCCCCACCCAGGGCAGCGTTTCGTGGCCCCATAGGGAGCTCCACCGAAGGCCCCAGTGGGGGTGTTCGCATGCGGTTCCCCCACCCAGGGCAGCGTTTCGTGGCCCCATAGGGAGCTCCACCGAAGGCCCCAGTGGGGGTGTTCGCATGCGGCTCCCCCGCCCAGGGCAGCGTTTCGTAGCCCCATAGGGAGCTCCACCGAAGGCCCCAGTGTGGGTGTTCGCATGCGGTTCCCCCACCCAGGGCAGCGTTTCGTGGCCCCATAGGGAGCTCCACCGAAGGCCTCAGTGGGGGTGTTCGCACGCGGTTCCCCCACCCAGGGCAGCGTTTCGTAGCCCCATAGGGAGCTCCACCGAAGGCCCCAGTGGGGGTGTTCGCATGCGGTTCCCCCACCCAGGGCAGCGTTTCGTGGCCCCATAGGGAGCTCCACCGAAGGCCCCAGTGGGGGTGTTCGCATGCGGTTCCCCCACCCAGGGCAGCGTTTCGTAGCCCCATAGGGAGCTCCACCGAAGGCCCCAGTGGGGGTGTTCGCATGCGGTTCCCCCACCCAGGGCAGCGTTTCGTGGCCCCATAGGGAGCTCCACCGAAGGGCCAGTGGGGTGTTCGCATGCGGTTTCCCACCCAGGGCAGCGCTTCGTGGCCCCATAGGGAGTCCACCGAAGGCCCCAGGGGCTGCTCCCTCGCATGCGGTTCCCCCCCACCCAGGGCAGCGTTTCGTGCCCCATAGGGAGCTCCACCGAAGGCCCCAGTGGGGGTGTCTCGCATGCGGTTCCCCCACCCAGGGCAGCGTTTCGTGGCCCCATAGGGAGCTCCACCGAAAGCCCCCGTGGCGCAGTTCGCATGCGCTTCCCCCACCCAGGGCAGCGTTTCGTGGCACCATAGGGAGCTCCACCGAAGGCCCCAGTGGCGCAGTTCGCATGCGGTTCCCCCACCCAGGGCAGCGTTTCGTAGCCCCATAGGGAGCTCCACCGAAGCGTCGCCCCGGTGGCGCAGTCCGCATGCGGTTCCCCCATCCAAGGCAGCGCTTCGTGGCCCCATATGGAGCCCCCCACCGAAAAGCGGCACCCACAACGCGTTACCAACAATTGCTTATGGTTGGGTCTTTCGCCAGGATAATTTTTTCCAACCATCCTGTGGTGTTGGGTCCTCGTTTTGAAGGAGACGGTGCCCCGCGTTCCTCCTCCTCCCCTCCTCCCCTCCTAGCCTCTGCTCTCGGCACACCTCTCACGCGTTTCGTAGCCCCAAGGGAGCTCCACCGAAGGCCCCAGTGGGGCTGCCTGCATGCGGTCCCCCACCCAGGGCAGCGTTTCGTAGCCCCATAGGGAGCTCCACCGAAGGCCCCAGTGGGGGTGTTCGCATGCGGTTCCCCACCCAGGGCAGCGTTTCGTGGCCCCATAGGGAGCTCCACCGAAGGCCCCAGTGGGGGTGTTCGCATGCGGTTCCCCCACCCAGGGCAGCGTTTCGTAGCCCCATAGGGAGCTCCACCGAAGGCCCCAGTGGGGGTGTTCGCATGCGGTTCCCCCACCCAGGGCAGCGTTTCGTGGCCCCATAGGGAGCTCCACCGAAGGCCCCAGTGGGGGTGTTCGCATGCGGTTCCCCCACCCAGGGCAGCGTTTCGTAGCCCCATAGGGAGCTCCACCGAAGGCCCCAGTGGGGGTGTTCGCATGCGGTTCCCCCACCCAGGGCAGCGTTTCGTGGCCCCATAGGGAGCTCCACCGAAGGCCCCAGTGGGGGTGTTCGCATGCGGTTCCCCCACCCAGGGCAGCGTTTCGTAGCCCCATAGGGAGCTCCACCGAAGGCCCCAGTGGGGGTGTTCGCATGCGGTTCCCCCACCCAGGGCAGCGTTTCGTGGCCCCATAGGGAGCTCCACCGAAGGCCCCAGTGGGGGTGTTCGCATGCGGTTCCCCCACCCAGGGCAGCGTTTCGTAGCCCCATAGGGAGCTCCACCGAAGGCCCCAGTGGGGGTGTTCGCATGCGGTTCCCCCACCCAGGGCAGCGTTTCGTGGCCCCATAGGGAGCTCCACCGAAGGCCCCAGTGGGGTGTTCGCATGCGGTTCCCCCACCCAGGGCAGCGTTTCGTAGCCCCATAGGGAGCTCCACCGAAGGCCCCAGTGGGGGTGTTCGCATGCGGTTCCCCCACCCAGGGCAGCGTTTCGTGGCCCCATAGGGAGCTCCACCGAAGGCCCCAGTGGGGGTGTTCGCATGCGGTTCCCCCACCCAGGGCAGCGTTTCGTGGCCCCATAGGGAGCTCCACCGAAGGCCCCAGTGGGGGTGTTCGCATGCGGTTCCCCCACCCAGGGCAGCGTTTCGTGGCCCCATAGGGAGCTCCACCGAAGGCCCCAGTGGGGGTGTTCGCATGCGGTTCCCCCACCCAGGGCAGCGTTTCGTAGCCCCATAGGGAGCTCCACCGAAGGCCCCAGTGGGGGTGTTCGCATGCGGTTCCCCCACCCAGGGCAGCGTTTCGTGGCCCCATAGGGAGCTCCACCGAAGGCCCCAGTGGGGGTGTTCGCATGCGGTTCCCCCACCCAGGGCAGCGTTTCGTAGCCCCATAGGGAGCTCCACCGAAGGCCCCAGTGGGGGTGTTCGCATGCGGTTCCCCCACCCAGGGCAGCGTTTCGTGGCCCCATAGGGAGCTCCACCGAAGGCCCCAGTGGGGGTGTTCGCATGCGGTTCCCCCACCCAGGGCAGCGTTTCGTAGCCCCATAGGGAGCTCCACCGAAGGCCCCAGTGGGGGTGTTCGCATGCGGTTCCCCCACCCAGGGCAACGCTTCGTGGCCCCATAGGGAGCTCCACCGAAGGCCCCAGTGGGGGTGTTCGCATGCGGTTCCCCCACCCAGGGCAGCGCTTCGTGGCCCCATAGGGAGCTCCACCGAAGGCCCCAGTGGCTGCTCTCGCATGCGGTTCCCCCACCCAGGGCAGCGTTTCGTGGCCCCATAGGGAGCTCCACCGGAGGCCCCAGTGGCTGCTCTCGCATGCGGTTCCCCCACCCAGGGCAGCGCTTCGTGGCCCCATGGGGAGCTCCACCGAAAGCCCCCGTGGCGCAGTTCGCATGCGCTTCCCCCGCCCAGGGCAGCGTTTCGTGGCACCATAGGGAGCTCCACCGAAGGCCCCAGTGGCGCAGTTCGCATGCGGTTCCCCCACCCAGGGCAGCGTTTCGTAGCCCCATAGGGAGCTCCACCGAAGGCCCGCCCCGGTGGCGCAGTCCGCATGCGGTTCCCCCATCCAAGGCAGCGCTTCGTGGCCCCATATGGAGCCCCACCGAAAGCGGCACCCATAACGCGTTACCAACAATTGCTTATGGTTGGGTCTTTCGCCAGGATAATTTTTCACGCGCATCTATATTCCATCCCAGGTCCGTAATCCGTGATCCGTGGCAGCGGCGCAGCAGCAGGCCATGCCTGCCAACGTCGAAATCCGCGCAGGAGGGGGGAGCAGCGGCAGCAGAGGAGCAGCGAAGGAGGAGAGAAAGGACAGGGTGCATGACGCCCGTGCACAACGGGTGGCCGATCTTCGTCCACCCGTGGGAGGTGCCGAGGTACCTCGCGCGCGGGGCGGGGCGGGGCAGCACCGCCCGCTACCGATCCTCCCGAACGAGAGTCCTCGGCAGCGGGGGGGCGCACTCGGTGACGGGGGAGGACAGAGTCCATGCCCCGCAAGCCTCGGGCGCCCGCAACCCAGGCCACCGTCGCCACGACCCACAACCCAGGCGCGAAAAACACCTTGACAAAATCGAGAGGCAGGCACCCTACCTCCCAGAGAGGCGCAACGGGCACAGTTGAACAGGTCGTCGACGGGGCGGGCGGCGGGGGCGGCAGGGAGCGGCGGGGCGGATGCACGCACGCCCCCGCGCGCGCTCCCCCAGCCAGGCGGGGGCCCAACCCCAGCAGCAACAGCACACGCACAGAGGAGCAAGCAGCAGGAGGACCGAGGGGGCGGGCAGGAGAAGGAGGGGAAGGCAGGGGCGGGAAAAACCGAGGACCCAACAACGCCCACCCCGCAAGGAAGGGGCAGCGGCAGAGGCAGGGAGACGGAAGACAGCAAGCGACAGGAGAGGCAAGGGAACACAGAGAGGAGCGCTAGAGCACACGCGCGAGGGAAGAAAGGAAGCGGTCACACTCAGACGACGTCACTTCACGCGGCAGCCCGCCCAATACGCCGTGCCCTGAACTGTCGTGCAACACCAGTATACCGACGAGCCAGAAGACGCAATCGGGCAACGAAGACCTGGGACGAGGGGACCTGAGTCAGGCGCCGATGATGGGCGTGTGTCTTCAGAAATGCATCGATGAAGGCAGCGCGGGCCACGTCGCGGTCGAGCCCCCAGGAAGGTCCCATCAGACAAAGACAGATAAGCCAGGTATCTCGGTGCTGCCACATCTCCCTCCACGGCGTGGGTAGTGCTTCCAACCCAGGGGGACGGTGCAGTGCCAGGTCACGGAATCGATCGCAGATTTTGTAGTGGTGAAGGTCATCAGGGGCCACACACCCAAAGCAGCACCCACGGTCATTCGCATGACAACGTGCCGAAGTACAAACGCCCCTGGACAGTACACGGAGAACGTTGGTAGCAAGATGTGTGCACGCGGCGCGCTCCACAGCGCGCAATCCAGTCCGCAGACGGAACATATCCTCGAGAGATGCTGCAACTAACCACCTCGATACACGTTCACCCAGACACAAAAATGGAGTGGCAGACAGACGAACCGATCGTAAGTGCCGATGGACCTTGGCCTGGATAAGACGGGCAGTTCGATCAATGAGAGAGTCCACGAGGTCTGCCGCATCCTCATTCGTCGTGCGTATCATCGAATGGCACCACCATCCAGAAAACATACGGGCAGGAATAAATTCGTCATCAGTCAAGCCACTAGTTAAGCCATCTAACTCATATAGCGCATAATCTAATGCCTTGCGCCGCATCACCACCCGAAATTTCGTAGCTTTATCATGCAGTCCCATGTCCACGAATTCAAATGAGATCCCCAAGTCACGTAACTGGGTGAGCATAGTGTAGTTCAATGCATGCCGAGGTCCCGCTGTAAGTATCTGCAAGGCTTCCCCAGACTGACGCCGAACCCCTGGGGTGACCCTCGCCAGCTGGATCCGATACTGCAAGACGGAGAGGCAATTAGAATGGAACAGGCGGATGGTGGTCGCCAAGCCCAGCGAGAGAGAGCGAAGAAGACGAACTCGCTGCCAGAACTTATTCATCGTTTCCACCCAGGCCACCTCATGGGCCGATGGGCCCACCCAGAATCCGAGGTACAAAACTCTGGTGGCGAAACGGACTGAGGCGACACGGCTGCCTTTCCGAGTCATGTGGGCAGCGAGGGCATCTCCATTCAGCGTCCCGCAGATCAGGACGTAGCACTTCCCCACTTTCAACGAGAGACCAATCGCGGAAGAGAGCAAGTCGAGAAGTAGCAAGGTGGGCATGAGATCGATGAGAATGTCACGTAATCCAAAGCAGCAGTCATCAGCGCACGCCAATTGGACACCCACCCGTTCGACGCGGCGGGCACGGATCCAGCGCAGTACGGGGTCCAGAGCCAGAGCAAAGAGGGTCATTGACGTAGGGCCCCCCTGCCGTGCACCTCGTTCCACAGGGAAAACCGTTTCGGCAGCGCCCTCAAAGCAGACCAGGGCCGTATTGTTGGCGTACAGGGCTTCGAAGAAACCCACGGTCTCGCTTGGGGCCCCCATGGCCACGAAAACGGCAAAAATCCACTCGGCCAGGATCGAAGGGGACGCCGCCTTGAAATCGGTGAACAAGACCCCCGCTTTAACCCTCCCACACATGTGTTGGATAAGGCCCCGTTTTTCAACTTCAACGACATTGTCTAGAATGTTACGCCCTCGAACCCCACCACGCTGGGAGACATCCACAGTCTCAGGAGCGACGTCATTGAGTCCCAGACAGAAGGCATCGGAGAGTATCTTCGCATCCGTATTCGCAAGGGAGAGCGGGCGGGTGGAGGCAGGTGCACGAGAGACAAAGTCGCTGCGATCACGAGGGTCGCTGCCCTTCGGGAGGAACACCATGCGACTAACCCGACATTCAGGGGGGAGAGCACCTCCTGCACTGTTGAAAACCTCCTCGTAAACCTCGAACAAAGCATCGGTCGCCTCAGGGACCTTCCAGCATCCATGCGAGATCCCATCAGGGCCAGGGGCAGAATGAAATTTATGGCCGACACGGCCCCGAAATTCACCCGCGTCAAGTTTCCAACGTGGGGCAGGAGCACAGCCGCCAATAGTCTGAACGTGGGTCAGCATTTCGCCCCAATGAGTCGGGTCGTAATCCGCCTGTGCAAAGACCTTACTCCAATGGGCTACCAGTGCTGCAGAAGCCGCTTCTGGGGAGGCACACGGGGTCCCGCTCTCGTCCAATACGCCCGGCAGTCCAGTCCTCCCCCTCATGAGGTCCCACCCGCGCCTAAGAGCCACCAGCCTCCGTCTCTTCTTGGTCCTGACCTCCTCCACCTGGTTACTATGATCCAACTCCTCCAACTCCGCATCAAACCAGCGCCCCTTCAAGGTTAGTACCAAACTTTGGAGGCCATCAGGATCAGTGCACACGCCGCCGTCGACGTCGAAGAAAGGCAGGAGAGAAGCGTAGCAACGAATGGCACGAAGACAGAGATACCACTGCCGACCCCTCCATCCACGGCGTGCCATGACCGCAAAGTGGAGCCGTTCCGCATCGTCGCCCGCAGGTCGACACTTAAGGGCCTTCTTAAATGCTGCAGCAGCCGTGCCAAAAACCTCTTTCACCCTCGCGAGTTTCTGGGGAGGGTCCGAAGGGGGCGTCAGCCCCCGTAGCTGTTCGGAAACCATTCTGTGGTATTCGGCATGCTGGCTGGTCCATTTCGAAACCGAGAACCGACCCATCGGGGTCGGAAGGGAAACAGTGGCAGCGACGGGGATGTGATCGGAGGAGGCCCCTGGATGCATGAGGGTGCCGACAGCGTTGGCAACAACGGTCATCTCATTGAGCATACCTGCAGGAAGGGTCGTTTAAATACGATCCAATCTGGCCAGCCCCCTCAGTTCCCGATTCACAATGTCCCGTCGGGTCGGGTCTGGTTGGTATAATTCACACCAGTGGCTACAATGTTCCTGAAAAACATCGCATTGCAAACGGTCCCCAGGCCCAATCTCCCCTGAGACCAGAGACCTACCATCCTCCAAGTCTCCCAGAATGATAACCATGGTATGCGATGCCGCAGGAAGGGCGGCATTGATGAGGCGTAAGTACTGATGATAGATACGAACGTCATCGCACGTGTTAGGCATATGTACATTGACCACTACCAAGTCGCCTCGGGGTCCCCGACCATGGACGAGTAACACGCGCCCAGGAACGACTGTAATCGGAGCGATCGGGTCGAAGCAGCCACAGAGATCCGAGGACAGGAAGGTCGCCACCACCCCCGCGTTCCGATCCCCCAGAAAGCTCCAAAAAAATTGCCCAGTCCGCATGTCGTCCCGCAGGATAACCAAGTCTGCTTCAGATCCGTGCGTCTCCTGTAAACACATGACCTGATACTGTGAGAGCAGCTGCTTAGCCCGAAGGAAGCGTGAACGTGACCGGGATGAACGAGACGAAAGAGAGGCGAAGAGCGCGCGCGTGTTCCAACTGCAGAGAGACAGAGGACGGGCAGGACGGTAGACTCCACCAGCTTCCCCAGCAGGCGGCGAGAAAGATAAAGCACTGTCACTTGCGTGGTGTACATCAAACTGGGCGGAGAGGGCGGACGAGCACTCAGTAGCAGAACCCACTGGACTTGTCCCCACCGCACACTCACCTGTCGAACGGTTCCGATACCCGCCGAAAGGGGCGGATCTCTGCGAACCTGGCGTGCAGACACTGTGCATGCTGCTGCCCTCCCACTTCCGTCAACCCCTCGATCTCGACGCCACGCTGCACGGTGCCCGCGGTGGGGCCATCATCAACAATAGAAATCTTAACCACTTGCACAAGGACTCCGTTGTCCTTCATCACATACACCGCACCACCTAGTCCCGTCGACCCCGCTTTGTCCGCCCCGAAGATTCTGGAGACATGCTGTCGCATATCCCCGAGATAGTAGAACAGCTTCCTGGAAGAGGGGGGAATATCACGTCGGACCCGTAGCTGTAAGTCGGGACCGCCCTCAGGGTTCGGGATGGGGAACGTGCCCACGGACAATGCCATTCCATGGAACGTGGAGGCCTCTAGGTTGGAATCAAAGTCCAGGAACACCTTCTTACTGCAATCGTAGGCCTTGACCTGAGCACAGCGGGAGAGGATACTCTGGACAGCTTCACGGAGCGTTTTCTCCATCAGCGGCCGTGGAAATCCAAGAACCACAAGACGCGAGGGGTTACCCACTAGCCCAGAGTCGACCTTCCGACGGACTTGTCTTTCTTCGTCCCCACGGGGTGTCGGGGTCCCTAGCTCGACGACTTTCTGAAGGTCCTGGATCTCGTCGCGCGTCGCCTGGATCATTCCTTTGAGCTCATCACGGATGGCGGATTCAGCGGTCTCACGGTCCTGAATGCACTGAAGGAGAGCCTGTTCGTGGATCGCACGCATCTGCTCGAAATTGGCTGCCGTCTGTTTTGCCAGTTCCGTGTGCGCCTGCCGTCATGTCTGGAAGTTCTTCTCAGCGGCGATCATCTGACCTTGGATTCCCGAAATCTGTTGGTTTATCTCCTGCACGCCGACATTCAACTGACTGGACAGGCTGGCAACCGACGACGACAGAGGAGCAATCATGTCACGCATGGCTGCGAGGATCATCTCGGTGTCCCTCTTACCCTCCGTGGACATACCTCCAGGCGCCGCAGGGGGGGTACTCATCCCTCCAGGGGAGGCAGGAGGAGTGGATGTGAGCGATACTGGCCAGGACTCGCTGACCTCGGACGGCATGGCGATGGGAGGGGAGGAGGGCGCGGCCGCGGCGGGCCGAGGGAGAGCGGCCCCACGGGGCCAGGGGAGCGCGTCCGCTCCCGGCCTTGGTGCTTGGCCACCAGGCGCCTCGAGAGAGGTTGGAAGTTAAAGAGCAGGCCCCTTGAGCCAAAATGGCTACGGAAGGAGGAGGAGGACGATGAGGAGGAGGAGGAGGAAGAGGGGGAGGAGGAGGCGGAGGAGGAGGAGGCGGAGGAGGAGGAGGCGGAGGAGGAGGAGGAGGGGAGGAGGAGGAGGAGGAGGAGGAGGAGGAGGAGGATGAGGATGAGGAGGAGGAAGAGGAGGAGGAGGAGGAGGAGGGCCCAGATCTCCGACCCGGCGCTCTGTTTGGCAGCGCGGGCACGCAGGGGTCCAATGAGGCCCCTGCCCTGGAGGCCGAACGCTGCCAGGAGCCTCGCGCCGCGGACCCTTCACGGCGAGGGGAGGCCCGGGGAGGAGGTCGGGGCGGACGGGAGCGAGCGCCCTGACAGGCAGGCGCTCTGCTGCGCATGCCGCTGCGCCTCCCCCGCTTCCTCCTTCCCTCGCCCCACCCTCCTGCGCCCTCGCCGCGCTCGTCCTGCCCCGCTTCCTGCTGCTCCCCTCCCCTCTTGGCCCGTTCCTCCTGTGGCTGCTGCTTCACCTTCTCCCTCTGCTCTTCCCGCTCCCCCTCCCCTCGCACCTGCGCCTGCGCCTGCTCCGCCTCGCCATCCTCTCGTCCGTCCCTGGGGCTGTCCTGGAACAAACTGGGACTGTCTGGGGCAGTCATGAAGAAAGCCGTCCCATGCTGGGTCCTGCTGGGACGGCTTTGACCGCTCGGGACAGCACTAGACATGAAAGCGCGGCCGCCTGCATGCTTGAAACAGACCACGCGGATCACCGATGGCTTCTGCCTGCTTCTCTGGTTCCTCCCAACAGCCATCTGCCGCTCACCCAGACTGCTGCCCCCAAGTCCCCTCTTTGGAAGCGAGGCTTGAGCAACTCCAAGTACACGTCGCAGAGCTCGTACAGGAAGAAGTTGTAAGAGGCCTGGGCCGCTGCGTGCCGCATGGAAAAGGAGTCTGGCCCGTCCCAGGAGGAATGGGAGCGTGCACCATGGGCCATGGGTGACCTTCCTCCCCACATCCCCGATGTACGGCTTTTCGATGTGCGGCCCCAGGAGCTTTCCAACCCATGGAACGGTTCTTCTTACTCCTCTTCTTCTTCTTCTTCCTCTTCTTCTTCTTCTTCTTCCCCGATCGCTGTTGCGATTGTCCTGGGACCGAGCAGCGGCCCCTGGAGGCCGAAAGCGAAGACCCCCTCTCCTGATGGTCTCTCGGCATGACTCCCTCCCTTAGCCGCCCCGGCACGCAGCACGCAACACGTAGCGTACCGATACGGAGCTCACCACGTAGACTGAATACGTAGGTCTGACGCGATACGTTCGCAAGCACGTGGTCTGATTCGTGTGTGCAGCCAACACGCATCGTATCGGCACGGACGCCTTGAACACGGCTCGCTCTGCGTATCGAAACGTGCGTGCCGAGGCAGCCAAGCACCTGCGGCACCGGCAGCACTCCCTCGTCTGATGATCGACCTGGCAGGATGGGGATGCAGTAGACCTCCGACCCCTCCGCGTCTCCAGGAGGAGACCCCTGCCTAGGAGGCCTTTACCAGCCTCGAACGTATCCCTATCCATAAGATTGACACGCCAAAAGGCGATGACAATCTTAGGGATTCGCCCTCAAAAATAAGGGAATCCCTGAGATTGGCATCGTGATGAGGAGGTGCCCAGCAAGGGGATAGGGATATGTCCCAGGCTGGTAAGGCCTTGCGCCGCACGGCTGCTGCTCGAGTGCGGGGAGGCCCAGGCGTCCGACGCCCTTGCAGCGAGTCGGGATGGAGCGTGCCGCGTTCGGCCTCCGGGGCCGCTTCTGGCGCCACGGGCCCTCAGCGGCACAGCTGGGGACGAGACGGGGGTCCCTCGCAAGGCGTGGGCCGCAGGCTGGACCCGTCGAGACATCTGCGGTCTGGGGGCCCCTGAGGGCAGTCGGTAAGCTCGAGTCCCCCGAGGGGCCAGGAGGGCTGCAGGTGGCGCTGGAGGCAAGCAAGTCGTAGAACAAGCGAGCTGGCGGCACACCTTCGGGCCATGTAGCCACGTGGTGCAAACTACCTGGTGGAAGCTACGTGATGTGAGCTGTGTGGTGCAGGCGACGTGGTGCGAGCTCCGCGCGGTGTGAACTCTATGTCGCAAGGCATGTGCTGCAAGCTAGGTGGTTCGAGCTATGTGGTGCAAGCTATGTATTGTGAGCGATGTGCGCAAGGCACGTGGCGCAGGATCTATGCGGAGTAGGCTTGTGAACTTTTTTAATTCGGCGTCTCGACGTTGGGAGGAAGGGGGGGGGGCAGGGGGGGGCGGTCTGGCTCCGGACCTCTGCTTCGCGCAACTGTTTGCAGCAGTGCGTCCTGTGGGGGGAGACTCCACCTGCTCGAAACGGGCGCCCAGAGCAGCCAAGATCCACTCCAGGGGGGAGGGGGGAGGGGGCGGTGCGAGGGCCCGCGCCGATCGGCAAAACGAGGAATACAAAAAAACGATTACCTGTGTGCTCGAGGTCCGCGGTGCAATAGCACAGTTAAGTCGGGCCTGTCCCCCTACAGGCGGATTTCAGGCGAAACGCGAAAATAGTAGTCAAAAAGCACTCCACAAGGATCAGACATAGTCCAAAAATCGTCCCCGGACTATCTGCTTGGACCATCCTTGAATCTTTTCGACTCTTTTTGAAATATCTGTTAACTCTTTTTGCTCAAGAATGGTCAAAAAATGGTCAAACAATAGCCTGGAATCCCAAACATACCTTAAAAATGCTCAACAACAATTGTCAAACAATTGTCCCCAGACTATCTTTTGACTCTTTTTGGATATTCCCCCCCCGTAGAGGGACCGGCCCGACCCAACAATCAGCACAGTGCAGCCACGAGGCGCCCGCAGGGCAGGCACAGCAGGCGAGCAGCCCCCGGCCCGCGGGCAGCCACACAGCAGGCGCAAAAGGCTGGCGCGCCCACGGGGCGCCCGCGGCTTGGGGCACGTCGCGAAGCCTGCAGGCGAAGCTGCGGAAAAAAACACACACAGTCTGTGGGAAAACACACACAGACACACACAGACACACACAGACACACACACACAGACACACACACAGACACACACACAGACACACACACAGACACACACACACACACACACACACACATACACACACACGCGCACGCGCACGCGCACGCGCACGCGCACGCGCACGCGCACGCGCACGCGCACGCGCACGCGCACGCGCACGCGCACGCGCACACGCACACGCACACGCACACGCACACGCACACGCACACGCACACGCACACGCACACGCACACGCACACGCACACGCACACGCACACGCACACGCACACGCACACGCACACGCACACGCACACGCACACGCACACGCACACGCACACGCACACGCACACGCACACGCACACGCACACGCACACGCACACGCACACGCACACGCACACGCACACGCACACGCACACGCACACGCACACGCACACGCACACGCACACGCACACGCACACGCACACGCACACGCACACGCACACGCACACGCACACGCACACGCACACGCACACGCACACGCACACGCACACACACACACACACACACACGCACACACACACGCACACACACACACGCACACACACACACACACACACACACACACACACACACACACACACACGGACACACACACACAGTGGGAAAACACACACTGCGTGTGTTTTTCCCCACTGTGTGTGTGTGTTTTTGTCCCACAGACTGTGTGTTTTTCCCACGCGTGTGTTTCCCCAATCAGAGCTTGCTTCTGTAGGGGTCCTAGCGGACATAAAGCTGAGGTGAAGTGAGCTGCCGATTTCGGTGGCCGGGGCCGGGTGCCCGGGTGCCCCGGGGTGCCCGGGTGGCCGATCTCGGTGGCCGGGCCCGGGTGCCCGGGTGCCCGGTTGCCCGGGGGTGCCTGGGTGCCCGGGTGCCCGGTTGCCCGGGGGTGCCCGGGTGCCCGGGGGTGCCTGGGTGCCCGGGGGTGCCCAATAGCCCAATAGCCCAGTAGCCCTATAGCCCTATAGCGCTATAGCAGTATAGCCCTATAGCCCTGTAGCCCTATAGCCTTATATCCCTATAGCCCCATAGCCCATAGAACTCTATAGCCCCATAGCCCTATAGCCCTATGGCCCTATAGGTCACAGTCCTATAGCCCTATAGCCCGATAGCCCTATAGCCCGATAGCCGTATAGCCCTATAGCCCAATAGCCCAATAGCCCTATAGCCCTAACAAAAATCTGATTGGGGCTTTTCTCCGGTATCATTTTTTCCCACAGGGTCGGGCGAAAGGGGAGGATAGCAAAGGGGGGGTTTGAGACTCAGCTCGCGCAGCCGACTTTCCCGCCGCCCTCTGACGCCGCAGGCGGCCATGTAATTATGAATGGGTCCCTCGGTGGGGCCGAAACCAGCTGCATGCAGCAAATTTCGTAACCCCCCCTGTCCCTACCCCCCCTTTCGTCCTGCCCGAGAAGCCAGAACGAGGGGTAAATTCTCGGAGGCGACGATCGGGGCGAATAGCCCAGGGGGGAGCAGTACATGCATCCAGGGGCGCCGCTGATCCACGTCTTCGACAAAGCTCCTGGGCGAATGCGTGTAAAATGCCCGCCCCTGGGCTATTCATCTCCTGTCGTCGCCGCCGACATTCGCGGGAGGACAAATCGAGAATTTCTGGGATCCGACGGCTCTGGAGGACCTCGCGGGCGCCGCGGCCTTCTCGGAGGGCTCCGGCGCGCTCTGAGAGCGTTCCGGAGCGCCTGGCCGTCGCTCGGACGTCTATTCCCTGTCTTTTTCGGTTTCGTGCGTGGCTTTGTTCGCCCAATGATCAAGGATGCTCCTCGATGGTCCTCGCCGAAAGAAAACTGCACACGCCCGAGCGATGCCAAGGCGCTCTGGAACGGATAAGACGAAAAAGAGCTATGCACATACACCGATTCTGGCCAGGCCCATCCCGAGCCCGGGATCGGTGCATGCGCCCTCCTACCTTGGCCAGGGAGGCACATGCACCAGTCCTGGGTCAAGGATGGGCCTTGCCAGGATCGGTGCATGTGCTCAGTTCTCTCCGCCCGGCGTGCGGATGCATCCTCGCCCTGGCCCCGTCCGAACCCTGGCCCACCCAACCAGCACACACGGGGCGCCCACGAGGCGCCCGCGGCCGGCCACGTCGTGAAGGAAGGGGCCAGGGGGCACACAAAGAGATACACGCAGACAGCAGGATCCCCCATATCGTTCAATAGTTGTTTGATTCTCGTCTTCCCCCCACTTCCCATATTTTTGCATGTTTTCCTGGGAATCGACGATCAATTGTGTCTGTGTGCTTTTTTCCCTCCTGATTTGCTTGGAACATCTGTAAGATCTCCTTTGGTGCCAATGCTGCTCGGTGACCGTAGTCTTGAACCACTGCGCGGCTCAGGAGACTTCCATGTGGGCTGGCGGGCACACGAAGAAGGGCCATGTGTTGCTGTTGCTCGGGGTGTGCAAGCTCTCTTGATCGACATGCTCTCTGAGCTTCGGAACTGCGCTCGCACCTCTGCGCATGCCACACTCCTGAACCCACTCCGCCCTCGCCAGTCCGCATCCCCGCGCCGGCCGACCTTGCCTCCTCCTCCTCCTGGTGCCTGTGCTGCTGGCGCTACTCCTCCTCCGCCTCGCCTTGCTCCTCTTCCTCCAGCTCGCCCCTCTACCCTTCTTGCCTCGGGGATGGACAGACCCCCCTTTAGCAAAACGTGGTTTGGTGAAAACGACCTGAGGCCCAAACCTGGCGGGCGCAAGCCTGGAAAATAGCGGCCGCGGCGCCCTCTCGAGAACCGAAAACGGACAATTCACTAGTCGACGTGTCACTGCTGGGGGTTCTGCCCACCTCCAAACGAGGAGGAGGAGGAGGAGGAGGAGGAGGAGGAGGAGGAGGAGGAGGAGGAGGAGGAGGAGGAGGGAGGATGAGGAGGAGGAGGAGGGAGGAGGAGGAGGGAGGAGGAGGAGGAGGAGGAGGAGGAGGAGGGAGGAGGGAGGAGGGAGGAGGAGGAGGAGGAGGAGGAGGAGGAGGAGGAGGAGGAGGAGGGAGGAGGGAGAGAGGGGCAGGGAGGAGGGAGGAGGCAGAGAGGAGAGGGTTCTGCCCACCGTTTGGGGTTCTATCCACCCCCATCTTGCCCTCGCCTCCTGCTGCGCCTCCTCTCCGTGCCTCGCGCACGCCTCTCTGGGCCTCGACGCAGAGGCCCGGTCTCGTGCGCAAAGGGTGCTCGATCGTGCGCGGCCTCTCGCCGCTCAGGCGTCGCCTGTCTGGCCTCCCCCCGTATCTGCTGCTTGCTGGCTTTTTTGAGTCGGGCCAATCCATCTACAGGAGGAATATTCAAAAGTAGTCGAAACATAGTCCAGGGACGATTTTTTTTTTTTGTTTTTTTTTTTTTGCATTTGCATTTTTTTGAAAAAAAAATACAACATTTTTTAAACATACCATTTTTATTTTTTCCGTCCAGGATCCCCCTGTAGGAGGACAGGCCCGACTTAATGCTAGTTTCACCATGTGTACCCATGCGCTGAAAATACCAAGGTGAGATGTGGCTCGACTTATGTTGCTCTCATCGTACTTAAGGACCACATGCCAGAAATAATTTCGAGCACCTGGAAAAGTGTCGAATCAGAGTCGAAGTAGTGTCGAAACAGTGTCGCACGAGTGTCCCCCAGGGCCCGACACGTGAAAACCCCCGTAGTTTCCTGGCGCTCGAAATTCTTTCTGGTGATCAAGGCTAAAGTAAGTTGGAACATCATAAAGCTCGACCGTACTCCACGAAGCAAGCGCACAAGGACGAGCACAAAAGAACGAGCCACACGGGCGGGATACAATCCCAGCCGACTGACAGCAAGAACCCCAACCAGCAGGTGCTTGTCACTCCCGATGTGCCAGGGTGCTGCACGTGTCAGCCATACACACGTCGGTCGGAAGAAGTAAGTAGAAACATGAAGTAGGAAGGCAGGCCCTCCCACAGAATAACACAACACAGCAAAGGCATGTCGATTATTGAAGTAGGAAGGCGCTTGAAGTAGATTGGGATCTGGGAATTCAAAAATACCTACTTTCAACGACCGGCGTGTACCTGTAGAGCATGACCCCGAAATCGCCGCAAGTGTGGCATCACGGGGCACCGCCCATCGAACACCAGGGCGAGGACGAGACATCGCAGCAAATGGCGCAACGCATAGCACCGAGCGTAAAACCCCGGCAACAGAGCACTGGGACAGCACCTGGGACATCATAGAGCACACGCCATGGAACACCACCGCTCGAGCACCAGGGTGAGACCGAGACATCCCGCAAATGGGGCATCATGGAACACAAGCCCTACAAGACACGTCAAACATAACTTGACGGCTGTTTGTTTTCGGCGTTTGCGCAATCGGCGCTACTTCAATGCTGGCATGATGCGTTTGGCCCACGCGCAGGGGTGTCCGAAATTTGGCAGTTCCCTCGCAGCATTGAAGAACATTTGTTCTGACAAGTGCCCGAACTATCGGGCGCTTCGATGTTGAAAAGCATTTCAAATCATGTTTAACGTGGCTTGTACGGCACCCATGCAGGACCAGGGCGAGAAACAAGCATCGTAGCATAGGGGGTATCAGAGAGCACCCGCAATAGAGCAACACCCACAGGTCACCATGGCGAGAATACGGCATCGCAGCAGCAAGTGGGATATTATAGAGCACCACCCTGAGATAACAGTGGCGAGACTGGGACATCAAAGCGCATGACGCATCACGGAGCGTCAAGCACAATGCACCGACCATAGAGCACCACCCGGACGAAATATCGCAGCAAGTGGCGCGTAATCAACCGCCCGCCATAAAGCAGAACCTATGGAGCACGGTGCAAGAAAAATACTGGGCGAGAACGAAGCATCGCAGCATATCGTCCGATAAAACTGCCCTTGGTGCAAGCATTGCGTGGGCATGTGAGTTTCCTTCTCCCCTCGCCCATCGTCGCTACTGGTTTCTCATCTCCCTCCTTTCGTCCTCTCTCTCTCTCTCTCTTACTATCTTTCATTATCTCTCTCACTCTCTCCCTCGCTCTTGAATTACCAACCGTGCTTGCTGCAACCTGCCGCTGCGCTTTGCACTCGTTGGTGAATGTCGGGCCCTCTTCGTTTCGTTAGTTCCGCTTCCTGCAAAGCACTAGTGAAGCCCCCCGACTGATCGATGCAATCGTGCGTAAATGTTGTTGTTCCATGTTCTTATGCTGTGGTCTTCTACGTGCAAAATAAGATAGCAAACTCAATGCTCTCCCCCTTGCCCCCTTGCGACACATCATCTTTGCTTCTCTTTCTATCCCGTGGAGAAGGGCCGCTCTCTGGCCCAGGCCACGACGCGTGCGCGAAGCGCAAGTATCGTCGATCAGCCACGCCGCGGCAAAAAATGATACACTGAACTCTGCCGTGCTTTGCCGTGCAGCTCTTAGTGGAACATGCCGAGCATCGAACCCACGGCATCCCGCAGGGCCATGACTTCGACTGCTGCTCCTCCTCCTGCTCTTCCTCCCCGCCCTCCCGTGGAGTGCCACAGCACGCCCTTTCGGAGAAAGCAGGCGGCGCCGTGGTGGCGTTCGCGAACTCGTACGCGGCAAAGCCCTCGTTGGCCTTCTTGGCGAAGCTGCTCAGCCTGGGGACAGGTCGTCTTGAGGGGCGGGCGCGTGCCGAACGCTGCGGCAGGTCTGCTGCGCGAAGGGCTGGCCCAACTACACTGGTGCAGGCGCTGAGCACTACTGGACCTCCTCCTCCTCCTCCTCCTCCTCCTCCCTCCTCCTCCCTCCTCCTCTTCCTCTTCCTCTTCCTCCTCCTCTTCCTTCTCCTCCTCCTCCTCCTTCTCCTCCTCCCCCGACCTCCCTCGATCCGCACACCCCTCTTCCCCTGCCGTCTCCTGCTCCCTGCTCCCTCTGGGCCTCCTTCACATCTTCGCCCTCCTCTTTCTCCTCCTCCTCATCCCCATGTCCCTCCCCCTCATCCTCCCGTCCATGTCCATGCCTCAGATCACGGCTTTATACCCCAAACACCTGCCCGAAACAGGACATGAGCCCGGCGGGATCCCGATTAGGAAGTCCCCTTAGAAACAAAAGCAATCTGGAAACCTGCCGCGTCTGAGGTGAAAGACCAGCTGAAGCTTCGAGTGAGCCATGGTCAAACTGGCACACATTAGATGAGATGCCACACGCCACGTCATCTCAGCTATTCGGTTTACGCATGTTTCACTTGCGCTGCCTCCCCTTGTGCTACCCGTCGGGAGGGCACCTTCTCGAAGGAGGGCCACCCGAGACAGCGGCGGCTCTCCCGCACGGCCCATCTCCGCTCAGGGTCGATCCCCAGCTCACTCCATGGGGTCCCTCCTGGCTCCGCTTTCGTCGGGAGCGGCCAAGAGGGGGGTGTCCAAGAGGGGGGGGTGCAAATCATGGCCGGCGGCATGTGCGCGGCCCAGCGGGGGGGCCGGGGACGTGATGAAGTGAGAAGAGGCGCCGCGAAATCTGGGGAAATATCGTGGCCCACGCCACGACATCCCCCCCCCCCCCAGTCATCCCCCCCCCTCTTTTCCGCCCCCGATTTCGAGGCGGAACCGGCCGTGGCAGCGCACAGCAGCAGGACGCCCAAGAGGGACGACACACTGCCCGGGAGGGCCGCCGTGGCTCCGTCCGGCGGCCCTCCTCCGAGACCCTCGCGGGAGGGCGCCCGTCGACCCGCGGCCCGGCCGCGGGGCACGCCGCGCGCGCGCGCGGGCGCGCCTCGAGACGATCCACTTGTCCTCCCACGCGAGCCCGCCGAGGTCCAGGGAGCCTCGCGGCCGGGAGAGGGGGGAGGTGAAGGAGCTGCCGCGAGGTCTGCAGACGGCTCCGGAAGGGAGGGCGGAGGAATGGCTGGCGCGACGAGGGGCGGTGCAGGGCAGATCGTGGTGGGATGTTGGTGCAGGAGAGCGGGGCAGGAGGACCTCCTCTCGGCGCAGAGCAGATCGTGCGGGGCAGGAGGACCTCCTCTCGGCGCGGAGCAGATATCGTGGTGGGATGTTCTGGCTTTTTTTTTTGTTATTCGGCCTCTGGAGGCCCTCACCCGGCCCAGGGGTGGTCAACAAACAGTTCGGGGCGGGGGGCGGGGTGGGGGCAAAGCCAGTCCCGGAAAAGGGGTCTGTAGGCCTCTGGGTTCC
>CAUYUJ010016782.1:573760-628936 GCA_963575745.1 Prorocentrum cordatum
GAAATCCGCGCGGAGCTCAGAGACATTCTGTGTATGTCGTTTTTGCTCCTCGAGTAGAGGCGACGCTCCAGGAGTCGGGGGAGCGGAGACTGGGCGGTAGCATTGAGAGGCCTGCGGGGGGGGGAGAAGGGCAAAGGGAGAGGAGGGAAGGAGGGCACGCGGAGCGAGCCCGCTCTAAAGCTCGCCCTGCATCTTGAAGCCCTTCGCCCTGAGCATCTCCGGCAGCTGGGCATAGCTGTACTCGGTGAGGTCGATGTTCTCCTTCTCGTTCCCGCCCTCGTCCAGGACCTGCAGGATCGGGTCGTGGTGCTGGATCCACTGGACCTCGAGGTTCTGCCACTCCTGGTACCGCTTCTCTTCCTCTAGGGGAGCGCAGCACGACATAGATATACCCGTTCTGGGAGGACCGCACGGATTTCTCGGGTCGGCGCTGCGCTCCCTCCCTGCACCAACTCCACGGAGCGCGGAGCGCGCCAGGGGCCGGTGTGGGGACCCAGCACCGGCCAAAGAAGCCCGCACGGACCTCCGAGCGTTCCCGCCTGCCCCGCCTCTTTGCCCTTCGGCTCCTTCAGCCAGCGACGCACCTCAGTGAAGTGGTTTAACTTTCAGCCGGGGCAGGACCTGATGCGGCCCTTCGCGCCCGGGCGCGCGTCCGCGGCGGAGCCGGCGAGCATGACGCAGCCGCGGTCCTCGCAGTTGCCGTCCGCATCGCACGACTTTGCGGAGCAGGGCTTCCCCTCCAGCAGGACGCCGGCTGTGCGCCTCGGACCGATCCTGGCCAAACCCCTCCACCCGGATCGGTGCATACGCCCAGACAGCGTGACCACAGAAATACATGTATCGGGCCGGGCGAAAGGGGGGGATAGCAAAGGGGGGGGTTGAGAATCAGCTCAAGTAGCTGACTTTCCTGGCGCCTCCCGGTGCCGGAGACGGCTATGTATCGAGGAATGGGCCCCTCGGTGGGGCCGAAACCAGCTGCATGCAGCAGATTTCGTAACCCCCCCTTTCCCAATATCCCCCCCTTTCGTCCGGCCCGAGTGTATCGACACGATGGAGCCCCCCCCCGGTGGCGACGGGCCACGCGTGCATCTGCCATCGTCCTCTGACGGCCCCGTGGGCCCAGAGAGCCGGCCCCCGGCGAGCCCGCAGAAGGCGGGAGGTGCCCAGGACCTCTTTCCTCCAGGGCTCCTCCTCGCTCGCTGTCAGTTGAGCAGGGACCGACCGTCCCGGCACTCCTGTAGTCCTACCACGAAGTGTTGGGACCCAGAAGTGATGATCTAAGAACAAAAACAGTGTTTTTAGAACATAAACCCGATGCGATAAAACAAGACAGCCTCAACCAGAAATGTTCTAAGAACATGTCGTGCATACCACAGAAGGTTCTTAGAACATTGTTTGGTAGGGCTATAGGCGAGCCAGGACGCTTCGCCACTGCTCGAGTCAGGGCGCGTGGCGCCGAACCTGGGCCCAGGATTGGCCCGGCAGGCCCGAGGGGGGAACGTCGCGGAGGGGGGGCCCGGCTCAGGTGCGGAGGCAGCGACCTGGGCGGTACGCTGGCCGGCCACAAATCAGCGACAGGCCCCCGACAGCCACTCCGCACCGCCCTGGGCGGGGTGGGGCCATCGGGCCCCCTGCCGGCGATCCATGGGTGCTTGGGGGTCCATGCGCCCCCCACCCGAGCCTCACCAGACATGCGACGTCCAGGGCGGCGTCCCTGGAAGTCCCGACCCTTTCCCCGGGACCGGTTTTTCGTCCTGAGTCGTTTTTCGACGGCCCCGAGGGCCGGTAAGGGCCCCCCAGAGGCCGACACTAAACAAAAACCTCCCGTCCTGGTTTTTTAAACGGCGCGATCATGTCTGGGTCTATCGGGGGCGGCCAAGAGGGGGGGGTCCAAGAGGGGGGGGTGCAAATCATGACCGGCGGCACGTGCGCGGCCCAGCGGGGGGACCAGGGACGTCGTGAAATGAGAAGAGGCGCCATGAAATCTGGGGAAATATCATGGCCCTCGCCATGATATCCCCCCCCCCCCAGTCATCACCCCCCTCTCTTCCGCCCTCGAGTCTACCCCCCCCCCCGAACGTGGCCCCCGCAGGCCAGGACTGGTGCCATGGCGTACAGCCGGCGTGCCCCGGTCCTCGGCCCTCGCCGCCGCCAGGCCGAGGTGGGCGGCGAGGAGGGCGACGCCGAGGGCCCCCGCGGCGCGGCGGGCCATGGCCGGGGCCGCCTGCCGCCAGAGCCGCCTCGTGGCGCCTGGCGCCCTGGGCCAAAATGGCTACAGGCATCTGAAGGGGCCCTGGGGCACACGAATGGATACACACACATAGACCCAGGCATGATCGCGTCGTGAAAAACAGCAGGACGGGAGGTCTTTGGCTACATTCGGCCTCTGGGGGCCCTTACCGGCCCTCGGGACCGTCAAAAAACAACTCAGGATGAAAAACCGGTCCCGGACGTCGCATGTCTGGGAAAGGATCCCCCGTAGTCCCACCAGCCCTTTGGGCGTGAGTGGTTTAGCGAGCTTTCTCTGTTCTCAACCCCCCAACCCCCCTTCTTCCCCTTCGGGGAGGGGTTTACCCCTCCCCCTACCCCCTCCCCCTGGACCTGGAGAGCGGAGCCCGCGGGTCGTCAGGGTGGTCTTTTTCGACGCCTGGGAGGGCCAAAAAACGACGACCCTCACGAGGATTCTGGCTCCGACGGGGGGACCCTCTTGTAGTACCCTCCTCTTCTGTTAAGCCAAAATCCTTGCTTTTACTATGGTTTTGGCACCATTTTGGCCTCCCGAGGGGGCCGCGCTCATCTTCCTTCATAGCAAAATCATTGATTTTACGAGGGTTTTGGGTTCATTTTGTCCTTTTCAGGGGGCAGCGCTTCTTTGCGCTTCTGAGGATGTCGCAAGAGGCGCCAAGATGGCCCCAAGAGGCCCCCAGGAGCCTCCCAAGAGGCCTCCAAGAGGCCCCCAAGAGGCCCCCAAGAGGCCCCAAGAGGCCCCCCAGAGACCCTCCAGAGGCCCTCAAGAGGCCCCCAGAGGCCCCAGGAGGCCCCGAAGAAGCCCCCAAGAGGCCCCCAA
This sequence comes from Prorocentrum cordatum, assembly GCA_963575745.1. Classification (NCBI taxonomy): domain Eukaryota; class Dinophyceae; order Prorocentrales; family Prorocentraceae; genus Prorocentrum; species Prorocentrum cordatum. The sequence goes on from CAUYUJ010016782.1 coordinate 576,828, forward strand.
GAGGCCCCCAAGAGGCCCCAAGAGGCTCCAAGAGGCCGCCAAGAGGCCCCTCGAGGAGCCCGAACGACTCACACCAGGTCGAGGGGCCCGAACGACTCATACCACGAAGAACCCGAACGTCTCACGCCAGAAGGAGGACCCCGAACGACTCACACCACGACGCGCGCCTCAAACGACTCACACCACGAGGAGCCCGAACGAGTCACACCAGCTACTACGTACTACTACTACTACTACTACTACTACTACTACTACTACTACTACTACTACTACTACTACTACTACTACTACTACTACTACTACTACTACTACTACTACTACTACTACTACTACTACTACTACTACTACTACTACTACTACTACTACTACTACTACTACTACTACTACTACTACTACTACTACTACTACTACTACTACTACTACTACTACTACTACTACTACTACTACTACTACTACTACTACTACTACTACTACTACTACTACTACTACTACTACTACTACTACTACTACTACTACTACTACTACTACTACTACTACTACTACTACTACTACTACTACTACTACTACTACTACTGCTACTACTGCTACTACCACTACCAGTACTACAACTGATCCTACTGGTACTACTTCTACTACTACGACTAGGAACCGAAGAGGAGGAAGAGGAGGAGGGAGAGAAGGAAATGGGAGGCAAGACAGAAGGCGGTCGTTCACCAGTCCTACACGTAACCGACTCTGTCGACTCACACGACGGCGACGTCCTGGACCAGAATGCATGTGGTGTGCGTCGTTGGGGCCCCTCGCCCTGGTGTGAGTTCGTCGTCGTCGTCGCGGTTGTGGTCGTCGTCGTTGCGGTCGACATCGTCGTCGTCGTCGGGTGCGTCGTCGTTGTTCAGATCATCGCTGATATCGTCCTCTCCGCTGAGTCCCTCTTGCCTCCCACCGCTTTCTCTCCCTCCTCTTCCGCGTCGTCCTTCTCCCGCTGCCCCCACAAGGAGGATGTACAAGGAGGCGGGAAGAAGGAGGAACAGGGGAGATATGCGGGGCCAAACGGACACACGCCTGAAAAACACCACTGTCGGCACGCTTCGCAAGAGTTGCTGTTGTGAGATGGGCTGGTGGGGATACGCGAAGCGTAAAGATTATTTCCCATATTTTCTGGGTTTTTGTCTTCCCCCTCACTTCCCATATTTTCCAAGATCTTTCTTGGGAATCGACGATTAATTGCGTCTGTGTGATTTTTCCCCTCCTGATACAGGCATCGTGCTACCGCAAGGAAGGCTTGACTCATGAGCGAAGGCGCTTTCGTGGCCACGGCGAGCCTTGGCCACGAATGTGCGCCCCGACACAGATCTGCCGAACGGCCCCGGAACCAGAGCTCGTCCCGAGGCCAAAAGGGCCCTCAGTGCAGCGCCCTGACTGCACAAGCCGGCCGGCGGCAGCGGGCAGTGCAACGCTCAGCGCCCGACCCTCTGGGATAGAATGAGGAGGTCAGGAGGGCGGTCTTGGCCCCTCAGGCAGCGAGTGCTGCACGCATTCTCCAACAACCGCCGCCGCGCAGCAGGCACATGCTGGTGTGCCCTCAGGTCCCTTCGAGGTCTTTGCGCTGCGTCTTGTGATGCTCTGCAGAGGCCCAGACTCCTGCCTTCCTGATCTGTGTCGCGTCACCTTCCCAGAGGCACCGGATCATTGATCAATGACGACGTCTGTTTTTCAAGGTCTCCGGGCCCGAGAAGGGGAAGGGAACAGCCCCATGAGCTCTCTTGTGCTAATGCACCGACAGGTCTTCCCCCCCCCAGAAGTGCCCAAGAGACCCCAGATGCGCCCCAGGCGCCCCCCGAGGGGCCCAAGAGACGCCCCCGAGGCTCCCAAGGCGCCACCAGAGACCTCCAAGAGGACCCCAAGAAGTCACCGAAGAGACCCCAATCAACATCCAAGGGCCCAGAGAAGCCCAACTCCGTTGGTCACGTTGGGGGTCAACAAGTTGCGAGGCGGAGGTGTTCTGTTCCAAGCAACAGCCGGAGGTGTTCTGTTCCAAGCAACAGCTCCAGTTCCCAATGTTACAGATATAGATGTCAGGTTGTTTGGGTCCAATGCTGTAACGTTTGAATCCCGCGCGCCCAGGGGGAGCCCGAACATCAGCTGGCTACCATCCCGTGCGAAATCTGAACTTCCGCGGGTGCCCAGAGACACTCGAACCACTGCATATTCGCGGCCGCGAAGCAACAACCCAATGTAAATTCCATCAGGCTGGCGCTCCCGATGCCACACCCCCTCGTCAAGCGAGACGTATTCGCGCACCCGAGTCTACAATCTATTGCAAATTGAAACGAGGTTGTACCCCCGACTCCACGACCCACCCACGCAGGCTGCCCAGACACACAACCCTCTCTCCAAAGCAGAAAACTGACACTTTCTGTTTGGGGGGCTGTGTTCGGGGAGGGGGGGGGACGCTTTTCGGATCCCCCGTCGATTCCCGAGAAGCCGGCTCCAGGCCATGAAACACGCAACGTACTGGTGGTTCGCGTCCCCGCCCCGCAGCCACAACCCCTGATCAATCAATCGAAGCCTGCGCTGCGCCCTCGAGGTCGCATTCTCCTGTGCATTACAATCTCTTCGCTCCCCTGAAGTCACGCCCGCGGGGAAATTGCTGCACATTGGCGCCCCCGCTGGCGCAACCCTGCGTGAGTGACAGCCGATCCGCGCTCCCGGGTCCACAGTCGAGGGGGTACGCTGCAGCACGCTCGCGTTCCCGAAGCCACCGTCCCTCGTGAACTATGGCGGGCTCGCGCTTCCGCGCCCCGACCCTTTTCGCTCCTGCCCTGCCATAGCCCCACGACGACCAACGCAAGCGTCCAAGAGAACCCCAAGACGGACCACGGAAGCCCCCAGAGGGCCGAGGACGGCCCAAGAGCCCGCCAGCAAGGCCCTACGCCTCCCCGGCGAGGGCACCAGGGCGGCCCAGACAGGCCCCCAAGACGGCCTCCGACGGCGTCCGACGGGCACCGTGAGCTCTAAGATGGCTCCCTAAGAGGCCCCGAGGGACCCCCAAAAAGGCCCCAAAGGGGCCTCAGGGTCCCGCGAGGCCTCCCGTCAGCCTCCAAGTGCCCCCCCAAGGGTTTCCACAACGGCTGGGAGGGGCACAAGGGCCAATGCCTTGGCCAGGCTTTGGTCCAACGTTTCGCCATCTCGGCGCTGTCATGAAATCAAAAGGCGGCGGGTAATTCGCCGGAGGCGTCTGCGGTTCTCAGGAATCACGCACATTAAGGCGTCGGCCCATTTTTGCGGCCTGCGGGGTGTGTGGCACAACCTATGGCGCGAACCTATGGCGCAACGTATGGAGTGTAAACAGACGGGGGAAACCGCGATTTGGTTGATGGACCGCTTGGAATGTAGCGCAACCGATGGCGCGGAACTTATGGGACAACCTATGGAATGTAGACAAACGGGGGAGGTCGCGATTTGGTAGCCAGCGGGAGGTCTGGCGCAAGGTTAGGCGCGACCCATCGAATGCATGCAGACTGGGGAAATCGCGATTTGGTGGCTCGCGGGGTGTGTAGCGCAATCCATGGCACGCAATCTGTGGCTTGCCATATGAACTGCCCCCTAAACAACACGTTATGTAGCTGCTGAGTGGGGCTGAGTAGCACCGAATCACGCCACAGACGATTGAATTGCTCGTGGGTGCCCAGAGTAACCTATGGCGCAACCTACGACACACACACACCACAGGAGCAACGGATCCTTTAGTTGTCCGCAGGGGGGTCGAGCGAAATGCACAGCGCAACCCATGGGGAACTGTATGGTAAATGCTGTCATCTCTTGGTGGTGGATATATATATATATACATACATATACATATATATACATATATATATATATATATATCTTTGTACGCATGTTACTGGCCTCGTCATGCCAGGGAGGCAACTAAACTTTCCAGTTGAAAGAAGTGGGTGGACGCATGATACAGGAAAGGACTTGAAGCAGATCGGTCTTCGGATCCCCCATGTTGCGATTTGCTCAGAAGACTGTGCTGTGATTCAGAAGATCTTGTCCTGAAAACCCTTGGCCAACTTTCACACATGACCGTCAGCAGGAGTCGGGCTGGCCCCTGGCAGTTACGATCAAGACCACCTGTACGCACGCTTCGCCTCACACTCGGCTACCCGAGCACGAAGTGATTCCAGCTTATCCAAACACAGGTGGCACGTGGACCCTGAGCCGGGCGAGGGGCGATCGCGAATCCCGAAGGGGGCAGCATCGTAAGTGGCGCTGCGGGCCCAGCGGCTGGTACCGGCCCCAGTCAGGCCACGGATGTCGGGTCGGTGGGGCACACGCGGTCGCGGACAGGGTTGAGGTTTACCGTCGTGTTTTGTGCACGAGAACTGCGTCATGCTCTGGGCGGAGGTTCACGTCGTGTTCTGGAAAGGAGGGCTCTCGCAAACCCTCGCGCGAGAGTGTGAGCGAGATGCAGTGGAGCTGTATGCAACATGGCAGCCAACGTGGACCCCAAACAGAAAGTTATTGCACAGTCGATGTGCAAGCTATGTGGTGCAAACCATGCAATTTAAGCTGTGGTGCAGTATACGTGGTGCGAGCTAAGCGCGGCAACGAATCGGCAATGTGCGGCAACGTGGCGAGCTCTCGCCGAACCCACCCAGCGCATCTGGCGGCAACGAAGTGGCACCGCGGAGGCAACGGCAGGCAACGTAGCGAAACCTCGCCGAACCCACCCAACGTTCGAGGCGGCAGCGAGGCGGCAACGGGGAGAAACCTCGCCGGACCCACCCGGCGAACTGGGACGCACCGAGGCGGCAAAAGGCAACAGCTTGGCGAAACCTCGCCAGACCCAGCCAGTACACGAGCCGGCAACGAGGCGGCAACTTGGTGAAACCTCGCCGGACCCACCCAGCACAGTAGGCGGCAGCGAGGTGACAAACGGGCGGAAACGTCGCGAAACCTCTCAGGCCCCATTCAAGTTTTTGTTCACACACGTAAGAACCGCTAAGAGCAAGCACTGTTCGGTTAATGTCTACAAACCAAAGCAACATAATTATGAATCAACGAACGGTGGGTTTCATTGGTTTCTGATCGTGTCCCAATCGTTCTCTGGTTGTGCTCTGACAGCGCTCTGATAATCATCCTTAGGTGTTCCGATGTTGCTCCGGCAATTGTGCTGTGACCTCCAACCCTAGTTGGTGGACAACTCCTCGGAAGTCTTCGTAAGAACGATTATGGGCTGGTGCGCCCGATTGAGGGGCCTTTCGGCGGGATGAAACTAGATTAGGCCCATCATGAAACTCGATCCAACCGGATCGCGCGGCGTCAAGGGGATTTTTGCGGGAGGATGCCAGATTCGGCCCGTTTTCGAACACGGGCATCCCAGCGCCGACGCTGAAACTAGTTGGCCACCCCACATGAGTTGGGCCCTAAATCGTGGTATGCCAGGTGACACCTGTTTCCGATCGGCCGATGCCCTATCGGCCCCCGTCGGCGGTGGACAAACCTCCCTTTAGTAAACCTCCCCTTTAGTGAAAACGGCCTGGGACCGAAACCGACGGACTTGGACCCGCAAAAATGACGGCCGCGACGCCCTCTCGCGAACCGAAAAGGGCCAATTCCTTAATCGACGTGTCAGGGTAGGAGGTCTGTCCACCCCCGACCCCGGACTATAGTCCAGGGGCCTCCAGGAACCTCTGGCCCGAAACAGGGCCGTAGCCGCGGACGGAGCGCGACGTCTGCGGCACCACGACGCCGCACTCCCAGTCGTGCGGTCGTCCCCGAGGAAGTGAGGGGGCGGGCGGCCTCTCCCTGCGCGCGCCGCCACCCTCTCTGGGCACGGGCCACCTGCGACCACCCCAGACATCGGGCGCCTCGAAAAAATCGAGACAAACATTTTTCATCGTTTTCGGCCTCTGGAGGCCCTCGCCGGGCCTCGGGACCGTCAAAAAACGACTCGGGATGAAAAACCGGTCCCGGGGAAGTGGTCGGGAGGTTGGGGGCCCGTGTCTCGAAAAAATCGAGACGTCGGATGTCTGGGACCATATCCTGAGATGTGTGCAACCTTCTGGTGGATGGGCAAGGGGAAGAGAGGGAACGAATTGTGAGGACTGGTTCAGAAACAGTGACTTGAAATCGGCGATCTATTCTATCGCCGAGAGATCGGCGACAGGCCCCCGATCGCGAGACCGCACATTCCTGGATTGGGTGGGCCATGAGGCCCTATCGGCGATGAGTGGGCGAGTAGGGGTCGATGCTTCCCCCGCTGACGTTGTCCTGAGAGAAAGGGGATGAAGCAAGATGTTCAAACGTCGCCCGCCAACTCTCCATACAATCCGCCTGCCAAGTATCATGCTCAGAGTGAGCACCAAAGGGCGGCTGCCTGAGGATTTGAAGCCCTCCGGCATGTAGTGCAGGGCAAACTTCGTCGCGTTCCAGACCTTGTTGCAGAAATGCCGGTACCCCACGACGCGGTTGATATCAAGGTTCACGTTGCGCCCTCCCTTCTTCTTCCTCTCGCTCTCCCCCCTTTCCCTTTCTGCCTCTCTACCCCCCTCTCGCTGTCCTTCACGCTCATTGTGACTTTACTTAGAAAGACTCTCTTTGTGCACTTATAAAACCACTCTGCGGGTGCGAGGTCAGGCGGTGGAATTTTTGTTTTCGCAAGCCACTGACCAACAATGTGGAAAACCCCGGGACAATCACTGGGCAAACATCAAGACACCCATCGTGACAACCACAAGGGGGCAGTAATCCGGATAACCACGGGACAACCACAGGACAATCACGGGCCAACCATCGGGACACGTTTGAGACAATCATCTGGACAACCATCGGGATAACCATCGTTATAACCATTGGGAAAATCCTCGTCGGGAGAACCATCGGGACAACCATGGTCCGGGACAATCATCGCGACAACCGTTGGGACAACCATCGGGACAACAATCGGGGCAACCATCGGGGCGATCATCGCGACAACCATCAGAACACTCATTCTTTATAATATATATATATATATATAAATAAATACATCCATATACCGACCTGTCGGGCTCCCAATCTACCAATCTCACGATGTGTCTACCGATATCCCTATCAATACCTGTCACCCGCATTACCTATCCATCGGGGCAACCGTCGGGGCAACCATCGGGCCAACAAATCGGCCTATCCGTGTTACAATCGGTCTCACGATCTATCGGCCGCGCATCATTTACACCGATCTCACTCTCAATTTGTCTGTCGATGCCCCACTCTATCGGGACAACCATCGGGATAACCATGCTAGAAATATCTGATAATATGTACGTAGCACCCCGCAGATGCGGATAAGAGTGAGGGGGCGGTGGGAGCGCTGGCAGTCTGCGAGACTATGGAGAAGCCCGCCGCATGCGCCGAAATTTTACAGACTATACAATGAGCCCGCCGCAGGCGCCGTTTTTTCCTTCAAACCTATGTGGATCGGTCGCGGGTGGGTCGCGGGATGGGTCGCGGGTGGGTCGCAAATGGGTCGCGGGTGGGTCGCAACTAGGTCGCGGGTGGGTCGCGGGGTGGGTCGCGGATGGGTCGCGGGGTGGGTCGCGGGTGGGTCGCGGGTGGGTCGCGGGTGGGTCGCGGGGCTGGTCGCGGGTGGGTCGCGGGTTGGGTCGCGGGTGGGTCGCGGGGTGGGTCGCAGGGTGGGTCGCGGGGTGGGTCGCGGGGTGGGTCGCGGGTGGGTCGCGGGGGGACGACGACAACAAACAACAACAACGACAACAACACCAACAACAATAACCATTCAAAACCTGTTCGCTCTTATCTGCTCGAGTGTCTGTTAACGCATAGTTCCCAAACCCTTCGTCTTCGATCGTACTCCTATTGGGGAGTGTATTTTTCTTCCCTGCAGGCCGGGCCCCGGCAAGCGGCGGGGCGGCCGCGGACCGTCGGCCTGGCCAGCGGCAGCGCTGATCGGCGGCAGCCCGACCCTAAGAGAGACGGACAGGGGACCGACAACGACGACGACGACGATGAGCGAAAGCAAGAGAGAGAGAGAGAGAGAGAGAGAGAACGACAGCAGGGCCACGAAGGGCAAGAAAAAAGGCCACGAAGGGCGACAGCGGGGACACGAAGGGACTGCGTATGGGGCCACGAAGAGCGCGAACGAGCGGGGGCGACGAAGGGCAGATAATGCGGGGCCACAGAAGGCAACGGCGGGACCACTGAGGGTAGCAACTGGGCCACGTAGGACAACGAGGGGGCCACAAAGGGCGACAGCGGGACCACGAAGGGCATGCAGACGGGGCCACGACGTGCGCGAACGAGCGGCGGCCACGAAGGGCATACGTACATTGGACCGCGGAGGGCAAGGAGAGGGCCATTGATGGCAGCAACGGGGCCACGAAGGGCAGTGATGGGGGCCACGAAGGGCGACAGCGGGGCCACGAAGGGCATGCATATGGGGCCACGACGGGCGCGAACGAGCGGGGGCCACGAAGGGCATACATATATGGGGCCACGAAGCGCAGCGAGGGGGCCACGAAGGGCTACAACGGGACCACGAAGGGCAGCGAGGGGGCCACGAAGGGCTGCAACGGGGCCACGAAGGGCAGCGAGGGGGCCACGAAGGGCTGCAACGGGGCCACGAAGGGCACCGGCCACGAAGGGAATACAGACATGGGGCCACGAAGGGCAACGATATCCCGATTCCTAAATAATCTGTGAGGGAGTCCCAAGCGTGAGCGCGACTCCTGAGTGCCTGAGTGTCGGGAGCGCGGCGCTTGAGTAAATTGCGGGAAAATTCAGCGCAAGGGCGTTATTCTGGAGTAAATTGCAAGAAAATCTCCAGCGAGAGCGCGACTCCAGATCGCAGAGAGAGCGATTCCTTAATAAATTGTAAGAACGTCCCAAGCGAGAGCGCGATTCCTGAATAAAATGCGAGGAAATCTCAGGCCGGGGCGGGGGTCCTGGCTAAATTGTGAGGACGTCTCAGGCGGGAGCCGTTGTTGTTGTGACCCGGGGGCCAGGGGCAGAATTTGAGCTTCAAGACTTTCCCTAATAGAAAACAAGGTGCGAGGGCCGGGGGGGGCACTCCAATTAAAAAATTCAATGTGCACCGGAGGAGGGGGATCAACAATAATTGTTCTTCAGTAGTGAGAGTTCAACAACAACAACGACAACAACAACGCAACAAGCATAATCCTCACCACGGATTTCCACTCCAACCACGCACCCAGGGACAGTGAATGACCGTTCGGCCCCCTCACGCTGATACATATATACATATATATATATACACGTATGTATATATATAGTCACACACACATCTATATATATACATATATATATATGTATATTTATATATACATATATGTACACACATCCATCTATGAATAAGCGCGTTTTTTGGACGCTTGCTTGGAGGAAAAAAAACAATAGACACATCGGAGCCGCCTCCCCCATCTACGACATTTGAAACGCTCGGAGAACCGGGTGGGGGGCGCCAGCCACCGACCTCTCTAAGCGGACCCCGCCCCCCCTTCGGGTGGGGTGGGTCGACCCTGGGCAAGGAAGGCCCAGTCCAACGGGGGGGTGGTTCGAACCGAGCCCCCTTCCCCCTCTCTTCCCTTAGAACTCCGTTAGTGCTCGATCAAACTCTGATAGGATCCCACGACGGCTTGATTTAACGTTGATAGCATCTTAGTCGCGCTCGATCCAACTCTCATGGGTTCCTATCATAGCTGGATCCAGCTGTCAATGAATCCTTCTAGGACTCGATGCAGCTCTAATAGAATCCAGGTGCAGCTGGATCCAGCTTTACTGCCATCCTAATATCCTAATCGGGCTCGATCCAGCTATATCCTTCTATAGCTGGATCCAGCTGGAAATCATTCCTTCTAGGGTTCGATCCACCTCGAACTGAATCTGCCGACCCCTTGTAGGTCTCTAGGCGTGTGACATTGTTCCCCCCCAGAATCCCCCCCCCCCAGGGACACCAAAACACGGAATTTGACCCCCCACCCCACTCGCCCAGCCCGAACGCGTCATGGGGGAGCAAAGGGCCCCCAAACGGGTCAAGAGGGCTCTCAGACGCCCCCCACCCAGACGGTCCAAGTGGGCCAAGAGTCGCCGAAATATCGCTCCAAGACTCCCAGGATGGTCTCCAGACGGCCCCAAAGGCCCCCAAGACGCCCCAAGAGGCTTCTAAGATGCGCCCCAAAGAGGGCCCCAAGAAACATCATCGTCCAATTCCCTTGGGGAAGCGATTTTTTTTGCATACTCGCATTTTCGGCTTTGACAGCGTCACGGCCAAGAAGCCTTCAATATGGCCCCAAGACGGCCCAAGGGGCCCCCAATGGGGGGACCAACAGGGCCCCAAGACGGCCCAAGAAGCCCCCAAGACAGCCAAGGAGGGCCCCGGGACGGCTCCAAGGAGGCCACAGGGAAAGTGTTCGAGCCTTCGACCCCAAGACACCCCCAGGTTGCCCCAAGAACGACCACGGGGCCCCCCAAAGCCCCAGGGGAACCGCAAGAGGGTCCCACACACACAAGGCGCCGAAAAGGCCCTCAGGAGGCCCACGAGAAGCCTGAAACCTGCCTCCAAGACGCCCCCGAGAAGCCACCCACGAGACCCCATCAGCCATCCCTGTGGCCTCAGACCCGCAGCCCCGGCACGGTGGAGGGATGCACCGAAGGCCATTCGATAACCACTCCTCTGGTGTTTTGACCGATGCCTGCCGTCTGCGAACGTGGTTTTCGCATGCTTTTCCCCGATGCCTGCACGGCAAACACTTCGACGCGCCCACCGGGCCCGGAAACGACCCCGAAGCGCCTTCAAAACTGATTCCAAGAGACCCTGCCCCCCCACAGAGAACGAGGGGTCGGCGGATGTGGGGTAAGACTAAAGATAATCATACTATAGCTCGATCCAGCTCATGCCACTGCCTGGGAAATTCCCCGCTCTCTTCCGCTGGTGGCAGTCGCCGCGCTGGAACGTGGCGTCCACCACCTTCTTGGACGACTTGGAAGCCGCTTCCTTCTCTGCCTTGGCCCAGCCGGCTTTCGCCTGCTCCGTCGTCAACTCCCCGGCTGTCATGGAGTGCAGGAGCCACGGGCCAGTCTGGTGCCCCTGCCGGAAAAGCATCGGCGAAAAGGGCTGCGTGATAATCAGGTCGTCAGCCCTCCTGGTGCGGCTGATGGCCACGTAGCCCGTGGGGACCATGGACGAACGGGGCGTCGTGCGCGCGTCCAGGAGGTCGATGATGGCCTGCGGCAGCGTGGCGCCGGTGACGCAGTGGGCCGTGGCGGCGAAGTGCGGGACCAGCGGGAACCCCGCGCGCTTCACCATGGCCTTGAAGCCAGGACTACGATCCCAGGACACCTCCTTCTGCTTCACGGGGAAGACACCCGCGGGCTGATTCCCAAAGCGGGGCGCCGTATTCCCGGGAATTTGCACCATGATCGCCTCGGGCACGTGCTGCAGGACCAGCTCCGTCTCGGACCTGTGGTCTTTCACCAACTTCGAGTCGTCGGGGTGGAGGACCCAGCCCGTCACGGTACCCCAGGAGTGCTTGCAGGCTCCCGCCTCTGCATTCTCCGTGGCGGTGAACCGCGCCCGCGTCCCCTCGAAGATCGGCAGCACACCCGGAACTCCGCCAGTCTTGTTCTCGGGGTATATGAGCCAATTCTGCCTGGCGTGGGCGAGCGACTCCGTCGACCTGCATGCGTCGTCCCGAGTGAGGGGGACATCGCGCGCCACCACCCAGAGGAGCTGCTTCCCAGCATTGGCTGCCGCATTCGCCGCTCGCAGCGTCAGAATCCTGCTCTTCGGGGCGTTGTACGGGTGCACGAACAGCGCGTCCGCGAACGCCGTGCTCACCTCCCGCTGTCTGGCACCGCTCTGAGAGGCGACGCGGCAGCGCCGACGGCGTTCCGCGCTGCAATCAGCGCACTCCAGGGATTTCATGTCCTCCCAGGCCCGACCTTCTCCGAACATCCGTGGCCACTCAACTGACCAGAGCGCGCGGCACTTCGCCTTCCCGCAGCCGAGGTGCCCCGTCGAGGCCTCGGCGCTGCCGGGGCTTGCGGGCATCCAGGAGCCGGGCACATCAGTCGAGAAGCCGTGGACGAAATCGTACATCCTGTCCGACAGATCCCCAGCGCGCGCTTCCGCGAGAAAGCTTCTCCACCACAAGTCTGAGCAGCGGTGCGACTGGGTCAGGGCGTAGCGGTTAGTCACCGAGTGCGGCAAGCCCTGTGTCCAGAACATCTCCAATATGCGGCCGACGTTGGCGGGTCTCTTGACAAATGGATTGGCGGCTATACTGAGGCTCCTGACGGGCGGGATCTGCCATAAGTCCCCGAGCAGCACAAGGTTGAGCCCTCCGAACATGGCGAACTGTTTTGGGACGCGCGCGTCCACGGCCCAGGGGTTTCCCTTGTCCCTCGTCGAGTCCTTCACCTGCCTGTGCACGGCGTCCAGCAGCTCCACCGACACGTTCTCCATCTCGTCGATGATGAGCCAGCGCATGTGCTGGATTTTCGTGTGCAGCATGTTCTCCGACAACTCCGGGTCCTTCTTCCCGCCGGACTGGACTCCCGTGATGAGGTCGATTCCGAGCTTGCTGAAGTTGTGGATGGTTCGCCCACCGATGTTGCTCGCCATGGAATTCATTGGGGCGGTCTTGATGAAGTGCACCTCGTGTTCCCATCCCATGCACGTGGGGAACAGCCCCACGCCCTCGTCGCACAGCCACCGGATGACCTCCGATTTCCCTGAACCCGGCAGGCCGAGAACGAACAGCCGGGAGCGCGGCGATCCGCGCAGCTGGTCCTGCTCGCGGGCCTCCTGGACGCACCTGTCGGCGACGGCGTCCAGGATGCTCATCTGCTGCGGGTCGGGGGTGATCTGGTGCGTCTGCAGCCCTGCGATCGGGCAGGGATGCGCATGGCCTTGCCTCCCTGCGCACTGCCCACCTTACCGACGACTGCTGCACAACCCTGTCTGCTACGCATCACATGTGCCGCGCCACCTGCCTGACATGCCCAGACGTGTATACATCCGGGAAATCAATGTTTCTACATGCGCACACTATGCGCGCGTGCACATGTAAACGCGTACACGCACCTTCCACAGAGCACGCATGGCGCGACCGAGGCAATGCAAGCAAACGCAGCGCCATCCTTCAAGGTGTATACACGAAGCCTCGCTTGTAATCAACCTTCCCCATACTGCGATCTACTCACCACTTACGGCATGACGCTCTGTACAAACTCTGTTCGATACACGCCAGCTCAAACGCCGAGGCTCTCATCCTCGATATCTTCTTCCAGAGCGAGACGAATCGGGCGCACGCGACCGAACTGCATCCAGAACATGCTTTTGGCAACTGCACGTCTCCAGATTGCCCCCCCCCGGTCCTCTCCGCCATCTCTGGATGTTGCTTGTCAGGTCAGCGTCGCCAGGGTACAGCTTCTCCCGCATCTTCGAGCGCGCAGTCTTCCGCGGTGGCTCCTGGGCCTTTCCGCGAGCCCCCGCTGGCATTGCACTGGAATGCCGAAGAGCAGACTGTCGCAGTGGCAAGTGCAACGTGGGCTCGCTGTTCGGCGGGTCCCAGAAGGACATGCTCTGCTCCAGCGCTTTGTGCACCGAATGGGAGAGGTTCCCAATGTCCTCGCCAGCGGCATCTGCCCCGGCGTCTCGGTCCACTCGCCGTAACTCTGCCATGATGCTGCTGGGGCTGAGGACCGGAAACGCGTTCTCGGGTAGCGCCTCCACTGGCTTCGAGTCCTGGTCGTCCTCGCCCTCGTCGGCGTTCTCCGGCATCGTCGTCGTGGTGCGAAGCACGTTGGCCCACAGGATGCGGTTCGAATTCGAGACGATGTGGCCGCGCAGGTAGTTCTTCAAGGCTTTTCGGAAGCTCGGCGCGCTCCTCCCAGACCGCTGGCGCTTTGGCGGCAAGTTCAGATTATTCGCCAGCGGGGTATGCCCCCGAGAAGACCCGTACTTGCACACCAGAGTCCACGGTCGGAAGTACGCCGACAGAATGGCGCTGCGGCGCTCCGACGTCATGTCGGGCTGCGGCATTACTGACCGGATGAAGACCGGCAGCGCAGGAACACTCCGGGGCACGATCACGTACATGTGCGCGAACTCCTCGTCGCACGGGTCTTCCTCCAACGCAAAATACCCCGAGTCGCCCGTCGGCGGCTTCACCTTGTAGTGCACCAACGGCCGCGGAGGCCCGTCCGCAGCGGCTGGTGGACTCCCGACCCAGTAAGTCAAGCTCGGGGACGGCTTCGACGTGTCTCTGGGAGGCGGGCGCGTCGGGGCCACCTCGTAGAAGCGGACGAATTCGCACGGGCTGAGGGTCTTCATGTCGGCCGCGCCGGGCCGCCGCGCGCACGCCCATGCGGTCGCGTCTGGCGGCGTGGCGACGTCGCCCGTCTCCGTGAAGAGCACCGGCTTCTGCTGGCGCCGCGCAGAAGCGCGACCAGCCCCAGTCTCGTCGGTCACAATCTTCAGAAAGCAGTCCGCGTAGAAGTCGGCAACTGGGCACGACGTAATGCATTCTGCTGCAAGCGGGTTCGGTCTGTCTGCGAAGTGAGCTAAGTTCATTTCCTCGAAGATCGTCCGCGCCACACCTTTGGCTTCCCAGTCTCCGATGCAGCGGTGCACGGCGTTCAGCGTCTGCTGCATCTCGGACTTCGCCTTGAGTCGCTCAGCCAACGTCGACAGGCAAGTCTTCGCAAGCTCTCGGGCCTTCTTCCCGACGCGCTGCACCTTCGAGATGTGCCCGCCGATGTAGCGCGTGGAGTTCGACATCGATCGCTGCACAGCGAAGGCGATGCGTCGCAGATATGCGTCTCCAGTCTCTGCACTGGCGTATCTGCGACATGAACACTCTGGGTCGTGCGTGACGTCGTCGATCAGCGGCAGCCGGTTGTTGGGCGCGGTGTGCGAGTTGTCCCTGAACGCAACAGCAAGTGCCGGGCATGTCCCGCTGAGGAACTCGTCATTTCGAGGGCCTGCAATCTCCCCCAGGGCGTTCCGAGCGCCGTTTACTTTCAGCCCGAACTCCTTTGCCACCCGAGGGCAGACGACGCGCGATCTGGGTCCGTCCACGGGCGTCAGGAACGATGTCTTCGGGAAGCCGTGCTTGCACATATCCCCGTGTTTGCACCCCTTCTTAATGCAGTGTGTCAACGGCTTTCCGTCTGGATGATGGTGGTGCTGCACTTTCGAAAAGATCATCTGCGCGTCTGCTTCGTAGGCTATCTTGAAGCTGGGCGCGTCGGCGTCCACTCAGCAAGGTCGCAACCTTCTTCCCACTTGGTCTTCCGCGACGCTTGATTCAGATACACAGGCCACCGGCACAGCCCCACGTGTTCGGACGACCGGAAATTTTGCCGCCACTGCTTCTCCAACGCGGCGAGCCCCGCAGAGTGCCCCTCGGGGTCCCAGTGCTCTTCTCGGTGGACCCACGCATGCCATTCCATCACCGCCTCTGCCAAATGGGGGGATTCCCTGATCATCCTGGCGATCTCGGCCATGGATGCGTGCTGGTATAGGTTTGCCAGGTACACGAACCCGTGGAAGTGGAGCGTGCCCAGGTGCTGGTTCTCGACGGCGCCAAGCAGGGCTGCGGCAACTCCGAAAATTCCCCCCATGGGGCGTGAGTTGGACCCGAATCTGTCCGTGCAGCGACACCTGGGCCGGTGGTGCCATCGGCTGGCGACGCCGCATTCGGCGCACAGCCGGAGGCCCAGGAGGCGGCCCAAAATCACGTTCACGGCGACGCGGAAGCCCTGAACGACCGAGAGAGGATCATTGGCCACCTCGCACAGACGCAAGTCGAAATCGGGGAGCTCCGCGTCGGCGCACTCCGACAATGAGGGCCGCTCTCGTGACGCCAACTTCCTTCTCATGGCATTCCGTTCGTCGTCTGTGCTCCCCGCGCGCAGCAGCGGGTCGTCCTGGCGTACTCTGTGCAGACGCATGACCAAGCAGGACTGCTTCTCATTGGGCGAGATGGTGATGAAGAGCCCGTGCCCGTAACCAATCGCGCCGGACTGGAAGACGTGGCCCATCCTGCGGCGCAGTTCCTGGGTGCCTGCAAGGGTGCTCGTGACCGAACGCATGTTGTGAACGATCTGTTTCTGGCTCGTGTCCAGGCCGTGCGCCATGTGCAGCACCGTCAAGTTCCCAGCAATTGGGCGCCTGTTCGGCCCGTAGTACCCCTTCGCCAACAGGTCGTGCAGCCCGCGGACAGCTGCGGTCAGGCGCTCAGTGAAGGCCGATCCGTCTTCGTCCTTGTATTTCCGCACTTTGCTCCCCGACCTCGCGGTGATGCCCAAGAAGCGGAAGTGGACGTTGCGCATGCCCGGGATGAAAAGCCAATCCGAACGGATCTGGTGCTCGACTCGGCGACTCATGCCTGCAAGCCACATCCCCATGCTGACGGACGGCCGGTTTTGCACTTCCTCGGGCCGCCCCACCGCGCGGCGTCGATGTGCGGCATCGGCACCGTTGCGCCAAGACCTCGTGAAGTCTGGCCCCCCGCTCTGCCACAGCAGCGTGTGCGGGAAAGCGATCGCGGGGTACTTCCCGTTCCACTGCTCCAACATGGCCGCGTCGGCGACGTACGGGACGACCGGCCCGCCGTCCATGGCTCGCTGTTGGCGCTGACCCGCGGTCCCTTGCCGGGACGTCGCATCTGTGGGCGCGCAGGCAGTCGGTCTGGCATCGTCGAAAACAGAGGCGACGTCAGTGCTGGCCAGCGCCGGAGTCGCGTGCTTGTTATCCTGCACACTGCTCCTGGACGGATCCGCCACCACCGTCGCCCGGTCCACGGCTGGCGGGACCTTCCCGTCGGCGTCCTCGGGGGTGCCGAGCCACGGGTAGCACTGCTTCACGCGCCTTTCAAACGCCTCCTTGGCGGCGGCGATTGCGATGGGATCGCCAGCAGCATCTCTACAAAAAGCGGGGTGGCCGCGGTCGATGAGCTCCCAGCCGAGCTGCAGCACCACATGAGCGCGGAGGCGCATGTGCTTCAGGTGCTTCGACATGTCCTTGTCTTTCATCCGGAACTCGAAGCGAACCAGGTGGGCCAGCGTCTCGCCGTCGTGGGGCAGCGCCGCAGCAGCGCTCGAACTCTCCGTGATGGCGAGGAGGCGCTCCAGGACGTCGTCCCAATGCACCAGGAAGCTGGCCAGATTACCGCGGACAGCGTACCGACTTCGCTGTGCGAGCAGCGCGCCACTACCCCCTGTGCGCTACTCGGCCACACTGCAGTTTCAAGGGGGAGGGGTCCGCAAAGAACAGAGAGGGGGCAGTGCCGCGCTACTTCGCACAGCTCGCCTGATTGTTCATGAGGTGGTTACCACCGGCGGCCCGGAGACAAGGGTTTCCCCCAGCCTCCGATTCGGCCGCCGATGGGTTACCACCGGCGGCCCGGACACAAGGGTTTCCCCCAGCGCCCGATTCTGCCGACGATGGGTTACCACCGCCGGCCCGGAGACAAGGGTTTCCCCCAGCCCCCGATTCGGCCGCCGATGGGTTACCACCGGCGGCCCGGACCCAAGGGTTTCCCCCAGCGCCCGATTCGGCCGACGATGGGTTACCACCGCCGGCCTGGAGACAAGGGTTTCCCCCAGCCCCCGATTCGGCTGCCGATGGGTTACCATCGGCGGCCCGGACGCAAGGGTTTCCCCCAGCGCCCGATTCGGCCGACGATGGGTTACCACCGCCAGCCCCGACACAAGAGTTGCCCCCTGTGCCCGCAGAATTCCTGTCGTTGTCGTGGTCGTCGTTACCGTCGTCGTCGTGGTCGTCGTGATCGTCGTCGTCGTACTCGTCCGTGTCTTCGTTGTCGTTTTTCCTTTTTTTTCCGTGGTGCTGTCGGCGCACATGCCGCCCAGTGCGTGCACACCCACCTGTGCACCTCTGTGCGGGGCAGCGTTGACGCCACCGCCTCCCCGCACATGCCCGCGCAGGCCATGAACCTCCATGATCCATGCAACCTGGATCATTGATCAGGCAAGCCCCGCCCTGGCTGCACATGGCAGCCAATGCCATGCATCCGCAGGAACAAGAACCCCTCCAAGATGGAGACTACGAGCGTCAGAGCGCGCTACCTGTGGCCAGCGCTCGGGCGGGAGCGCCATTTCCAATCGAGGATGTGGCTGGCGCTCGAGCGGCAGCACCATACCCAAATGATACGGATGTGGCCGGCGCTGGGGCCAGAGTAGTGGTCCAAATAAGGATGAGGCCAACGCGCAGACGACAGCACACATCAAACACAGGGATGGTGGCCAGCGCTCGGGCGAGATCACCAGCGAAACGGGCCAGATCACACCAAGTCAAGGCGTCTCGGACCCCAGGTTTCCGATGATGTCTCACGCGAGACGGGCGGGATCACCTCGAGGACCGCATCTTGGAACCGTGAGATGTGAAGCTGTCCCAAACGAACCAGGCAAAATCACTTTGCGGACCCCGGGGTCCCGAGGATGTCTCACCGATACGGCCGGGACCACTTCGAGAACCGCATCTTGGAAACCGGAGTTGCAAGGATGTCCCAGGCGGAACGGGCCTGATCACCACAAGTCAGGGCATCTCGGACCGCAGAGTTCCGAGGATGTCTCACACGAGACGGGCGGGACACTTCGAGGGCCGCAGAGTTCCGGGGATGTCTCACGCGAAACGGGGCCGAACACGTCGAGAATCGCATGCTGCAAACCAGAGTTGTGAGGATGTCCTAGGCGAAGCGGGCCAGAGGACCAAATCGCTTCAAATCATCAGACTTCCGAGTATGTCTCACGCGAAGCGGGCCGGAACACTTCAAGAGTCACATCTTGGAACCCAGAGTTGTACGGATGTCTCAAGCGAAACGGGCCAGATAGCCCAAAGTCAGGGCATGCCGCAGCCCAGAGTTCAAAGGATGTCTCAAGCGAGACGGGCGGGAACAATTCCCGAAAACCGCATGTCGAACCCCTGAGGTGAGAGGATGTCCCAAGCGAAACGGGCCAGAACACCCCAAGTCACGGCATCGCAGATCCCTGAGATCCGCGGGCGTCTCAAGCGAAACGGCTTAGAACGCTTTGAGAACCGCATCTTGGAACGCAGATTTGCGAGGATGTCTCAAGCGAAATGGGCCAGGTTCCCTCAAGCCAGGACACTTGGGAACCCAGAGCTCCGAGTACGTCTCAAGCGAAACGGACGTGCTCCTCCTCCTCCTCCTCCTCCTCCTCCTCCTCCTCCTCCTCCTCCTCCTCCTCCTCCCCTCTCTTCTCCTCATCCTCCCGTCTCCCTGAGCGCTCTCCGCCGGCATGCCGCCCAAGACGCGGGTTGCTGACGCGTGCTCCTCCTGGTTCCTCTCGTTTTTCTCCTCCTCCGCCTTTTCCTCCTCCTCCTTTTCCTCCTCCTCCTCCTCCGTCTGATGCCCTCCCCTTCCTCCTCCGCCCTCTCCTGAGGACGTCCGGCGGACTGGAAGGCCACGCATACCTTGCCGAGACCTGGCGGCTCCCTGGGTGGCTGCGCCGCCGCCGCCGCCCCCGCCGCCGCCGTCGGTCGCGGTCGTCGTCGTCGTCGTCGTCGTCGTCGTCGTCGTCGTCGTCGTCGTCGTCGTTGTCTACGTCGTCGTCGTCGCTGTCGTCGTCGTCGTCGTCGTCGTCGTCGTCCTGTGGCGTTGTCGGGTGCCTCTTCTGGAGTCCCTGCGGGCCGTCCTCGAACGACCTTGGGGGTCTCTTGGACCGTCCTGTGGCGTTGTCGGCTGCCTCTTGGGTTGTCTGGAACGCTGTGACGATATGAAAAGCCCAACCGAGATGCGACTCCTACAGACAGTCAGGTAATGTTGGTACGATTTGACGGACCCTGAAAATGCGTGCGTCTATGATTGAGTGTGGTCTCAACCAGACGCGCGGGGTCGCAGGCGCGTCCAGCACGGCCACGAGCCCCCGCGGGCGGCCACGACGAGGGCGACGACAGACGGCGGTGGCGGCGACGACGCCGGCTATGTCGACGACGGCGACAGCGAGAACGGCGGCGGCGATGGCGACGACATCGACGTCCGCGACGGCGGCCGCGGCGACGTCGGAGAGGGGGAAACGTGGGGTCAGGTAGCACCGGGACGGTAAAATTCTAAAAGGTGCGCCGCGGTACAATTTTAGAAGACGCCTTTCCCCCCCTCTGGCCCCTGCCCCTTGCCCCCGGCCGTACGTCGGACTCGGAACCCATCACTGCCCTTAATTGATATTATACAAGGGTAGAGTGGTCGGACAGGGTCCGTCCAAGCATGGTAGGTTTTCACCACTCAAAACGCACGGATCCGTCAAAAATGCATCGGATCTGCCTAGGATCCGTAGCGGATCCGTACCCGAATCCGACGCCTAGGGAGAGGCTCAGACCCTCGTTCTGGGGCCGTCTTCCATTTCTTCGGTGCCGGCAGTCAGGTAACGTCGTGGGATTTGAAGCTCCGGGCCGATTTCTCAAATTGTACCAAGTTACCTGACTGTCTGTAGTCGGGTGCCCGTAGTGCGGCTCAGGCGTGCCAATGGGGCTCGACGTTGGCCGCAGAAAAGTCGCACCGGTCGAAGGGGTCGTCGGTAAGCAACTCGTCGACAGACAGGCCGGGGATCAGGCCGCGCTCCTTCGCAGTCTTGGAGAAGGAGACCACAGCGTACCCCTTGCGCCTCCTCGCCGCATCGAAATGCTCCTGGAGGTCCTGCGGACCCCCCCTACGGAAGCCAGAACTGTCAACGAACCTGAGGTTTCCCAGCAGGCGCCGCAGCCGCGGGCCCGTGCGCAGCTGCCGCCGCGCGGGCACAGGCTGCAAAGTCAATGGTCCGCGGGGACCTTCTGGCGCACGCGCGCGTGGTAATGGAGCGCCCTTGACGCTGCGCGGCTCGCGGCCGCTGCCCGGCTGGAAAACCAATGGCCGAGGGCAGTTCCAAGCCCGGAGGGGAGGCTCGTGTCCTGGAGCGCGAGCTTGTTGGGCAGGAAAGCGACGGCCTCGTGCACTTTCCGCTTGCCCTCGCGCCAGGCGTCGCGAGCCTCGACAGCGGTTCCGTCGAGGCCCTCCGTCCAGGCGACGCGGGCGCGCCCGCTCTCCTTGGCCTGCCCCCCCTGCTTCGGCTCCTTCGGCACGTCCGCCCATGGGCGGCCGCGGAGGATGCCGAAGCTGACGGTAGTGCTCGTCTGCCGGGCGCGCTCGCGTGCTGCAGGTGCCTCGGCGGCGGAGCGCCCCTTGCCTGAACGCGAGCGCGAAATCAAAACGTATTAAGCCTCCGGAGCCCGACGTGCGCGTGGACGCCCCGTGAAAGGTGGGAAAGAGGGGCGCGCGCATCGGCCGCGGGAGGTGTGGCGGGAAAACGCATGGAAGACAGGCGCGAGTCGGGGGCCACAAGAGCCTCCCGGCACATGCCGCAGGACGCAAGCCACTGACGCATGCGCGGAGGCACAGCGCGCCGATCCCACACGCGGAGCCCAGTCGCGGGCGTATGTGTTGGAGTAAACTCGAGCATGTGGGTGGGAACATGGCGGCAGGTACTATTCGAAGAGTGCGGGCGGGGAGACGCGCCCTGGCGCGTCGCCGTGGATGCGGGGGGAATCTGGCGAAGGGCGCGCAGCGGTGCTCACGTGCACGTGGCCCACTGGGGCATGCGCGCGGGAACGACGCGCGCGAAGGCGCGGGCGCATGCGCGTAGCCGAGATGTCGGATACATGCGCGGGAGTGGGAAGGCAACCGGAGGTTGCGGGGTCCGAGGTGCGCCTGGGAGCAACGTAGTGCGCCGCCGGGCAGGTGTGTAACCAGCAGCGCTCGGTGCAGTGCGCGCGCGGCGGGCGCGGTGCGTGGGCGGTGCGCGCATGACGCGCGCATCCGGGAATGACTTGAGCAGGAGCGCGTGGTCTCGGTTCCGTGTACGTGCTCGGCGTGGCCGTGCGCGCCAGAGCCGCGCGCGCGAATCACGCCTGCGCGATGCAGAGGATTGCGGTGGATGCGCGGCATTCAGTAGGCGACTGGACTTCGGAGAGTGTGGGCGTGTATACGCGCCGCGGAGCAATGTAGCGCGTAGACGCGCAGAAGTGCGATCGGAAACGCAGAGCGGAAGTGGCGCTCGCGAGCACATCGCGAGTGCGTTGTGGTGCGCCGAAACATACGCGGAAGTGTCCGCCGCGCGGGCGATTGCAGTGCGGCGGGCGCAGTGGTGCGCACCTGAATAGTCGTGCGCGTAGAAGAGCGTCAATGCAAGCAGCTTGGTGGACACATGGGGCTCCGGAAACTGTGTTTCATGATGATTTCGCGCCCGCAGACCTTTGCCCGCGCTCTGGAGGCCGTCGAGGGCGCCGTTGGGGGCAGGGGTCCGCGGCGGGAGCTCCGTGTCGACGCCAAAAGCCTGCGCGGTCTGAGCGGCGCGCTCCTGGTCGCGCAGCTCTTTGGCCCGCTGGACGAGAGCGGAAGCCTGGAGGAGCAGCGCCGTCCAGTGCGGCTCCTCTGCGTTCGTCGCGGCCGTCCCGGGCGCTGCAGGCGCCGCCGGCGGCGGCTCGGCCGCGGGGGCGAAGGCGGCTGCGGGGGCCACCGCCGCGGGCGCGGGGTCCGCCGCCGCCGCGCCGCCGCGCTCGTCGAGCGGAGGCTCCGCCACCGCGGGGCCGGCGCGCTCCTCAGAGGGGGCGCAGGCGCGGGGCTCGGGCGCGGCAGCCGCCGCGGCAGCGGCGGCCTCGTCCGCCTCCGCGGGAGGCTCCGCGGCGCCCCCCTCGTCTCCGGCAGCCGCCGCGGCAGCGGCGCCCTCGTCCGCCTCCGCGGGACGCTCCGCGGCGCCCCCCTCGTCTCCGGCACTCGCGTCAGCGACAGGCGCGATCTGGGCGCCTGCCGCCTCAGCGAGTGGCGCGGCCTCCGCCAAGTCGCTGCTGTCAGCCGGGTCAAGCTCCCGCTTTTGCCATTTTTGCCGTTCCTTGATCACTCTCTCATCGCTCGCGCGTTTGGCCCTCTTGCGGGCCTCTTTGTTATCAGCAGGACCAGGCATTGCCACCCTGGCAACACGGACGCCCGCGAGCGGCCTCGGTTCTTTGAGCCGATGCAGCTTCGGGATGCGCACTCCGTCCGCGGAGTTGTTCGGAAGGGTCCCGGGAGTATCTGGGGGTTCCTTATCAGTGGGTCCTTCGATCTTGCGTACGTCGTGTCGTAATCGCTCCGTGGGAGTGCGGGTGGATAGGTGAATCCATTGTCAAGCCGGCCAGTGCAAGGAAATACACCTGACGCGAAGTACTTGGCCGCAGAGGCCCCCAAGAAACCGTCGTTCTCCGCGTCGTCGTCGTCAGTTTTTCGAGCTGCGTCCAGCCGTGGCGACGGGGAAGCCCTCGACGGAGAGAAGGCCACGAACCTCGACCCTCGAGGCTCGAACCTCGGCGCGAACCTCGGCGACGGCCCCAAAAGAGCACGAGCATCAGGTTCAGACGCCCGCGAAAGGTTTGACCGCCAGCGCCCACGACGACGACGCCGACGATGCCGACGATGCCGACGCCGACGGCGACGCCGACGGCGACGCCGACGCCGACGCCGACGGCCGACGCCGACGCCGACGCCGACGCCGACGCCGACGCCGACGACGACGACGACGACGACGACGACGACGACGACGACGGCGACGGCGACGGCGACGGCGACGGCGACGGCGACGGCGACGGCGACGGCAACGACGACGACCCACTCATTGGGCGGCGCCCTCGGCGCCGCTCCCGTGCGCCCCTCGCCAGACCTCCGGGCGTACCAAAAGTGGTGGCCCCCTTCTGGGCCTCAAAACCTATGACAACCTGTGGAAAATCGATGATTTCGGCTCCTTGGGCCTCTTGAGGGTCCAAGACGGCGTGAAGACGGCTGAAGATGGTCTCAAGACGGGACAAGACGGCCGCAAGACGGCCCAAGATGGCCCCAAGAGGGCCCAAAACGCCCCCAAGATGGCCCAAGAGAGCCCGAAGAAAGCCCACCAGAGGGCCTCCAGATGCCAAACACATGATTGTTTGTTAGTTGTTCAAAGATTTCAGCGTTCTCGGTGTTGTCGGCTCTTCAGAAGCCCATGACGGCCCAAACAGCCTCCAAAATGGTCCCAAGACAACCCAAGAAGCACCCAAGGTGGCCCCAAGACAACCCCAGGGAGCCCCAAGTCAGCCCAAAGAGGCCCCCAAGACGGTCCAAGAGGCCCCCAAGACGGCCCATGAGGATTCCAAGAGGGCCCGAAGGCGGCCGCGAGAGGCTCCCAAGAAGGCCCCCGAAGGGGCCAAACGGCGCAAAAGCGCCCCAAGACGGCCCAAGACGGCCCAAGACGCCCCCAAGAGGCCGCCAAGAGGCCCCCAGGAGACCCCCAAAACGCCACAGGAAGCCTCCAAGAAGCTTCCAAGAACCCCCCAGGAGGCTTCCAAAAAGCCCCACAACGGCTGGACTGTACGTGCTCCGGACGTGCACCCCGCGAAGCGAGAGGAATAATCATACTATAGCTCGATCCAGCTCGAATTGAACCCTACTAGGTCTCGACCCAATTCTCATAGGATCTCACTAGGGCCTGATCCAGCCATACTAACATCCTACTAAAGTTCGCTCGTCGTCGTGGTCGCCGGTTCGAGCCTCCCCGTATTGAGTCCCCACCCCCGGGCTCCAATCCCCCACCCTTGCACTTCAGGCGCCCCCCCCCTGGTTCGACCCCCCCCTCCCAGCGTCCAAAGGAACGCGCTCTCTCTTATCTACCGGTGTCACTATCCTTCGGTATGGCAATCTACCAACCGAAAATCACACTGTCAATGTATCGGTCGATGCCACTACCTATCTATCAGGACAACCACCAGGACAACCATGATGACAACGCTCGGAACATCGCATGGTTCCAGCTCCCATGTGTTTTGTTGGCCCCGCGGCTTTCGGGCGAAAGGAGCCCATGTAACAAAAAAGCGCATTGCTCCAGGTCTCGGGCGAAAGCAGCCCATTCTCAAAAATCACATTGCCTCCGGGCAAAGGAACCCAAATCATGGTTTCACACCTGTCCCGCTCACGTCGACTACGCGTGGGAGTGACCCCAGGCTAAAGTGACCTTTGGTGTCGCCGCGCCGCATCAACGATCGGCGGGGCGCCGCTGGAAAGATTGTTTGTGCCGGCGTGCAACCGCGGAATTCCGCCGATTGAGTTCGAGCGCCCCGAGTGGCACTTCGAAGGCGCTGCGAAAGCAGACGCCGCGGGAGCACATGGGCTCCCATGGCCCGTGCTTCGCGGTTGCCTCGGCGATCGGGGCAGCCAGCGGGACAACCGGGGGCGACGGCCCGGACCCGCCGACTCGCTTTGGTCTCCGACTGGCCCCAGACCACATGGCGGGAGCTGGCGCAGCTGCGCTCTGCCCGCACGCGCGCCGCGCACGAAGCGGAGCAAGGTCCCCGTGCTGGTCCTCCTGTTCCTCCCGCTCCCTCCAAGCCAGCTCCTGCTGCTGCTAGTCGTCTCGCCCCCGCGCGGGCCACTTCTCTGAACCCGAATCTGTATTCATCGTTGCCGCCCTTCTCATTTCCCCCCCTTCCGCCTTCCCCTGGCCCTCCTCTCCCTCTGGGTCCTTCCGCTCTAGTTCCTGCCGATGCTGTTTGCCCTGATTCTGTTCCTCCCGCTCCTCCTCCTGCTCATCCGCCACCTCCTCCTCCCCCATGTGCAAGTAGCTCGCCTTTTTCCCGATGGCGCAGCACACGAGGTGGTCGTTCTGTTTGCATCGCCGGTCGGCCATGACACGTGTCCGCGGGTAGAGAAACATCGGCGCCGTAGGAGGGGATGGGAGGGAGGCCTCCTCCTCCTCCTCCTTCTCCTCCTCCTCCTCCTCTTCCTCCTCCTCCTCCTCTTCCTCCTCCTCCCCTTCCTCCTCCTCCTCCGCCTCCTCCTCCGCCACGTCTTCATTTACCTCCGACGTCTTATCACGCATCCCGTCACCCTCGAGGGCCGAGGTATCCAGGGTCGGCGGCACTGGCCGTAAGGCCTTAGCAATCAGCGCCGTGGGAGGGGATGGGAGAGAGGGATCGGTTGTCAGGTGAGGCACGAGCGCACCTGGCTTGCCCTCTCCCCCATCCCCCCCAAGGCTCCGACGTCACGCTTTCTGCCCACGCGGCCCCAAGTCCCACCCCATTCCCTTGGGCTGCTTCCCATCGTGGACATGATGTTGGCGGACCCGGGAATGGGAAACGGCGCCCGACGGACCGGATCATGAAAGGACGCCCGCGCGACGGCAGGGCAACCAGGGGAGGGCAGGAGGCAGGCGAGAAGGAGGATCGAGGAGGAGACGAGAGGAGCAGGACAAACAATGAGGAACGAAAGCGTCTGGGAACTTACAGAGGCGTTGGAGGTCTGCATTCGGGGGTCATGGGTCGCCCCCGCATCTGCTCAGGGCGCGCGTTCTGAATAGGATTTCGGGGCGGGATCCAGACGAGGCCACGAAAAGTCTCGTGGAGGCGTTACATGGAATGGAAGACGTGCGCAAACCTGGATCGTTGATCCTCCGCCTTGGTTTGTCCAAGACGCTGGAGGTCAAGGCCCTCCTCCTCCTCCGCCTCCTCCTCCTTCTCCCGCAACTGGCCCTGGGGTTCAGGACCCCCCCCCCCCCCGTCCCTGCAGGGTGTACGCGAGGAGCCCGAAGCGCAGCGCGTCCGCGCCGCACTGGGGGATGCCGTCCGGGAAGTCCTGCTTCTGCCCCTCCTTCGCCCTCTCGATCTCCTGGCCGAGGGGAGGGGAGGCTTGGAGGCCTCCCAACTTGGGTCCGAGCGGACGGGGCCGGAGGATCGCGCCGCACCGCCGATGCATCGGCGATGCGCACGAGAGCGACCCTAGGCGAGAGCCACCCTCAGTGCGCGGCTCTAGAAGGCCGCGGGGGGGGGGGGCCAAGTACAGGTGCGCCAGCAGAGCTAACTTCTTGCGGGGGGTCGCGCAAACAGCTTAGCCGCCCCGATACGCAACACGCACGCAACACGTACCATATCGATACGGAACTCAACACGTAGGCTGAAAACGTAGGTCCGCCGCGATACGTTCGCCACAACGTGGTCCAATACGTGGAGCCAACACGCAACGTATTGACACGGACGTCTTGAACACGGGACGTATTGCGTATCAAAACGGGCGTATCGAGGCAACTAAGGCAAACAGTAGCTCATGCTCCAGGCTGCGACGTGAAGCACATCGATCTCCTCTCGCACTCGGGCGTGCGCGTTCCTCGCACGGTCCCCTCAGGCTCATCTCTAGCGAGGGGAGGAGGGAGGAGGAGGAGAAGGAGGAGGAGGGAAGAGGAGGAGGAGGAGGAGGAGGAGGAGCAGAGGGGAAGCCAATGCTAAGGGGACCCGTTTGGGCGCCCACACCAAAGGTCACCCCCGCGAAAGGCCACTCTTCCGAACGAGCGACACCGTGCTTGGCAAGGGGCCGTCGGTGGTCCGCTGATGTTTGGTGAGGGAACGCCACGCTTTCCACAGCGCAACCATCGAAACCCAACGGAAACCCAGGGCACTTTGGAGGCAAGCATGGTGTATCTTGGCATGGGTTTCCACTGGACCCGGCTGGGCACGGAGGTGATGTTTTGGTTTCTTCTGCAGAGAGGTCTCCATCTCTTTTCGGGAAGGCTTCCTCCTCTTCCTCTTGGGGGAGCAGCGTTTCAGCCTCGGTTCGGCCGAAGTAACGCAACAAAAGCGGGTTCTCACCACGCAGAACCCGCCACCATGCCTTGTGCATGCTGGGAACTGGTCGAATGTACCTGTCTTTCTTTGACAAACGCATATTACTGTCAGTTGCTTCTTCCCCCTTCGCAGACACATCACACCAGCACTCAACCTGATGACGCCAGTCATTCGAAGTTCACTGGACGCAGGGGAGGCGACGGAGAAAGGGCAAGGGTGATGTGCGACGATCGCCTGCGACGCACATGGCCGGAACTGGAATGTAGAAACACAACGGCACCCCAAGAGGGAGGAGCGAGGAGGAGAGAACGGACGAACCGCGAACGACAAACAGAAGGGAACAGGGACGAGCGAGTGCTCTTCTGCTGCCTGGTCGAGTTAGATGTGCATCTGTCAGAGTGAAGGGGCCCGAACGGTCATTCACTGTCCCTGGGTGCGTGGCTGAAGTGGGGTGTTCTTGTTGTTGTGGTTGTTGTTGTGGTTGTTGTTGTTTTGTTGTTGCTGTTTTGTGGCGTCGTCCCCCCCGCGACCTGGCCTGGGACCCACCCGCGACCCACCCAACAACCCACCAACGACCCACCCCGCGACCCACCCGCGACCCACCCGCGACCCACCCGCGACCCACCCCGCGACCCAACCGCGACCTACCCGCGACCTGGCTCGCGACCTGGCCCGCGACACACCGTCGACCCACCCGCGACCCATCTGCTACCCATCCCGCGACCCACCTACATTGTTTTAACACAAAATCGGCGTCTGCGGCGGGCTCGTTGTATAGCTTGAATATTGCGCCTGCGGCGGGCTTCTTCAGAGGCTCGCAGACTGCACAAGTCCCCGCCGCCCCCGCACTCTTATCCGCAGCTGCGGGGGGCTGCGGGGGGCTCTCTCTCTCTCTCTGTCTCTCTCTCTCTCTCTCTCTCTATATATATATATGTATACAACATATTCTCATACGCACCTCTCCGAGGGAATAGAGCTCATAAGCGATTAATGCATACGTGCCGCGTCGTTCGCGATGTTTCTGGCCGTTTCGCTAGGGACATCCTCGAACTTCTGAAAATCGGTGGCACCCCTCACACAGATCGTGACGTCAGGATCCAAACACACAGCGGAATTTCAACATTGTAACATAAAACCTTCAAACACACATTGTCATTTCAATGATTTTGACCCCGATTCTCAGAGAATGGCGGTTTCGCCTGAGACATCCTCCCAACATCGAGCCTCGACGCCTTCTGGTACCCCAGACCCCGCCTCGGAGCCTCTTGGGGGCCTCCTGGAACCTCCTGGGGCTTTCTGTACATTCTGGTACCCTAGACTCGGAGCCTCCTGGGGGTCTCCTGGAACCTCCTGGTGCCTCCTGCGGCCTCCTGGAGCCTCTGAGGGCCTCCTGGAGCCTCCCTGAGGTCTCCTGGGGCCTCCTGAGGCCGCCTGGGGCCTCCTGGGGCCTCAGAACTACATGCACACACAGAGACACACATCACACCCAACACATCACACGCTAGACAAACATAACACACACACACACAACACACATACAACGCACAGAAAACACGCACAACACAGAGCACACATCACGCACACCCACACAACACTCACAATCCTGGGGCCTCCTGGAGCCTTTTCCTGCTTCAAACGCCTTTTCAGTTTTTTTGTATGAGCCTGGGCACACACGTGCCACTTGTATATGTTTTCTAGGGGCGACCACCACCACTCTGCGCTGCGCTCGTCGTCAGAAAATCAGTCCCACTGGGTCTGCTCTTCGGCGCTCTGTTCCGCCTCTCAGCGGCTCAAATACAACCGAAAACAGCTCCAAGAGACTTAATCTTACCCCAAGATGGCCCAAGAGACCGCCAAGACGGTCCCAAGAGTGCTGAAGAAGACCTCGCGACGGCCGAGATGACCCCACGATTGCCCCAAGACGGCCCACGAGACATCCAAAGGCGGTATCAAGAGGACGCCCAAGAGGCATCCAGGAGCCGAACATCATGAACTCCCATTATTAAATTGTTGAGCGACCTTTAGAACACATGCCGGCTTCCGAACGCCCGAGGCGGCCCAAACCAATGCGAAGGAGGCTCCAAGACACCCCAAGAGGCCCCAATCGAGCCCCACGGCGGCCCAAGGGGACCGCAAGACGGTTCAAGAGGCCCCCAAGACGGCCCAAAAGGCCCTAGAGAAGGCTCCAATACGGGTTCAACATGGTCCGAAAGCGCCTTCAAAGCGCCCCAAGACAGCAAAGAGAGGCCCTCAAGGCGCAGCTCACGAGGGCTCCGAACGGACCTCCAAGAGGGCCGAAGAAGCTGCTCCTGCGCTTTTGACTGTCTTTCGCGCTCCCACCGTTTCGCGCCTCTGATCGCCCGCAAGAGGGCTCCAGAGGCCTCCAGGGCAGCCCAGGATGCCTCCAAGACGGCCCATGGGGCCCTGGAGAGGCCCCCAAGACGGCTCAGGGACCTCCACGGTGGCCCGACGTCGCCCCAAGAAGACCACAAGACGGCACAGAGAGGTCCCAAAGACGGCCTCCGATGGCGCCAGACGGACCAAGACAGCCCCAAGATGGCCCAAGAGACCTTCAAGAGGCCCCAAAGAGGGCAGGCCCTCCAGGAGGCTTCTCATGATGGGCCTGTTTTCCACCACCACCATAAGTTGGAGGGGGAAGGAGGTGGAGGAGGAGGAGGAGGAGGAGGAGGAGGAGGAGGAGGAGGAGGAGGAGGAGGAGGAGGACGACCCCCTCCCCCTCCAACTTATGGTGGTGGTGGTGGCGACAACGCGTAACTCGGAAGAAAGACCATGCCAAGATAATCCAGAACCGAGCCCCGCAAGAAATCGCCGGAGGTCGAGAAAGGGCCAACCACGTCCAAAACCCCGACTTGGAGTCCCGAAGCGGTGCGGTGACAGACCGTGCGGTGACCTCGGAACCCCAAGAGACCTCACCGCACGGTCCGTCACCGCACGGTTTTTGGACCCTGGAGGCCCCTGTCGCCCGAGACGTCCTCGGAGAACGGCCCGAGTCCCAAAACCGTGCGGTGACCCCGAATCCCCACCGACTCACCGCACGGTGTGGTCACCGCCCCGTCTGGGGGCCCCCGACCCGAGTCCTCCTCTTCCTCCTCATCTCTTGGAGATCCCCGCGGGACTCCAGGTCCCTGGAGGCCTCCAGACGCCGACCGAAAAACGCCCAAGGGCGCCACAAACCTTCCGTACTCCTCCTCCTCCTCCTCCTCCTTCTCCTCCTCTTCCTCCTTCGCGCAGGAGGTCTGGATTCCTTATCGGGCAGGTTTCCCTCGTAGAGCTTCTTGTGCAGCTCCTCCAGCCCGATGCCCTCGATGACCTCGGAGGCGCGGGAGGGCGGCGCGAGGGGGGTGGGGGGGCGGTCTGCCCGACCCCCCCTCTCTTGCAGGCGAACCGCACATCCGTATCTGCGGCCTCGCGGGCGGGGCCCCCTGGGGTCACACACCCCCGAGGGTGCAGGGCGCTTTTCTCGCGGATGCCCCGTGCGCAACGCATCACTGCGACCGCGTAGCCACGGGAGCGCGCCCCGGAACCCAGGCCGCGGAGGCGCGGCTACGGATGTGTCCTCCGCTCGTGGTTCTCCCCGTCTCTCGTCCCTCCCTCCAGGAAGGAGGCATGAGACACGGGGAAAAAACCACGAGCGGCGCCCAAGACGCATTCGGATGCTGCAATACGGTCGCGGACTTTTGCCTCTTGTGTCGCGGCGGCGGCCCTGGCGACAGGAGGGGCCCTCCTGTCGCCAGGACCGTCGCCGCGACACGCTCAGCATCTTGGGCTTCATCTGGCCGAAGAGGGACCCTCCTGGGCCGAAGGAAGCCCTAAATGCATCCGCGATGCTGCAATACGGTCGCGAACTTGTGCTCAGCGTGTCGCGGCGGCGGCCCTGGCGACGTGCTGTGCCCTGCAAGCGGATAGCGTGTCGCGCCGCTCCGCAGGGCGGGAGGCTGGGAACAGCTTGGGAAGTTGACACTTGGTCAGGAACACGACCGTGGCCGTCTTCGCGGGCGCCGACGACGACAAGGACGGCGTCCCTCTGACCGAAGAGCAGAAGCAGGAGAGGGCTTTGAGAGCGATGAGGGAGGAGAGAGGAGGTGGCGCTGCACGCCGACAAGGCGGAGTACGACGCCCAGGCTCGGTTGTTGAAGCAGCACAACTATGTTGCCACGATCCTCGTGAGGGGTGTGCCGCAATGGCCCGGGGCCGCCATGCGAACCCTGCCACTGGCGCCTTCGGTGGAGCTCCTGTGGGGCCATCTCGGCCGTCGCGAGGTCTTCGCGAGGTCGGCCCGCCGTCCTCCTCCTCCTCCTCCTCCTCCTCGTCCTCCTCCTCCTTCCATTCCTCATCCCGTCCTCCTCCGCCTCCGCTTTTTTTCCCCCCTTCTCCTCCTCCCCCTCCCCCTCCTCCTTCTCCTCCCTTCTCCCCCTCCTCTTCCCCCCCTCCTCCTCCACCCCTCCTTCTCCTGCTCTCCCTCCCTCCTCATCCTCCGCACTCTCCTCCCTTTCCCTCTTCTCCTCCTCCTCCTCCTCCTTCTCCTCCTCTTAATTTCCCTGTCGGTTCCTCCTTCCCTCCCCCCTCTCCCTCGCGTTTCGTCCCTCCTCCTCCCTTCTGGACCTCGAGCGGGTCGATCACGTTCCCGAGGCTCTTGGACATCTTCCGCCCGTGCGCATCCCGGACCATTGCATGCAAGTAGACCGTGTGGAAGGGCAGCTTGTCCGTCAGGCCGAGGGACATCATCACCATCCTTGGAGTTGAGGGGAGGGGGAAGGGATTGGAGGCGAGGGAATGGGAAGTGGCGGGGTAAGGGGAAGCGGATGGGACGGTGAGTGGGATGGGAGACGATGGGGGGGAGAGAGGACGACCGAGAAATGAGAAGATGAAGGGGGGAGGGAGGGGGAGACAGGCCTCGCAACCCAGAAGAACAAGATGTCGTGCCCAGTCTCGAGCAGCGAGGTCGGGAAGAACGCGCTCATGTCCTGGGGCGGCCTCCCAAAGAAAGAGGAGAACCAATCCTGCTCCTCCTCCTCATCCTTCCCCTGCGGGCGTCGTCATGGCTCGTCCACGAACGTGGTATCTATCATATTTGTGTGATGCATGCACACAGACACGCGTATATAGAGACATGTGTTTACTATCGAGCGCTACACGTGGGCTCAGTTTCTAATCGAGGACAAAAGCCGTATCAGTGCAGGGTACATGGGAGGGGGGGATACCCTCGAGAAAGAGGAATCACCACCTGGTCACCGCCATCGCGATGCAGCCGCCGCCGCCGCCGTCGCCGTCGCCTTCGTCGTCGTCGCCGTCGTCGTCGTCGTTGTTTTTAAACGCGTTTGCACGTCTCGGACGCAACAGGCTCTTTTACGGCCTCTGGTGGCGTCTGGAGACGTCTAGAAGCTCGCGGAAACTTTTTCTGGAGACCTCCAGAAACCTTTGGAAGCCATCGAGGTCGTCGTCGTCGTCGTCGTCGTCGTCGTCGTCGTCGTCGTCGTCGTCGTCACACCTTTGGGGACCGTCGGAGGTCGTGGTTGGTGTCGTGGTCGTCGTGGTCGTCATGATCATCGTCGTGGTCGCATTCTCTGGGGAGCACTCCCTGGACTCGGAAGCGAAACAGCGAGAGCTTCCAGAGCGCGAGGCTTGCCTTCGGTTTTTGGCCCAGGCTGTGGGCCTCTGGGGGTCTCTTGGAAGCCGCTTTGGGGGGGGCCTCTCTTGAGGGCCTCTCTGAAGGCCTCTCGGGCGCCGCTCGGGTGCCCCCGGGGACCTCCCGGGGGCGACGTGGGCTCTCCCCGGGCGCTCGTGGCCCGTCCGGCGCCCCGGGGAGCCCTTTCTCGACGAGCGCGTTCCACGACTCGTCAAGTACTCCAGATTTCGCCATAAGAGGGAGGGGGCCACAACCCTCACAGACGGGCAATTCCAGACCCCCCCCAACAAGCCATGAAGGGCGGCGGTCTGCCCAGACCCACTGGAACCCTCCAAGACAGCGCAAATCTGATCCCATCCCAAATCAGACTACCCCCCTTTTATTGTGAAATCTGGAGTAACTGCTCGCAAATGGCCTGGTTCCCCCTCGGGGGCTCTACAATACATTCCATCAAAGCAGACAGGTGTTTTTTTTCAGACGTTTGCGAGTAGGCACTTTGCGAGTAGTGGAACGCGCTCGGCGACTTTCGGGGGACTCTCTGGGCCGCCCGGGGGCTCTGCCGGGGCCCTCCTCGAAAGCTCTGGAGCGCTGTTTTGCCGCGGCTGCGAGAAATTCCCGGGCAGCCAAGAAGGCCGATAAGCGTCCATAGAGCAGGGACCGACCGTCCCGGCATTCCTGTAGTCCTACCACGAAATGTTCTTGGAACCCACAAATGTTTTCATAACGAAAACAAGGTTCTTAGAACGCAAGCCCGATGCGATGAAACAAGACAGACTCCGCCAGAAATGTCTTAAGAACATCTCGTGGGAAGCCACAGAAAAGGTTCTTAGAACATTGGTTGGTGGGGCTGCAGGCGAGCCGGCACGCTTCGCCACTGCTCGAGTCCAGGACACCTCCCAGGGGCCGAACGCTCGAGGGATGGGCAGACTCGCCAGCCGAAGTGGCTGTGCCGCAGGCGGACGGTTCTCTACGTGTCCAGATGTCAGCTGTGTCCGAAGCACGATTAGATCTTGCACGGCTAGAGCAGCCGCGGTTTGCAGATTTAGCGAACGCACAAGAATTAGCCGAAGCAGAGCACGACCTTGAATAGAGAAGTGCAAGAATTACACGCAAGAGTAAGCGTGTTAGATGTTTGGCTGCCGACACCACGGGGCAGAGGGTGGCGGGGGAGGAGCGCGCGGGAAGGGCAACCAGGAGGAGCAAGGCACTCGGCTTGAAGCAGCATGGCTTCGTAAGGAACCGAACTTTATACACCGATGCTTTTTTTCCGGTTCCGCACTGAGATTCGCACAAGAGAGCGGATTCTGGTCTATACGGCATCCTGGTGAAAACGGGGAAACAAGTACACACCACACCACCCCGACGTCGTCCCCGACCCTCAGGAAATACTGGGTTGAAAAACAGCCCGTGGCGCTATGAGCAGGTTGGCGACGATGAATCGGAACAACGCCCCGAATTTCCGCCCTGGCGGACACGGAGCTCTTCGATTTCAGCGCGGGGAGAATACATCGCACCGCAATGCAAGACGCAACGTGGGGACACGAATTTCGTAATGTTGCGCCAGTGGTGGTGTCTGTTTGCATTTGGACCAGTCCTCCCGCCTCACGCTTGGGCGCGCGCATGCTTACTAAACCCCCCTGGTGCGAGGCGCGCCCTGGATCAGCCAATCCTCTGGTCTGTGACGCGCCCTGGGTCCATACATCCACTGGTGCGGTCGCTCCAGTGACCTCGCGCCCTGGTCGGTGATGGCTGCCCCGCCTGCAGCGGCGGGGACCGATCCGGGGCCACCTGAGTACACGGGATGCCAGCGCCTCGTGCAGCCCAGCTCGCGCCTCCCCAGAGCGCCTCGTGCAGGCATAGTGGCGTTGTAGTGAGGCGCGCTGGCTGCAGCAATCGCGCGAAGTGTCCTGAGCAAGTGCGTGGGAGGAGGTAGGGGTGAAAAGACGATGGGGAGGACGCGAATGCCATCCGGGCGTTGACCTAAGGAACTCTAAGTAAGGAGCGCGGCCACTTTTTTCCCATAAGTTAAACTTCGATTTCCCAAGGGTAACCGCAGAAACACCTGAGGCAAACTGTAAAACAATCAAGGAACACCGAGCCCCTCCCCAACGAAAAGGGTTCCTGCTTCAGCACCCCGACTGTGGAGGTGATTGGTTAATGTAGTATTGCCACGCCTGCAACGGCTGTGACCGACTCGGGGCCACCGGAGCAGACAAGAATTGTACTGGTACACGGATGCCAGCGACTGTTCGTCGACAGGGGTTAGCAGTCCAGCTCGCACCTCTACAAAGTGCCTCGTGGAGGCACAGTGGCGGTGCAGTGCTGCGTGCTGGCCGCAGCCATCGCGCGAGGTGTCGTAAGCAAATGCGTGGGAGGAGGAAGGGGGGAAGTAGGGGGAGGACAGGAGCAGAGGTGAGTCGTAACTGTGGGCTTGCCGCGCCTGCAACAGCTGTGACCGACTCGGGGCCACCTCAGACGGCCAGAGGTGGGCCGGCACACGGATGGCAGCGCCTGTTCATCGACAGGGGTGGGCAGCCAAGAGAAGCAAAGGAGAGGGAGGAGGTGTCTGGACGGGGGAGAAAGGAGCTCGGGGGTGCATTGTAGCAACGAAAAGTAGATGCGACGGGAGAATGAGGGAGAGGGGGAGCGGGCACGCAAGCAAGGAGGGTAACCACGGCAGGAAGGAGATGGAAGTCAGCCTGTTCCCGGACGCATTCTCTGGAAGACGCTCTATCACGAAACGCGATGGGCCTTCATTTGACGTCCTGAGCTTTGGCGCTTCTTGGAAGCCTGCCTCGCCGGGACTCCTGGAGGCGGCCACTCGCGCGTGTCGAGATCCGTCCAACACCGATTTGATGTAAGCAATGATACCAGAGAAAAAACCCAATCAATGTTTTGTTAAAGGCTATAGGGCTATGGGGCTATAGGGCTATAGGGCTGCAGGGCTATAGGGCAATAAGGCTATGGGGCTATGGGGCTATAGGGCTTTAGGGCAATTGGGCTATTGGGCTATAGAGCTATAGGGCTATAGGGCTATAGGGCTGTAGGGCTATATGGCTATAAGGCTATGGGACTATTATGGCTATAGGGCTGTTGGGCTATGCGGGGCATAGGGCTATTAGTGCTATAGGGCTATAGGGCTATAAGGCTCTAGGGCTATAAGGCTATGAGGCTATTAGGGCTCTAAAGCTTTAGGGCTACAGGGCACCTGGGCACCAGGGCACCTGGGCACCCGGGCACGCCCGGGCACCCGGGCACCCGGGCACCCTGGCACCAGGGCACCCCCGGGCACCAGGGCATTCTGGCGTGCGGCGAAAATCGTCGGCAAACCTAACCTAACCATCTGAATCCGCTAGGACCCCATACAGAGGCAAGCTCTGATTGAGGAATATACGGTGGAGGTTTCAGACAAGGAAGTCATCGTTAAGGAACGCAGAGACTCGAAACGGCAAAATTCCTTGATTGGTTAAGGAATGGTCGAGACCCTGGACAACAGGGCTCGTGCCAATCATGACGTAAGGAATGTTCCCAGAACCTGAATTGCGCCAGCCAATCCTTAAAATATAAAGAATGTCCGAGGGCCCCGCCTGGAAGCAAAACTTCCTTCTAGAATACCTCCACCGTAACCTGGATCTTGTTAGAAACATTTGAAACGCCATATGCTTCAACAGGCACTCTGCGAAGCTTCCGGCATTTCCGCGCGCGCGTCATTCCCCACCATCATGACCCCACCGGCGCCGACGCATCGCCACCGTTATCGTCGTCAGCAGTCGCCGCCATTGCCGCCATTGCCGCCATCATCAACCAACAACTTTCATCACCGACGCACAGGGCTGAACCTAAACAGTGTTTTTCGTTTTCGTTTTGTTTTCGTTTTCCCTCGCTTTTGTCTCGAATCCGCCTTTACCGCAAAACGAAGTCGAAACGAAAACGGCCCACGATATCGCCCACAACACCGTTTAGGTCCAGCCCTGCCGACACACATGTGATTCATCATCGTTGCCATCGTCATGGGCATCGGCACCCTCAATGGCCTTGACGCCATCGTCATCATCGCCACCACCATCGCTGATATCATTATCATCATTGCCGCCAATGCCGACGGCATCATGATACCGCGCCCGCCTGAGTCACCGACCCGCACTGACGTGCCCGCGCGCCAGCGCGGCCATTGAAACGCGCTGCGGGGTGCTCATTGGTAAGCGCCATGGCGGCCGCATCGGCTGTGCCAAACCAGCTGGCCGCTCTGAGCGCGAGCTTGCACGCTAGCGCAGCCGCAGAGATGCGCCCGCCAGTGTCAAGAAGTCCCCGCAAACGCGGCCGTATGGAATTAGCAAAACAAGTTGCGAACAGGAGGGTGGAGTGATTGCGTGAGCAGTGACGTCAACAACTCACTCGTGATTTATGATTAAATATGGCGCCAATCTGTTGTGCGAACGTCTCGTCCCTTTTTGGCCCGACTGTGCCGCTTCATACCAGGCCATTCTACGTGTTCTCATATGTCTGATAGGCACCATGTCGACCCTACTCTAGAAAGTATGCAACCTCGTGATCCGCCCCATCTGGCCCCAGCACGATCATTTTTGTAAGTAATCGTGCGCGGTGGACGTGTCGTGATCTTGGTTGCGAGCCCTGGTGGCATCGAAACCACATGGGCCACACGCGTGCGCTAAATCAACACTGGGCTCAAAACCAATTGCCAAGAACGCACAATCCGTACTGCCAAATTTCCCCCGCGCGCTAATGCTCATCAACAACTGTCCACATGCACCCATGAACACATCAACTTAAACGGCCATCTGCGGGGACTCAGCAAAACAACTGGGGAGCGCATGAACCATCGGACGCGGGGTGAATATCAATGTTACTTGTTCTTGCCAAGATGCGATAGTTCGGACGCGATGAGGGTTATACGATGCAAATCTGTATGATTGGGTTGCACAGGTAGGTGTGGTCGCGTTCCGCCGTTGCAGTGGGCGTTGCTCTACTCGACTAAACTGCACTGCTGTTCTATATATGTGCAGCCAGCCAGCATGCGCAACACCGGCAAGTCCCGCGGGGTGAGCAATGTCAAGTTGCGAGCGTACTTGAAGTTCAAAGGGCGAGACAGTCGCATTTGCACAAATCAGTGCACCTGCGCGCGGTCAAACCCAACATCCACTTTCTGGCCATCGGCTCCGCATATGCACCGTTTGACTGCAGAAACAACGAGAGCGACCCGCTACGCTGGTACGGCTATTTCTAAACATGCTCGCAGTAGCATTGTCCTAATGGCTTGAAAAAACGCCAGCATCACTTTAGGGTCACATTGCTGTGCTGCTGCATGAAGAGAGGTGCGACACTTCTCCTGGAAGCGCCGAGAACAGGAGAAGGAGGAGAGGAGGAGGAGGAGGAGGAGGACGAGGAAGCGGAGGAGGAGGACGAGGAAGCGGAGGAGGAGGAACATGTGACAGGAGGAGGAAGAGGAGGAGGAGGAGGAGGAGGAGGAGGAGGAGGAGGAGGAGGAGGACGAGGAGGAGGAGGAGGAGGAGGAGGAGGATGAGGAGGAGGAGAAGGAAAGAAACAGCTCTAGGACCCCGCAGTGGCGGAGCGGCGCGCCCAAGCTCCTCCGTCTTGTCCGGCCACCCGAAGACGGAGAACGGGAAGAGGCCGGAGGAGAACCACGTGTCCAGCACGTCCTCGTCCTGCTCCAGCTTGACGCCTCAACTGCGGGCCATCGTATGAATCATACTTCCCTCCTCCCCCTCGTTCTCCTCCTCCTCCTCCCCCTCGTTCTCCTCCTCCTCCTCGTTATCCTCCTCCTCCTCCTCCTCCTCCTCCTCCTCCTCCTCCTCCTCCTCCTCCCTCTCCTCGCGGACCCTCCTCCTCCTCCTCCTCCTCCTCCTCCTCCTCCTCCCCCTCCTCATCTTCATTTTCTTGTCCTTATAAGCAGCTCCCTGTCGCACCCCGAGGCCGGTCGCAAGGGCGGGCCGGGCGGTTCGCTGGC
Organism: Prorocentrum cordatum; assembly: GCA_963575745.1. Taxonomy (NCBI): domain Eukaryota; class Dinophyceae; order Prorocentrales; family Prorocentraceae; genus Prorocentrum; species Prorocentrum cordatum. The sequence continues at coordinate 616,116 of CAUYUJ010016782.1, forward strand.
CGAAGGTTGGCACGGCTATGTCCAAACCAATGGCACGCGTGCCCTGGCTCTTGCGCTAGGGGGCGGCGAGTGAAGGGAGGAGGGGAAGGAAGGGGCGCCCCTCGTGGCCTCCCTGAGGAGGAGGAGGAAGAAGAGGAACTGGGGCTTTCTCTTGGCCCTCTCGGCCTCTCTCGGAGCCCCTCGGGGCCATCTCGGCGTCCGTCAGCAGGAGGGGCACACGGGGGCGCCAGAGGGGCGGCCTTGGACCAGAGGGGGGGGGGGGTCATGGGAGTGGCCAAGTGGGGGCGACGAGCCTAGAATCATGTTGCTCCCGTCGTACTTGAGGACCACATCCCAGAATTAATTTCGAGCACCCGGACAAGTGTCGAAATTCCGGTACTTCTTTGGTGCTCGAACTTCTTTCTGGCGGTCAAGGCTAAAGTAGGTTGGAACATCATATGCCTAGAACGACGAACAGCGAACATATAGGTGACCAGGCAGCCCCGACGGGCAGGGGAACGGCCGATGGGGGAGGACGCCAGGGCGGGCCAGGGTGGGCCGGCGGGGAGGAGAGGGGCCAAGTCGGGCGCGCGCAGACGTCGATTGGCGATCCATGGATTTTCGGCGCGCGGTCGCCGCATCCATGGATGGGGGGAGGTGCCCTCCCCAAAATGCGGCCTGTGCCGCCTCGTTCGGCAGCGGAGGTCCGCGATTTCCCCCATGGTCCCCGCCCCCTTTTGATCCCCGTTTGCGATGGCCTGACCAAGGAGGGAGGGGGGCGGGGGGACGACGGACCACGAAGCGAGAGCGCCGACACCAAAGGGGGGGCAAGCTCTGGAGCAGCCTGCGCAAGAGCATACACGGCCCCGCGGCTCGGGGGGGGGAGCAGGGGGTTCCTGGCGGTGGACAGAGCTCCCTTTCGTAAACCTCCCTCTGTAGACGAGCGCGTTCCACTACTCGCGAAGTAAGTACTCGCGAATGGCCTAGATCCGCCGCGGGGGATCTGCGATAAGTTACATCGAAAACGGACATGCGTTGTTCGGACGTTTGCGAGTAGGCACTTTGCGAGTAAAGGAACGTGCTCGGCGACTCTCGTGAAAACGGCGTAGGACCGAAACCGACGGCCCTGGACCCGCAAAAAGGACGGCCGCGACGCCCGCTCGCGAACCGAAAACGGCCGATTCGCTAATCGACGTGTCAGGGCAGGAGGTCCATCAACCTCCGAAATTCGGGAGCCCCGAGAGATGAGCCTGTTTTCCACAACCACCACCATAAGTTGGAGGGGGAGGGGGTCCTCCTCCATCTCCTCCTCCTCCTCCTCCTCCTCCTCCTCCTCCTCCTCCATCTCCTCCTCCTCCTCCTCCTCCATCTCCTCCTCCTCCTCTTCGTCCCCCTCCTCCTTGTCCTAATCCTTCCCCCCTCCAACCTATGGTGGTGGTGGAAGACAGGCCCATCACCGAAGAGGCCGGTGGATGGCGAGCCACGAGCCGCGGGGAAACCACTGGCAGGGACAGGCGGTACGCAGCAGGGGGCACCTCCAGGGGCCATCCGGGGGGAGAGACGAGGCGGAGGAGGAGGAGGAGGAGGAGGAGGAGGAGGAGGAGGAGGAGGAGGAAGAGGAGACGGAAGAGGACGAATAGGAGGAAGAGGAGGAGGAGGAGGAGGAGGAGGAGGAGGAGGAGGAGGAGCAGGAGGAAGAGGAGGAGAAGGAAGAGGAGGGGAGAAGAAGGAGCGAACAGAGGAAGGAAGCGGAGACGGGAAGAGTGCGGTTCCGTTTCATTCAAGCCCTTTGAGGGCCGAAAGCCCATTTCAAACCCTTTGATGGCCGAAAGCGCCCCATACCCATCCAGTCTGGAGCTGGGGGGGGGGCTGGGGGGGGGCATGGGGGGGCAACGGCGACGACCTAGCGACGAGCGACGAAAAGAGAGGGGTCGGATCTCTGGAGCACAGCTGTGCGGGGGGGGGGGTGGGCGACGACGACGATCCAGCGAGGAGCGACGAAAAGAGAGGAGTCGGAGCTCTGGACACACGGCCGCGCGATGCGCGATCCGGTGCTCCTGGCCCCCGGGGGGGCCACTGAGGGGGAGGGCGCGACGAGCGACGAGAGGAGCCCGCGGGCCCTGGGGGCGGGCGAGGCCCGGGAGCACCGAGGCGGGTCGCCTTCGTGGGTCGAGCAGGGGACCGACTACAATGAAGGGGCCCTGGGACACACAAATAAATACACACAAATAAGCAGATTCCCAATATTTTCGCATATTTCCTGGGTTTTTGTCCCCCCCCCACTTCCCATATTTTCCCATATTTTCCTGGGAGTCGACGATTCATTGTGTCTGTGTGTTTTTCCCCCTCCTGATACAACATATAATCTACCCCACAACTGATTGTCTCGTCGGAGGTACCAGCAGTTGCGTACAGATGCCCGTGGAGCTACGAGCAAAATGCAATTCGTCGCAGATGCGGCAGGCAAATCGATGCAAGGGTAGATCAGTTCTGGCCAGAGGGGGGCCCATGGGGGCCGTGCGAGCCACGAGCGACGACGACCGACAAAACACGGACGGCGCCCTGCCGCGGCCAAGAGCCACGAGAACAGTTTTCTGACGCGCACGCCCTTCCCCATTTGCTCTCTCGCATGAAGTTGCTCAAAACAATCGTACCCGGAGAAGGAGGAGGAGGAGGAGGAGGAGGAGGAGGAGGAGGAGGAGGACTATTTTTGAATTTTCCCCTTTGGGAGAGGCAAGCCCGCCTCAAGGCTGTCCTGAGGTTTTCTTGGGCCGTCTGGAGGAGACAGGGGTAGGGGTGCCCGGGGGGCCGACTAGCGAAGGAGTGGACGACGAAGATCACAGGGCTCCGAGCCCTGGGACAGAGCCGCGCAGGAGGCTGCAAAGGGGTCCGAGCTCTCGAGCAGAGCTGGGCAAGAGAAGGGGGGCACTGCGTGCGGCCTGGGCCAGATGGAGGGAGGTGGGGACGGGGGGCAGGGAGGCGCGGCCATGGACCAGAGGGGAAGAGGCCACGGCCCGAGGGGGGCGGCAGGGGATCACTGCCTGCGAGGGGGGGGGGGGATGCCACGAACGAACGAACGACGGAAATGAAGAGGTCCGAGCTCTAGAACGCAGCCGTGCAGGAGAGGACGGGGCTCCGATATTGGGGGCCAGGAGGGGGGGGGGAGTGGGGCGTGGGGGGAGAGCCATGGGGGCAGGGCTCCGAGGGTGCCGGGCGAGGAGGGCGGCCAAGAGGGAGGGCGGACCACGGGAGACGACGACAACGACATCGGGCGGCGCGTGGGCCTCGGCTCCCGTACGAGGGAGCGGCGCGGGACAAGAGACGCGGAAGGGCATCGGGCCATCAGTTCACGGCAGGGAGGTCCCAGATGGCCAAGGATGTGGGCGGACGCCGAAAGACGACGATGACGACGATGACGACGACGACGACGAAAATGAAGAGCTCGGGGCGGAACGGCCAGAGGCCGGGGGCGGGCAGGGGGGGATGCCTGGCAGGGGATGAAGGTCGGGAGGGACCACACCGGACGACGACGACGACGACGACGACGACGACGACGATGACGCAAAGCATGAGGCTCCGGGCCAGGGGGGGCCAGTGGAGAGGGACAGGAGAAGCAAGGTAAGGAGGGGGGAGCTTCTTGAGGGCATCTTGGGGCCTTCTGAGGGCTAATAGGGGGGGCAGGGGGCCAGGCAGTGACCAAGGAGCCCCGAGGGGGCCAGGGCCACGGGTCAGGGAGGGGGAGGACGAACCACGAACGACGACACGACGACGACAAACATAAGTTGCTCGGGGGTCAGGAGGGGCAGGTGGGGATGGATGGGGCCAGGGACGACGTCGACGAGCTCCGGGCTCTTGAACACGGCTGCGCAAGGGAAAACATCCTTCTCCTCCTCCTCCTCCTCCTCCTCCTCCTCCTCCTCCTCCTCTTCCTCCTTCTCCCCCCCCCTGCTCGTCTCCGGTCAGTGCCCAGAGGGGGTTGAGGTTGGTCCGCCACCCTGCCCCCTGGCGCGTTGAGGCGTGGAAGCATGCCAAGGTCTGCCTGGCAAGGTCTCTGCAGTCCAGGAAGGGGCCGCCCCTCCCTCTACTCGCGGACGGTTGCGTGCACTCCCTGCCCCCACCGAGGCCACGACCCCCGTGCTGCTCGAGGATGGTGCGCTTCCCGCAGGGCAGGCAATACCCAAATCCCCATCCCACGCGTGCCCGCTTGAGGATGGTGCACCTCCCGTATCGCAGCTACTGCCAGAACCCTCACGCCCACTCGAGGATTGTGCACTTCCCGCCTGGCAACTAACTCTTGGGCCCCACGCGCAACCGCTCGAGGATCGTGCACCTCCCGCATTCCCAGCCGCTGCTCCCACGCGTCCCATTGCCTCCCAAACAACTACCCCTCGTTAGACACGACGGGTATGCGCCCTGAGATTCCAGCACGGTCCGTGCAGGCAACCAAAGAGACCAAGATGGACGAGGACGAAGACGAGAAGGAGGAGAACGTGGAGGAGGAGGACGAGGAGGAGGAGGAGGAGGACGAGGAGGAGGAGGAGAAGGAGGAGGAGGACGTGGAGGAGGAGGAGGAGGACGAGGAGGAGGAGGAGCAGGACTTGGTTGAGACTACGAGCTGGGGGGGTGCGGGGGCACAAGTCAAAGGGGTGCCAATAGTGAACGCGAGGAAAGTTCGCAACCAAACTGGAAGACCAACATTGAAGGCTGCGCCCCATTCTCCCCCCTCCCTTAATTACGGCTTGGGGAACCTCCTCCTCCCGCTCCTCCGGCCACGTCCGCCCCTTCTCTACCGCCGCCTGCCCTTTTTTCAGTGTCGCTCCTTGGGCGATGGGGCCGCAACGTCAATGCAGAAGGGAAAAGCAACGTGAAACGTGCAACAGCTGCCGACGCCTGGGGCGGAAAGGGGGCATGGAGCAGCAACGCAAATACGACTCACCCGCAAGGGCACAGAGAAACGGCGAAAGCTTGAGTTCGGAGCAGGGAGGGATCAAGGCACTGTGCGCAAGCCATGCTCACCCCCTCTGTTTGGACGTTGCCAGGACATCGATATGAGATCGTTGCGTCTTGTGGCCTAGGAGAAATGGTGTGGCCGACTTAGGCATGACGGGGAAAAATACGCCTGGCTTACACAACGGACATCAGAATTGCGAGAGAGGCAAAAATGCAGTGAGCCCGCGAGGGCATAGAGAGTATGCGCCAGCCAGGCGGCGAAAAGAGATAGAGGACCGAATCGGACACAGCAGGTGAATGCCATGCGAAGGAGGACACCGCACGAGGGAGAGGTCGAACACACACGCGCGTGGCGCCCACCCCCTCCTGCTCCTCCTCCCCCTCCTCCTCCTCCTCCTCCTCCTCCTCCTTCCTTCCTTTCCTTGCGCACGGCTTCACGAGGCGCGCCCAACCGGCGCCCCGCGGCCGGCCGGGCCGCCTGGCGCGGCCGTCTCATTCCGCGGCCGGCCCCCGACAGGTGCCTGCCACGCGGTGGCCCTCCCGGCGGCCGAGGGCATGGAGGGCGACGCCCGACGCGTGCCGCGGGAGGCGCCCGCCCCCCACCCCCCCGGGGAGGGGTCCCCTCCGGCGGCCCCCCCGGCACGCAGCTGGTGGAGTGCCGCGCGGGGGCGGCCCCCGGCAGCCCCGTTGGGGCCTGACCTGCTCCTGCCCCCCGCCGCCGTGCCCTCTCCCACCGCGCCGCAATTTGCATACCTACCAGACCACCCCAACCCAACCCGAATACCCGAATTTCGGGTTGGGGGGGGTACGGGTTCCATATGTGTTTTCTCGATGTTCCCCGCCCCCTCCCCCACTGGAAATGGAAGTCAATTTGAGGCCTTCGGGTTGGGTTGGGGTGGTTTGGTGGGTGGTGAGCAAAACGTGCGAACGGCCCGTGCTGCAGCGCGCCTGTGCAGCCGCCGCCGGGCCCTGCTGTCTCCGTTGCGCCCCGGCCGCGTGCGAAGCGCCCCGCGGGTTCTCCGACGCCGAGGAGCTCCGCCCCCAAGACGAAGCCAGGACGAGGATCGGATCCCGACGTGGGTCTGCTGCTATCGAGAGGGTCATAGCGCAAACGCTGAAACACAGATTATGCCTATCTATGCATGTGCAGTCTGGCAGAGCGGAGCGGCATCAGCGCGACGCCAAGGAGCGTCGTGGGCTCGAGCTTTTGGCCCGGAAGCACGCCGCGCACGACTACCCAGACCATGAAGCTCTGCAACCGATCACATGAGGATACATCGAGGATCTCTGAGATCCAGCGGCTCCGGAGGATGTCTCGGATGCCGCGGCCTGCTCAGGGCGTTCCGGGACGCTCTGAGAGCCTTCCCGGACGCTCTGGAACGGATCAATCCTCGCCCTGGCCCCGTCCGATCCGCCCCCCCCCTCTCGCTGAGGTGAGTGCCCTCTCGAGCGCAAGGCCCCGTGTCCAAGCGGCCGGCTCCGAAAACCATGTAGCCAGAAGCGTCGAGGTCTCGCTGTATATAGGGGGCAAACAGACCTACCTCGCTTTTGACCACCCTCGCTTCCAAGAGATACCAAGCGGTGCCAAACTACGGCCTGTACTGGTCAGGCCGCTTGACGAGGAGGCGCGTGGTATGACTTGGTTTTGCCTGGAAGCGAAAGCGGGGTAGGTAATTCACGCTCTGAGTATACGTCCGCCGGCTTGCGCGGGCTTCCGCCCAATGCGAGGCGCGCCGAAGGCGAGGCCCCTACTGGAACGCGCTCCCGTGGAAACCCGCCGCGCCTGCCGGGGCCTGGACCTGGGCCAGGGGGCTGCGGAGGAACAGAGGGCGCGAGCACGCGAGGAGGGGAGGAGGAGGAGGAGGAGGAGGAGGAGGAGGAGGAGGAGGAGGAGGAGCGAGGAGGAGGGGGGTGGAGGGGAGGAGGAGGAAGGAGGAGGGGAGGAAGGATGAGGAGGAGGAGGGAGGGAGGAGGAGGGAGGAGGAGGAGGAGGAGGAGGAGGAGGAGGAGGAGGAGGAGGAGGAGGAGGAGGAGGTAGGAGGAGGAGGAGGAGGAGGAGGAGGAGGTGGAGGGAGGAGGAGGAGGAGAGGAGGAGGAGGAGGAGGAGGAGGAGGAGGAGGAGGAGGAGGAGGAGGAGGAGGAGGAGGAGGAGGAGAATGGGGGCCAAGCGCGTCAAACATTGAAGGTGAGGATCGTCCCCAGATCTCCGACGCAGCGTCTCCCTCACGACGTGGACCCCCGGAGGTCTAATACGACTGTCGTTTCACCCCGAGCCGCTCGTGGACGGGCCCAGGGCTCTGCGACGGCCCCCGCCAGCCGAAAACGGCCACAAACCTCCCGCCGTGATCCATTCCACCACGAGAGGAAGTCTGCATGTGGGCGTTGCTTCACGGTGGGGGCGATAAATGGGGGGGAGGGGGGGGGGGGGGCGAAGGAACGTGCCCCTTTCGGGCACCTCTTGGGCCCCAGAGGCCCCATCAGGGCCCCTTAGGTGCACGACAGGCGCACCTCATCCCCCAACCGTATCGCCCCCCCTGATGGCGCAACACCCGATGGCCATCATGCCCAACAGACCGGCCCGGCCTGTCCTGTCCCGGGCGTCCCCGGCCCCCCCGGGCTGGCGAAGGGGGCTGCGGGGCCGCGGCCTTTGACGCCCAGAGCCTTCTCTGCCTGGGCCACGGCGTCCTCCATGCTGGCGGCCGCGAACCACACCTCCGGCGGGCACCGGTGGGAGCGGGAGGGGGGAAGACCTCAGGGGGGAATGATAGGGGGACGATACGGATGCAAAGCTGATCAGTGGCACACACAGAGATCACACATGTTTGCGGCAAGCGACGAGGTGCGATGTATATATACATATATAGAGAGAGAGAGAGAGAGAGAGAGAGAAACAAAAAGAGAGAAAGAGAGAGAGAAGGGCACGGCCGACGGGGGGCCTGAGCGCCACGCTTGGCCGCTGTCCCCTCTGAGCTGGGAGCGGAGCGCGTGGATCAGGAACCCGCAGCGTTCCCGGCGTATGAACGCGGTGGGGCGCGCTGCAGATACCCTTTGCGGACTTGTTTGCCACCACCACTACCACCACCAGAAGTTGGAGGGGGAGGGGGTCCTCCTCCTCCTCCTCCTCCTCCTCCTCCTCCTCCTCCTCCTCCTCCTCTCCGTCCTCCTCCTACTCGTCCTCCTCCTCCTTCCCCCCTCCAACTTATGGTGGTGGTGGTGGTGGAAAACAGGTCCATCATATCTGGGACGCGGCACGCGGCCACAGCGCAGCGCACTGTGCAGCGAGTGCTCGCGTGAGGTGGAGTCCGCACCCATGGAAGGGGCGACCAGCGGTGCAGGACGTCTCCCCTGGGCAGGCAAATCCCGCCCCAGGGAGGACAATTTCTGAGGGCAGAAGGACACCTGCGCCAGGGGAACGAAGGACCCCCCCTCGCACTGACCCTGAGTGGGTGTGACCGTGTGTGCGCGGCTCCTAGGGGGCCGCGGGGGGAAGGGGGGGTGCCAAACACGAGCGCGCAAGATGCCAATACCCCGCATCGCGCTCTTCGTCCATCGGGGGACCTCGTTGGACCTGCATCAAATGCCGCTCTCGCGAAAGGTCACTCTCTTGCATGTAGTCGATGAGTGGGGCGGAAGGGCCCAGGCGCCAGCGACCGTGCCAGAGGGCACGGTCGCTACCACGTGTGGCCACCACCAGGGCTAGACAAGCGCGTTCCGCTACTCGCAAAGTGCCTACTCGCGAAAGGCCTGCATCAGTTGGGGGGAATCTACGAAAAGTTACGTCGAATCAGACATGTTTTTTTCGGGCGTTTGAAAGTAGGCGCTTTGCGAGTAGTGGAACGCGCTCGGTGAAAGGCGGCGGGAGGCGGTTGCACTTCCCCGCGGAGGCTGGCCCACGCGTCGCAAACAGCGCCGCTTCACCGGAGGGACAGCAAGGCCTCCGCTACAGCGTGGGGGTTTTGACATGGCCACCGACACGAAACCAAGAGGAGTCGGGAGGAAGAGGCGCCTCACAGCTGGCGGGCGGCGCCGACATGGCTACACACAAATAAAAGAAAGGGAGAGTAGCGGCAGAGGCAAACGGAAACTGCTCCTCGTTCTCCTCCACTGCAACATGTCCTACGACGACGATAACGGCGAGAACGACGACAACAACGACGACGACGACGACGACGACGACGACGGCGACCGCGCGGCGACGGCAACCGGCGACGACAACGACGGACGACGGACGACTGCACACTGCGCATGCTCCTTGGGGGGGGGGGGGCATGGCTTACGTAGGTCCGCTGAAGTCGTCGTCGCTGTCGTGGACGTCGTCGACGACGACGACGAAGACGAACACGAGGACGAGGACGACGACGAAGACGACAACGACGACATCGGCAACGACGAGGACGACGACGACGACCACGACGACGACGACCACGACGACGACGAGGACAGAAGGACGAGGACGCCGCCGGCGACGACGACGACGATGCACTGCGCTGCAGATGCCTCATGCTTGTGTGTGTGTGTGTGTGTGCTGCGAAAGCGCGTTGTAGTCGACGGCGACGACGATGACAAGGGCGATGATGATGATGATGACGACGACGATAGCGACGACGACGGACAACGACAGCGCACTGTGGATGCGCCATGGGGGGAGGTGTGTGTGTGTGTGTGTGTGTGCCGCGCGGGGCCGCTATAGACGACCACGACAACGGGGACGACGCACCGAGGATGCCCAGTGGTATGTGTGTGCGTGTGTTTGTGACTGCTGCGTAGGCCCGCTCTAGTCGACGGGGACGACGACCACCACCACCACCACAACGACGACCACGACCACGACGACGACGACGACGACGACGACGATGACGACGACGACGACGACGACTGTGGCGCGTCAGGGATCAGCCTGAGGGGAAACTTCGCCCTACTTGCGTACGATCGGGGGGGGGACATCAGTTGGCAACCACAAGCTGACATTAGGGAAGGGTGGCGCAGTTTTTCGGGGCACGGGACACATATCTTACATCGCTACAGGCCGTCCAGCGCAGCCCAGGCCGCCAGAGGTCGTCAGCTGAACCAGCTTGTGCAGCCCTCTCGCACGGCGCTGTCCCGCGTGTACGACTTGTCCGGCCCGAACAGCAGCTTCTTGACCCCGAGGCCCGCGTTCCAGACCGTAAACACGATGGTGAAGAAGGTCAGCACCCCGGTGGCTATGATGTGGATGCGGATGCTGTGCATGAAGAGGAACTGGTCGGCGGGCTTGCCGCCCGGCGGCGTCACGGCGCGGGTGGCCCTGGTCGCCCTGCCCGAGCTGCCGCATGCCCGGGAGGCGCCGCGGCCGCTGCGGTCTTCGCCCGGGGGGGCGCGCCCCCGTGCGGGCGCCTCCGTCCGCCGGCTGGGCGCGTGCCAGGTGCTGGCCGTCGGGGCGGTGGCCATCTCCACTCCGGCAGACTCGCTCGGCGTAGCGGACCCGCGCCCAGCGAGTGTCGTCACCCGCGCAGCGACGGTGATGCGCATCGTTGACAGGGCTCCGGTCGCCATCTGCTTCATCTCGGCCAGGCTGCGGGGCCTCTGGACCTCGTCGGGAGGGAGACGGGGTGTGCTGAGGCAAACGTCAAGTCGGGCCTGTCCCCCTACAGGGGAATTTTGGACGGAAAAGAAAGAATATCCCAAACATAATCAAAAAAACAAAAAATAGTCTGGGGGCAATTTTTCGAATATTTTCTGACCTTTTTGGGGCATGTTTGGAATATTTTTAATTTTTTGTCGAAAATCCCCCTGTAGGGGACACGCCCGACCAATGTTTGGCCCATGGCGGCAACCGTCGCCCACGGCGGCCCTAGAAATCCCTGGATGTCTCCGCGGAGATCCCTGGAGGTTCCGGTAGGCCCCCGGGCGCCTCCAGAGGCCTTCAAAGGCCAGGCCAAAGAACCAGAGCGCCCACAGCTTCAATCGTCCGCGAACCTCGCTGCGGTGCGACAGGATGCCCAACAGGGCGAAGAGGGCCGGCAGGGCGAAGTTCACAAAGCTGGAGGGGCCACATGTCATAAACGTCTTGAACTTCGAGTAGTCGTCCAGGAAGGCGGGCACCAGGGCGAGCACCAGCATGGCGACCCTCACGCACACCTCTACTGTGGACCCGCACCTCCTCTTTCTCCTCCTCCTCCTCCTCCTCCTCCTCCTCCTCCTCCTCCTGTTCCTCCTCTTCCTATCGCTCCTCCTCCTCCTGCTCCGATCCCTCCGACTCCTCGTTGTTGTCGTCCTCCTCCTCCTCCTCCTCCTCCTCCTCCTGTTGCCTCTTGCCTGGCTCTGGAGAAGGTTCCGGTGAGGGCCTCCGAGGAACAAGACAATGCCCGAGGGCGACTCCACCAGAGGAGACTTCCGTCGCCCCCAACGAGGGTACCATCCCCCCGCCGACGACCCGACGGGAACCGACCTCGGGCCGCCACCTTCTCCAGGCCAAGCCTGGAGGTCAGGCGGCAGATTGCCCGCCGATAGACGGGTCAGGGCTCACTGTTCGTGCGCCGAGTGTCCTGGGATGCGCTGCCATCCGAGCTTTTGGGGCTTCCCTCTGAAGGGGGGAAGCTGTGACGCCATAGACTTGGCACCAGAACGCACACCGAAACGGATCAACTCGGTGGGGCCCACTGGCCTGGGACGGGACCCCCTGATAGCCCGAGCGGAGGAAAACTCGCATGGTCCTCGTCCTGTAAGAAAACATGCGGCGCACCTCCATGGTCCATGCTGGACTTTCTCTGCCTGATGCTGCGCGACGAGCAAACATTGCTCCATCATTAAGTCTTGCTTTGGCAGCCTTCCTTCGAGCTGCCCGCAGCCTGGCTTCCTCTTGGCGGTTTCCCTTTTCTTGGCTGAGCTTGCTGGACCCAGGCAAAAGACACAACGAACAACGAATCTAAAAACTTGGATGCGAGATTATCACATTCCGCGATCGTACGTCAGTCCTCAAACGGGATCTGGGCCATCGTGGCCCCTTCGTCGTCCGCCTTGTCTGCCAATCTTCTGACCTGCCAGAATGCGACGTCACATCCTCGGGCTGAGGCACCGTCGAACTCAAGATGGGATCTGATGTGCCGGGCTCGGGCGGGTCCGGCACCGCCGCCCAAGAAACCTTGCCAGTGCCCAGCCGCCTGCTTGCGTCTAGCTGGGAGGCCCCCCTCCATGGTCGATCGCGCCCACTGTGGCAGATGGGCCCAGTGGTATACGTCGTGGATTCCTAAGCGTGCTCATTTCTCATTGAGCTCATTGCTGATGGTTCCTGGCCTGCGCCCAGTGGGGGGGGGGGGGTCTGGGTCGGCCGCGCGCGTGCCCGCGGCCTCTCCCTTGCGCCCGCTGCGCCTGCACCCCTTCGGGGTCCGCCCCGGCCCCGGGGGCACTCGCCCCCCCCCCCCCCGGGGGCGGGCTCGCGCCCCGAAGGGTTGTCGAAGTAGAAGTAGGGGCCCTCCAAGCCCGCCCAAACGGTTAGCAATGACCGATCGCCCCACCACCTGGGCCCTCACACGATTCGGTCCGCTTGCTCTCCTGCGCGCTATCCTGCCGGCAGAGGGGCCATCGATGCCATCGCAGCGCTCATGTTCAGACTCTCGATGATCTGCGTCGGCAGTGGCATCGCCCCACCGCCGCGTTGTCCCCCGTGGGAACATCGCTTCAATCGTGGCGCTGAGTCACAACATCTCGACCCATGGCCGCAGCGGACCCGCCCGCAAGTTTCCAGTTCGGCAAAACGCACCTAGGTGGCGCTCCAGGCCGTGCCATTGTTGTCTGCGGTGACGCGGGCCGTCGCGCTGTCCCGGGGCTTCGACCGCCCACGCATGCGCGGCCCAGGTGGGCGGCTGGGCTACGGGAGGAGGGAGGAGGAGGAGGAGGAGGAGGAGGAGGAGGAG
>CAUYUJ010016782.1:629036-666536 GCA_963575745.1 Prorocentrum cordatum
GGGACGCGGGGAGTGGGAGGGGGGTGCGACGCGGAATAAAGCGTGCGACGCGGAATAAAGCGTTCGTGGCGGAGGGGGCAGTGGGCGGGGCCCCCGCTGGGGAGCTGGGGACGCGGGGAGGCTCGGGGCAGAGAGCCACGGCGCGGGGGTCCCACTCTGGCGCTGGGGACGCGGGGGAGGGGGTGCGCGACGCAGAATAAAGCGTTCGTGGCGGAGGGGGCAGTGGACGGGGCTCCCGCTGGGGCGCTCGGGGCAGAGAGCCACGGCGCGGGGGTCCCACTCTGGCGCTGGGGACGCAGGGGGGGTGCGACGCGGAATAAGGTGGTCGGAGCTCTGCAAGATAATAAATCGACACAAATTATAATATTCCAATATTTCCCCATAGTTTTCTAGGTTTTTATCTTCCCACCATTTCCTATATGTTCCAAAATTTTCCGGGGAGTCGACGACTAATTGTGTCTGTGTGCTTCTTTCCCTCATGAGTATTGCTTGCCCTTTGTTTGTCTTGTTCGTGTTTCTCTGTAGCTCGGCCATCAAGAACGAGCCTGGCGGCGGGGTGGAGCAGCGCCCGACGCAGATGACGAGGACGACAAGAGAGGGGAGGAGCAGGAAGGGGCGACAAGGGGAGAGATGTCCCCCTCCTTCGTCCCTTCCCCCCCATCGGCCCAGGGACGGCGCCGGGCGCCCCCCGAGTGGCTCTGGGGCACGCCTCCAGGCTCCGTCGCATCACACCTTACAACGCAGCAGGCAGGTGCAAGCGGCAATGCATGTTGCTAGGAGGGGTCTGGTAACCCACACATTCTGTCTGATGTTGTGCCTCCTGAGATCTAGGCAAGCCGTGGAGTCTTGGGCTTTCTTTTTTGGGTTGGGAGCCGTCAAGGGTCGAGCCCTGGACCTCCAGGGGCGCGTTCTGGCCAGAGTCTCAGAGCGGATCCAGACGGGGCGACGATAAGCCGGGCAAAGACCCAAAACTGGATCAACAAGCAAAAACACACCCTGATAAGGAGGAAGACCTCCATCCTGGCAAATTTTGAGCTGCGCCCATCTGTGATAACCACTACCGTGGAAACAAAGCGTCCGGAACGGCGGCGTGGACGACGACGTCGGGGCCTGACGACGACGACGACGATGACGACGACGACGACGACGACGACGACGACGACGACGACGACGACGACGACGACGTCGTGCAGCCCGACGTCCCCGTGCGATAGGACCCCAGACCTTTGCAAGGGTGCGCTCTGGCCAGAATCTCGTGGCGGACCTAACCGTGGCCACGAGAACGCCCCAGAGAGGCAAAATATCATACACATACCAGACTCTTGACCCTTCGATCCCTCGAAAGCGAGCTTGCGCGTCCGAGGGGAAGCGGGTCCTGACGCTACTTGCCGCCCGGGACCGTCAATGAATCCTCAGCATGAAGAGCTGCCCCTGGAGGGCAAATCCAGTGCCTACGTATGACCCGTCACCCTCAGCACCCCTGCCTCGGCACCAAGAATATAATGAAATAACGCGCCGCCGGTGGGAGCACGTCCGTGGGGCACTCCTTCGAATTTTTGCCCGACGGCCTGGAGTTATTACTTCTGCAGTAACACGCCGACGGGTTCTTCAAGGCGGCGTGCCATTGATATGGTGAGGGCGTTGGACTCTGCACCATTGGCCAAGGAATCCAGCTCCTCCTCCTCCTCCTCCTCCTCCTCCTCCTCCTTCTCCTCCTCTGTAAGCCAGTGGAAAACTCCCACCGCGGAGTGGCCCTGGATTCCTGGATGCCGTTCGCCGCGCCCGCGTCAGGCAAGGGGCCGCCCGGGGCCTGAGGCCTCCTGGGCTACGCAGAGGCCTCCTAGATGGGGCCCGAGCAGATGGGGTCGGAGGATCTCGCCGCATCGGCGATGCATCGGCGATGCATCGGCGATGCATCGGCGACGCCAGCGAGAGGCACATCGAGCTCCCCAATCGAGCTGCATCGCCGATGCATCGGCGCTGTGGCGCGATCCTCCGGCCCTGGCTGCTCCGACATCATCTGGGAGGCCTAGGTGGGCGCACTCCTCACTGCCAACGCCGTCGCCGTGCTCCCTCTGCTGATGGGCCGAAGTTCCACCACCACCACCACTACCACAGGTCGGACGGGGGAGGCCCTCCTCCTCCTCCTCCTCCTCCTCCTCCTCCTCATCCTCCTCCTGGTCGTCGTCGTCCTCCTCCTCCTCCTCATCCTCCCCCTCCTCCTCCCCATCCTCTCCCTCCTCCTCCTCCTCCTCCTCCTCCTCCTGCTCCTCCTCCTCCTCCCTCGTCTTCCTCCTCCTCCTCCTCCTCCTCCTCCTCCTCCTCCTCCTCCTCCTCTCTCTCCTCCTCCTCCTCCCCCCCCTCCCCTCCCTCCTCCTAATCCACCTCCTCTTCCTCCTCCTCCTCCTCCTTCCTCCTCCTCCTCCTCCTCATCCTCCCCCTCCTCTCCTCCTCCTCCTCCTCCTCCTCCTCCTCCTCCTCCTCCTCCTCCTCCTCCTCCTCTCCTCCGCCTCCTCCTCCCTCTCCTACATGTGGTAATGGTGGTGGAACATCGGTCCATTATCAGCTCCCGACTGCCGTCACGGCGACCCGCGCGACGGGCCCCGCACGGCCGGCCGCGGCAGGCCCGCGGCCCGCCGCGGCCCGCGGAAAGCGGGGGGCACCCTCGGGGGGAGCGCGGGCGTTCGTGCGCGGCCGGCCATTGGGCGTTCCTGGGCCGAGACTGCCGCGGCAGAGCGTCGTAGGTGCGGCCACTACCGCGGAGGCCTGGGCGCCCCCTCCGAGCTGGTTGCGCTGGGCAGCTCCCCCAGTCTCCTCCTCCTCCTCCTCCTCTCCTCCTCCTCCTCCTCCTCCTCCTCCTCCTCCTCCCCTCCTCTCCTCCTCCTCCTCCTCCACCTCCTCCTCCTCCACCTCCTCCTCCTCCTCCCTCCTCCTCCTACTCCTCCTCCTCCTCCTCCAGCGGGGGCCCGATCCCATCCCGATCTGGATCCGGATCTCTCTCAGAAATGACCCCCCCTTCTCCTCCTCCTCCTCCTCCCTCCTCCGCCTCCTCCTCCTCCTCCTCCTTCCTCAAGCCAATTGGGTTCGAGCATTTTGCCAGAGCCCGATCCCTGTACCTTCATCGGGGTGCTTGAGGGATAGCCTAGCGAGTCCAGCCCACACTCGCCAGGTTAACGAAAGCAGGGATGACAGCAGATGTGGTGCGCCCAGCCCGTCCCGCCAGTCGGGGGAGGCCCTCTCGACCGTGGAGTCGGTGCGCGCATTGCAAGACGTGTGAGTACAATGACAGGTTGGCCGCATCAGGGGGCAAGTGCCCCACATGCAGCAAGGAGATCCGCCTCTACGTGCCGAGGGCGCCCAGCGTCTCTTTCGACGAGCGCGTGGAGCAGATCGAGTTGCAGGACGACGGCGGCACCGTCGCGGGGTCTGGCAAGGCTCACGCAGGCCGGCCGCGCAGCCCCAGCCCCAAGCGCGGAGGCAAGGGCGAGGCTGGTGCCAAGGCCAAACAGTATGCGGCAGTGCAGGCGCTCTTGAAGGAGGCTGCCGAGGCGTCCGACGACATCTTGTTGAAGTCGGCGCTGGCGGCCCAGCAGGAGCGGCTGCAGCTGAAGGTGCAGCAGGAGCAGCCCGTCTCGGAGGCCGAGACCGTGCGCAAGGCCGATGGAGCCTGGCGCGCGGCGTCTCACCGCCACGAGCAGACGGTGACGCAGGTCCTGCGCTTGAGGAAGCAGTTGCAGGTGGCGCAGAGCAAGGAACAGAAAGCAGCTGAGGACTTGGCGCTCGCCGAGATCCACAAGAAGCGAGCGGCCGAGGCCTTGGCGAAAGCCGAGGGAGTGCAGGCCACGCAGACCACGGCCGCCTCGGGTGGTCAGATGCCTGCGTTCGAGCTGCGCATCAACTCGGCGATCTTCGACCAGTTTGAGAGCTGGGATTGCGAGGAGAGCGACAAGGAGCAGTTGAGAGAGTTAAAGCGTGAACTTGATCAGTATCGTTCGGCTTTCGAGTCCAAGGACGTCCAGGTACGTGCTTTCCTCGAGAAAGTCGACAAGTTCGAGAAGGAGGTCGTGGAGCGCATGAACATGAGCAAGAAGAGGCGCACAGCAGGAGCTGATGAAGGAGCCGTCGCGGGTGATGGAGGTGGTCAGGGCGTACCTCCTACTGCGGCTGCTGGAGGCCCTGAGGGAGTGGCTGCGGCGCAACAGCCTGGCGCTGCAGCTCCAGCTGCGGCTGCGAGTGCCTCGCACGCGGCTGGTGCTCCCACGGGCGCCTCGGGCACGGCTTCGGCGCCGACGGAGGCTCAGGTCAAGGAGGCTGCTGCCGCCATCTCCAAGGCCAGGTTCGACGCGGCGAAGGCCGTTGAGAAGGGCAAGGGCAGCGGCGGCGGCGGAAAGGGTGGCGACGTCAGGGTCCCCGACGCGGACAACGAGGATCTGTGACTAGGGGCTGCGACAGCTCCGCTGGGGGAGTCGTCCATGGAGACGACCACTACGGGCAGCAGCAGTCCTTCAGGCACTGGTGCTTCAACGTCGTCATCGGGGAGCTGCAGTACGACCAGTACTGGGACCAGCACTACTGCATCGCTTTCGTCATCGACCAGACTTTTCTTCGGCAACACAACGCGCATGGGGGACAAAGCTTGGGGATATCTTTGTCAGACGGCACGGGCGCACGACTACGTCACCGCGCGCGAGACACATGTGCATCAACGAGACCTTGGTAAGTGGACGCCCAAGGCACGTGCTGCAGGTTTGAAGTTGCTGGCCAATAGCGCCAGAGCCAAGAGCAGATGGAAGCAGGTGCACCCAGATCAGGAAGCTCGAGCGAATGAAGGAGGTGAGTGGATGTTGGTTCGTAACCATCGCCCTGCTCAGGTTCTTGATGCTGCTCGTAATTCCCCTGCCCTTCGCCATGGTCGATGTGCAGCGTTTGATGGGTTCCTACCTGTGTTATTGCATATGCGCGGGTTCTCGCTTGTAGTGTGCATCATATATGGACATTCGGGGATCGGCTTCAGTGGCGACAACGTCCCTCGACTGCGTCGCATCGGCAGTTTGCTTGCATCACTTCAGTTACCATGGATTGCCATCGGTGACTGGAATATGTCGCCCACGCAGCTGTGCGCAACAGGTTTCGTGGAAAAGGTAGCAGGCATCGTCGTCACTTCTGAGGCTGAGTTCACTTGCACATCGGGTGAAAATCGACCCTCGCTTTTAGATTTTGCTCTGTGTTCCGAGGCTGCTAGGCCTTATATCCTGGGGCTCAGGGCCGTCCTGGACGTTCCGTGGAAACCCCACATCGGCCTCAGTCTGGAATTAATCTCAGAAGGTAGTAAGTTGTATACTAGGTTTCTGGATTTACCACCCCAGCTCCCATCGGTGCCTCGTCCAGCTAGGCAGCCTGTGGAAGGTTCGAAGTCGAGCCGAGCTAAGGTGGAGCGTAGGTTAGCACAGCAACTGGCCAAGCAAAAGCGGCATGATAGAATTCGTGAGTGGTTTCCTGTCGAAAGTGCCAGCGTGGAGGTGGAGGGGGTGAGTGGTCCGCAGGTCCCCCTCAGCGAAGCCGAAACAGGCGTCGGCGAGCCGCTGGGTGGTGACGGGTTCGATTCCAACGAGGAAGAGGACCCGTGGGTCTTCGAGCCCAGCTTCGGACCCGACCCCGCCCCACCCGCTGCCTCTCTGCCTCCCTCACAGTCAATGAGTAATTCAGCCCAGCGTGAGAGCCCCCCAGATAGTAGCCCCGAGCAACAGTCTCACGAGCAGGAGCCATCGCCCACAGGGTCTGAGGGGAATTTAAAATCTAACGCTGAATTTAAGCTAGCCGAGGTCACCTGGAGTGCTGAAAGGAAAAACGTCGGCTTCATATCGGCGGGCACCTACCCACCTGCTGATGCTATTGCCCGTTCCGTAGCACATTCCCTTGGCTCACATCATTGTGATAGTCTTAGCAGTCTTTTCAGTGCGTGGATTCGCACAGTGGAGGCCAGTTTCGCCTCGCATCATGGCCAGGCCAGCCTTGGGAGATCTCGCGCTGAGGGGCCCAAGTTCCGTACCGACACTGCCTTGGAAGCGACGCCGTCCAGGATTGCACCTTTGAGGGATCGCATCAGTGGATGGTGGACCAGGACCCACGTGGTGTTGGATACAGATGCCAAGCATCTGGCTAGAAAGAATGGTGTAAAGCAGCAAGATTTGTTAGTTTCGACGTGCAAGAGGTTGGCTTCGGAGGCTCCCGATAAAGGCTATCAGGTCATCAGGCAGATGGACGGCATCTCGTGGGTTTCTTGGTTGCAGTTTCTGTCTTCGGTTGAAACTTTGAGTGCGCATGAGCTTGCTGAAGCAGTCAAGTTTAGTGAACGTATTTCGCAGAGAAGCCAGAGGCGGGCCGTCAGTCAGTCTCTGGCCGAGTTTCGTGAATGGACAGAGTCTCAGAGTGCGGTGTCCACCCTCCACAGGGCCATTCGAGAGGTACCGCAGGCATCTCACTCGCTCGTGGACGGTGATAAGACCATCCAGCACCCGAGGGACATCATGGACAGGAAGAGCCAGAGGTTCCAAGAGCTGTGGGCCCCTGAGGGTCAGCAGCTGGAGGGGCTTCACTCTCTGTTCGCCGACATCCGTGCGCGCGTCGCTGGGGAGCCTCTTCCACCGCTGACAGGGGAGCAGCTGCGGGCAGCTGGCAGAGCCATGAAGCAGACGTCGGCCATGGGAGTCGATCGCCTCACGGCGCTCGACACCGATCGGCTCCCCGACATCGCGCTCGAGGAGCTCGCGGTGATCTTGGCCGCCTGCGAGGCCTGCCAGACATGGCCGCATCAGCTGCTCCTGACGATCGGCACGCTGTTGCCGAAAAAGGTCACGGGCGACAGAGTCATAGGCTTGCTGCCTCACATCGCGCGCCTCTGGTCCCAGGCGCGCGAGCCGTGGGTGCGCTCGTGGACTGAGGAGTGCGAGGCGCCGTGGGACGCCGCGATCCGCGGCAACGCGGCGCTGCAAGAGGCGTTCGTCCGCGTGGTGGACGAGGAGCTGGCGGCCCGCCTGGGCGTGGCCCACGGCCACGGGCTGCTGAACATCGCCAGCTTTTACGACAGCATCGGGTGGCTGCGGCTGGGGCTGACGGCACTAAGGTTGGGCTTCCCAGCTGAGGTGCTGGGCCTGGAGCTGCTGCAATGCATGGCGGCGCGGTGCCTGCGACAATCGGGGGCCTACTCCGAGGCCTTCGCACCGACCAGGTCGGTGGTGCAGGGCCTGCGTTCAGGCGCGCGTTTCGCCAAAGCAGTAACATATTTTATTATGCAGAAGATTACAACCACTCATGTGTATCTTTCCCATAGGTTGTGGATTGACGACTTGAGCCAGGTGTCCAAAAGGTCCAGGCGAGCTGTGCGTGACCGCCTTGTTGCCTGCCTGAAGGAGACCTGCATGTTGATGCAGAAGGACGGCCTCGCTATTTCCCCCAAGAGCGTGGTGGTGTGCGCTAAGCTCGCGGACGCCAAGGAGGTGGTGAGGCGCCTCAAGCCTTCAGGTTTCACTGTGACGGCGGCGGCGCAGACTCCGCACCTCGGCGTTGACGTCGGCGGCGGCAAGCGGCATGCCAGAGCGACGCGGACGGCCAGGATCTCACGTCATCGGAAGATGCACGCGAAGGTTGTGAAGTATGCGCGTACAGCCAGACGTTACAGGCTGACGGCAAGGTTAGAGCAACAAGGCGCTGCTGCTGCGGGCGCCTACGCTCATCAAGTGCATGGTGTTTTTGGTCATCGAATGCGACAGATGCGAACTTTCTTGTGTGACGCGTCCAGCCCTCGGCTCACGGGGCGGTGCGTTACGACGGTGCTTGATTTGCGTGCTCCAGGGCGTGATCCTGCTTGTCGTTAGCCGAAGGAATGTTTGCAGATGTGGATTCGTACATGGCTTTCGCAGCCAGCTCTCAGAAATGGGATCGACAGGACTTGGAGGCAGATGGCACAAGAGTTTCGGTCGATGCAACCCCAGCTTCGTAGTCGACATGTCAGGGGACCTCAAGCTGCTGTTATCACCTATCTACTCCAAAAAGGGTGGGAACCTGAGGGTCCTGCTGATTGGAAGGTCCAGCCCGACGGCACGGGGATGCAGCACAACTGGCAATTCAACCCAGCGGCCTTGACGGGCTATGAGAAGGTTGATGTCCCGAAGGCATTCTTGCAGAAGTACGAGGGCGCGGTGATGCAGAGGCTGTGGCGGCAGGCTGCTACTCATTTCGACGGCGCAGGCATGGAAGGTGGGATCTGCAACCTTTCCCTGCGAGCCCTTCTTCGACAGCTCGAGGAGGGGCCCAACGGCAAGCAGCTGTCTGGCATCCTGTTGTCTGCAGCTGCGGGAGCAGCCTGGCCGCGGGAGCGCAGGTCTGAGAAGTCCAAGTTGCCGATCTCGCAGGTATGTGCAAAGTGTAGAGTTGAAAGGGAGACTTCTTTCCATAGGATTTGGAGTTGTTCCAAGTGCACAGATCACGACATATACAAGTTGTCAGATGAATATGCACCGAGGGCCCACACGCAGCATGAGGTCGAGCCATGTTTTTGGCATAGAGGTCTTCTGCCGCAGGCGTGGGTCTCGGTTCCGCCCCCACAAGAGGAGGCCGTTTGGTGGAGTGAGGGCGTTGAAGCGTTTGAAGATAATTGCTTCGGCGTGGGCTCCGAGTCGGCCCCGGTTTGCCTTTTCGGCGACGCGAGCGGGGGCGAAGATACTTCTGACCCTCGCCTCAGACGTGTAGGTTGTGGTCTAGCGCAGTATTCAGATATCTCTGATAATATGCAACTAGTTGCTTCTGTGTGGGGGGGGGCCTCCCTGGACCCGTCCAAACAGTTGCCAGGGGTGAGCTTTTTAGTTTTCTCACAGCGTTGATCGGTGCTGATGGAGTGGTGATTTATACCACCGATAACGCTAATGTCTGCTCTGGTTGGTATTGTGGCCGAGCATTCGCCCCAGAGGGGGAGAACGCGGATTTGTGGCATCAGGTAGGCCAGGTACTCAGTAGAAAACCCAACCTTGTCTGTACTGTCCTTTTCGTGTACTCTCACCAAGAGGCGTGTGACGTCCTCAAGGGCAGAGCTCCTTTGTATTTGGCTGTGGGAAATGCTGCCGCTGATAAGTTGGCGTTGGCAGCAGCATGTGCAGTCAGAATCCCAGCCCCGATTCGTACCAGAGTTCTCACGAATGAGAAGATGGCTTTCGCCGTCCGCATGCGAATTCTGCTCGCCACCTTGGAAACTTTAAAAGCCGAGCAGGCCTTGGCGGCCGAGGAGCCCCGCGGGACCCGTGACAGGAACCCTGGGCCCAGGCCACCCGCGCCTGTTGTCTGCAAAGAGTTTTCCACGGCACATACGTTGTCTGAAAGCGGTCTCTCATGTTTGAAGTGTAGGAGTTCAACGACTAAGGCTAGGAGAAAAGTCTGGTTGGATACCCCCTGCTTCGACCTGAGGGCTGTAGATGGCGTTGTGTTCAGGCCGCCCCCCCGTTGCAGGGTGCACATCTGTGGGGGGTGGGCTGATGAGACTCACAGTTTACAATATCACGCTGGGCTGGGGATATGGTTCTGCGGCACCTGTGGTAGTTTTGTGGCCCAGCAGTTGGCCCAACTCGGGAAGAGGTGCGTTGGCAGACCTGCAGGTAATCGTGTAGATTATTTGAAGAATATCGAACGGGGGATCTGGCCTAAAGCTTACAGCAAAGCTGATCAGGCCAGAAGAGCGGCTCGTTCTCTTTAAGCTAATCCGTAGCCGACACAGTCGCAATATCCGTAACTCCGTAACTCCTCCTCCTCCTCCTCCTCCTCCTCCTCCTCCCTCCTCCTCCTCCTCCTCTTCCACCTCCTCCTCCACCTTCTCCTCCTCCTCCTCCTCCTCCTCCTCCTCCTCCTCCTCCTCCTCCAGCGGTCGGGGCCCGATCCCGATCCCGATCTGGATCCGGATCCTCTCTCAGAAATGACCCCCCCTCTCTCTCCTCCTCCTCCTCCTCCTCCTCCTCCTCCTCCTCCTCCTCCTCCTCCTCCCCTCCTCCTCCTCCTCCACCTCCTCCTCCACCTCCTCCTCCTCCTCCTCCTCCTCCTCCTCCTCCTCCTCCAGCGGTCGGGACCGATCCCGATCCCGATCTGGATCCGGATCCTCTCTTTCAGAAATGACCCCCCCTTCCTCCCTCCTCTCCTCCTCCTCCTCCTCCTCCTCCTCCTCCTCCTCCTCCTCCCTCGTCTTCCTCCTCTCCTCCTCCTCCTCCTCCTCCTCCTCCTCCTCCTCCTCCTCCTCCTCCTCCTCCTCTTCCTCTCCTCCTCCTCCTCCTCCTCTCCTCCTCCTCCTCCTCCTCCTCCTCCTCCTCCTCCTCCTCCTCCTCCTCCTCCTCCCTTGAGGTCGTTCCGGCTTCCGGCAGGAATCCCCGGCGGGGCTGGCTCGAGGCTGCAGCGGGTCCCGAGAGGCCTTCTCTTGGCGTTTCCCAATACGCGCGCCCCGGAGCTCTCCAGAGGGTCCTTCGGGAGCTCTCGCCAGGTCCTTCCAGAGATCGTCGGCAGGCTTTTCCACGCCCTTCGGGCGCTCTGCTATCCGGGTTTTGGACTTAGCTGCCCCGATACGCAACACGCAACACGTAGCGTATTGATACGGAGCTCAACACGTAGGCTGAAAACGTAGGTCCGACGCGATACACTCGCCAAAACGTGGTCCAATACGTGGAGCAACACGCAGCGTATTGACACGGACGTCTTGAACACGGGACGTATTGCGTATCAAAACGGGCGTATCGAGGCAACTAAGGCTTTCGACCCCGCAAGTTCCAGCGGACGAGAACAAACGTTACGACGGCTTCCCCAGCTCTCCTGCTCCATCCCCCCCTCTTCTGCTTCTGCACTCATGCGCGTGCTCTCCTCCTCCACCCCTCCTTCTCGCCCTCCTCGCCCTCCTCCTCCTCCTCCGCCTCCTCCTCGTTCTCCTCGCCCTCCTCGCCATCCTCGCAGCTCCACCCCTCCTCCTCGCCCTCCTCCTCCGCCTCCTCCTCCTCCTCATTCTCCACCCCCACTGCTCGCCCTCCTCCTTTACACGTTGCACCCACGCTGATCGGAGGGATCGCCGTGAACGAACGTGCTGGGAAAAAAAAGGAAAGCAGACGCTCGAACACAAAATTAATAAACAAGCAGTGCGCGCACATTATGAACAAGAAGGGCTAAGAAAAGCGGGAAAGTGGAGAAGCCCGAAATGGCAGGGCATAGAGGAGCGAACAACGGTAAGGTTTCCCAACACCCCCACCCTGCTCCTCCTCTTCCTCCTCGTTCCCTGGAGGTCCCCAGATGACTCCGGAGGACCAGGCGTGGGCAAAACGCTGAAATGCCTCAGACCTTCATCCCCGTCTTATCATGTCATCCACTGTCGGCTTTCTGGGAGTATTCAAGATTGCGCAGCGGTGACGCGTGCGGGCACGCATCCGGGGCGCCTCCTTGTCCTGGGCTGGCTCGATCACGCGGTAGGCGGGGATTCGGTGCCCCCACCACAGCTGGCGGGAGATGCACCATTCCTGCGCCCCAGGACCTCCTCCTCCCCCCTCCCCCCTCCACGGCTCCTGCTCTTCCACGGCCTCCTCCACCGCCTCATCCTTCTCATCCAAACCCTCCTACCTCTCCTCATCCTCCTCCTTCCCGATCCGGTATCGGCTTCCCTTCGGCCTGCCCTCCCCTCCTGCTGCTCCTGCTGCTCCTGCTTCTCCTGCTGCTGTTCCTGCGCCTCCTCCGCAGCCATCTTGGCTCAAGGCCGCTCCGGAGGCCCACGGTTCCGGGTGGGCTGCTCCTTCGACGTGGCCTCAAGCCCGAGGTGGCCGTGGTGCGATGGGCGGACGTGGCGGATTTGAAGGGGCCCACAACACACACAAATGAATACACACAAATCCCAGGATTCCCCATATTTTCCTATATTTCCTGGGATTCTGTCTTCCCCCCCGCTTCCCATAGTTTCCCATATCTTCCTGGGGATCGACGATGAGTTGTGTCTGTGTGTGTGTTTTCCCCCTTCTGGGGACTGCGGAACCGTGGCTTGTTGGCCGCGTCGAACGAGACCCCCTCTGGGGACCGCAGCCCCCTCTGGCTGCAAGGATGGAGCGAGTATGACAAGGGGGAGGTTTGCGACTCAACTGCGCATCCACGACGTCGTCCTCCTCCTCCTCCTCCTCCTCCTCCTCCTCCTCCTCCTCCTCGTCTCTTCCCTGTACCTTTCCGTCCCCAGCGGCGGGCCGCAGCGGGTCTGCGCGCCCGGCACCAAGCCACAGCCGGACTCGATCGGACAGGACACGCGAGAGGAATCGGGCCTGTCCACCTACAGGGGGACTTCTCGAAAAATCAGAGATACTCAAAACATACTCCAAAATGGTCCAAAAATCATCGAAAAATAGTCCCCAGACTATTTTTTGACTATTTTTGAATTTCCCCCCTGTGGAGGGACAGGCCCGACTTAACACAGGACCCCTCCGAGTGCCACATTGCCACTGGAGTGCAGGAGGCATGGGTCGCGAGACACATGACGCGAGGGTACCCTTGCTCTGGCAGGGTCGGCCTAATTACTCCTCCGGGCCGCCCGTCGAAAGACCTCGTCGGCAGCGCGGCGGCGTGGCGCCAGCTCGCAGTGGGCTCGCGCGGCGACGCCTGAGCTCTGAGCTGTCCGACGGCGGTGGGCGCGGCGGGTCTGCGCACGCAGCGCCAAGCCAATCGGCAATCTCTTGGCAGCTGAGCAGCAGAGTCGCCCGCCCGCGCCGGGCTCGCACGGCGACGCTCGAGCTCATGCGACAAATCTGCTGCCGCTTCTGCGATCAAAGTACGACGGAGGAAGTCGTGGCGCTCAGATGCAGGACTTGGGATCCAATGCCGTACAGTGCGGCCGCGGTCGCAAGGAAACCCTCGCAAGAGACCCAATCCTGAAAACCCGGGCGCGAGGTGCAACCGAGGGAGAACACGGGGCCCCTGGAACGCAGCGGCTCCTTTGACGGCCGCGGGAAGCCACCGCGCAGCGCGCGGAGCGAAGAAACCCAGGGCACCCTGACGAAAAGTAGATGGTTTCTTGATGCGCGCCTCCACTGTAATGCAAAGCCTTTTCAGCAACCGGTAGGTCGCCCTCGCTGATGTACATTCAGGGTACGGCGCTACGGCTTTCTCGTGGAGCGCCGAAGCAAGGGCACATGTAAAAGCGTGCCGGCCCACGGGACAAGGGCTTGACATTCCACTAGGGCCGCCGAACGGATTCCGAGATGAGGTGAGTGATGTCGAGCGCGATCCGACTACACAAGGAGGGCGTGGAACGGACCGCGCGAAGAGAACTCCTCAAGGCTGGGCTGGGCAATCCGAGTTCTGGGAAAACTGGTGCGACACTGCTCACAGGCAGCCGAGCGCGGAGAATCGCACCCTGGGGCGCTGCGCTCGCGGGCTCGTCATCGTCGTCGTCGTCGTCGTCGTCGTCGTCGTCGTGATCGTCGTCGTCGTCGTCGTCGTCGTCGTCGTCGTCGTCGTCGTCGTCCTCGTCGATGTCGACGGTGGCGCCGTCCTCGTCTGGCCGTCGTTGACGCCGACTCCGTCGTCGACGTCGTTGTCATCGCCGTCGTGGTCGTCGTCGTCACTGGCCTAAAAACTGGGCGATGAAACTAAGCGGCGCGAGTGGAACGTCACGGGTGCGTAGAACCTTCTAGATTTTCGTTTCGCCCTCTCCGCGCGGATCCAGCTTTTCCTGGCCCAATCGGCCGCGGACCTCTGGGTCGCCTCTGGCCACTTCTCCGTCGGGCCCCTCCCCTGCCACAGGGCGGAGGCCTTCACCTGAGAGCCGGTGCCGTCCGCCTGCGCGGTGCGGCAGACGCTGGCGGTCGCCGCCCTGCGCGCGCGCCTCTGGCCTACTGGCGCGCCGAGCCGCCTGGCCTGCTCGTCGGCGCACGCCTCGAGCTCGGCCGTCGACGCGCCACCCGCCCGGCGCGCCCGCGCAGGGGCGCGTCGTTGACGGACTCCTTCGGCTACACGCAAGGGTGACCCCGGGCAAGCGTGGCCTTTGGCGCGCGGCCTCTGGGGGGGCCGCTGGGGGGCCGAGCCGAGCACAACCGCGCAAGACGCTGCCACTGCATCGCGTCCGGCGACTTGGGGGCAAACTTCTGCCCGCACCAAAGGTCACTCCGGCGAAGGGTCACTCTCACGTCTGGTCGAGTGCTGCTCGGCCCGAGGCGCCTGCTGGGCCCTGCCGGAGCCCCGCCGCAGAGTCGGCGGGGGTGGCCGCCTCGGGGGCGTACACGTAGCGCTCGGCAGTCGGGTCGAAGGAGGCGCGCCTCGCTGCCCCCGACGCCCGAAAGGGAGTCGCGAGGTCGAGTCTGGATGTGCGTAAGGCACCACTCCGCTAGACGAACTGCGCGACAATCTGGCAGCCCGCAGCCCCGCAGGGAGCCGCGAGGTCTAGTCTGGATGCGTAAGACGCGCCCCTGCTGGCCCCCTCATGAGCCCGCGAGAGTGGCTCGCAATTCGCAACCCCAGAGGGAGACGAGAGGTGTAGCCTGGATGTGCGTAAGATACCACTCTGGTGGGCCACCAGGAGCCCACCAAAGGTGCGGCAGGTTCAAGGTTCGCAGCCCCACGGGGGGCCGAGGGGTCGAGCCTGGATGTGCGCAAGACGCCACTCCGCTGCCACCCCCCCAGAAGCTCACGAACTTGGTGGCAGTCGCAGTTCGCACCCCCCCCCAGGGAGACGCGAGGTCGAGCCTGGATGCGCGTCAGGCGCCACCCCCTCTGAGCCCACCAGGGGCCCACAAACGGAGCGACCATTTCGGAGCCTGGATGCGTGTAAGCCACGGCTCCGCTGCCCCCGCCTCCCCCCCTCTCCCCCAGAAGACCGCGCACGTGACCACCATTTCGCAGCTCGCAGCCCCGCAGGCAGCCGAGAGGTCCAGCCTGGACGTGCGTAGTACACCTCCCCGCTGTGCCCGCAGGAGCCCACGACGGGCGCGACACGTTTGCAGTTCGCAGCCGCACAGGGAGCCGAGATGTACACACCTCTCCGCTGGGTCCCCCAGGAGCCCGCGAAACGGGCAACACTTTCGCAGGTCGCAGCACCCCCCCCGCCCCCAAGGAGCCGAGAGGTCTACTAGCCTGGATGTGCGTAAGACACCACCCCTTTGCCCCCCAGGAGTTTACGAAACTCGCGGCAGCTTCGCAGTTCGCAGCCCCAAGAAGCAGTGGGGATCCAGCAAGAAGCAAACTGCAGGAGGACACGGCGGGGAGGAACAAAGGGGGCGGGAAGGAGACGCGCGAGCAGTGCGCTACTCCAAACGAGAACCCAACACAGGCGGGTTGGGAGTAAAGAAGGGTGAAAGAAGTGAGAGGCGAAAAGGAAGGGATGCTCAGGAGGTGGAGAGGTGAGGGGGACCTCGGTGCCCCGTCCCAAATGGGAACCCAACCAAGGGAGGGTAGGGACAAATGAACCAGTGTCTAAAAAATGGTTGTGTGTCGTTGTTGGCAGCTCTGTGTGTTGTCGAGTGAGCGGAATCGACCCCTCCCTTGCCTTACTTCTCCCCCATCCTTGTCCTTCTTCCTCCATTCCACCGCCCTCCTTGCACGGCGCCAGGCGCGCGCTAGTCTTGTTGGAGTGGGGCGGCTAGGGAGCGGGTGGGACAGGGCTGGGGGCAGCTTGAAAAGAACAAGTCAGACACAACGAGCTGGCACCTTGTACCCCATGATAGAAACAGCAATCAATATCCCTGCTATCGGCTAAGAACGCGTCTGCATTCCGCCACCACCCGCCATTGGCATCCTCCGTTCCCTTCGGCCTCCTGCTTCCCCTAGACACGTTTCTAATCCCGAGGCCTGGTTGAATCTGGAAGGTCTCGTCCAATGGCTTATCGTAGCGAGCTGCAGCACCACAGGGTAGCAAGGGCGACCCTTCTTCCAAAGGGCAAGTGGACTCGTTCTTCGAAGAAGCGCCATCCAATCCTCCGCGTCACTGTCCTCCCCCTCTTCTCCCTCCTCGTCTCACTTCTCCTGCTCCTCTCTCTCTCTCCTCGCTCCTCCTCCTTCTCGGCTTCCTCCTCCGCGGCTCCTGGATGTTCTCCAGCCAGTAATACCACGTCTGGTGATGGAACTCAGGGATGATCTTCAGCTCGCCTTCCCTCACCGCCTTCACGCTCCTGTCCGCCAGCTCCTGGAGGCGAGAATCGGGAGGGAAGGAGGAGGAGGAGGAGGAGGAGAAGGAGGGCCGCTTCTGGCCGATGGCTTGGCAGGGCTGGCGCCTGGGAAGCAAGAAACCTTGATCGTACTGGATATTAGTGTTGCCACCACCGTGTGTTCAAGCATGGCGGGTCCAACATGGTCGACGCAGACCTTCCATTTCGTGTCTGGTCTGCCATGTGGATGGTTTTCGCTGAGGTGATGGACCGGGAACCCGGGAGCCCGGGAACCCAAAACCCACCGAACTCGGCCCGGAACCAATAACCGGAAACCCGGGAACCCGGAGCCAGGAACCAGGGAACCCAGCCTGCTACCAAAGTCGGCGGGAAACTTCCGCCAAATCCTTCAACTTCCACTCGGACCCCTTCAGTGCAAGCACTGATTCGGGAATACGTAAGCTCTGCGCTGGACACAACATAACTCTCAGGTGCGTTGATCAGGCGCGGCTGAGGAACTGTCGCCTCCAACCATATCACATCCGTCAGCGAAGGTTGCCACAGGGAGACAACACAGGCACAAACCAAATTATGATCCAATGAGACAGACCCAAGCATTGACCGCCGCCCCGACTTACGACTGAAACAACTGTGTTTACCCGCTGCGTTACACTAGTTGACCTCGCCTGTGCTTGGCCATTCGATGCGTCCATGTACAGCCGAGACTGCCATTGCTCGCGCCTGCGTGTCCTTGCACTTGCACGCGTACATATGTGAAAGATCATTGAACCAACACAGGAACATATCGGTAAGGAGAGAGGGATGGCGTGCGAGGATATGCTCGTAGATGCACGTGCGCGCGGCGCTTGCGCGCACCTGCTAAACATCGTCAAGACCCGCAACCAGATGTGCGTGCCTGCATGGGCGAAAACAAATGCACAGGCGCGCACATGCTGATACGGGCAAAGGTATAGCCGCGCGTCTTCTACCTATAAGCCTACATGTGTACCAGCTTCTGCGTCTGAGTGTATATGACAGCGTATACTTGCACTACGAATTCATCCTAGAAGTGATCTAGGGGCACATGTGTCGTCAGTTCTTCGACTTTCGCAGTGTGTCCCAACATCTGCGTGGGCCCCCGGGCCATCAAAGGCTACAAACATTCCGTGGGGCACCTGCAAGCCTGCTCAGCCCGAACATTCGAGAAGCACTGCCCTAATGCTCGGAGACCTGGCTTGTGACATGCCCAACCCCCTCCCGCAACATCGTGGCGTCTTCCCAGTATCCTCATCCTGGCTGCCTGGTGCCACTTCGAGCAACGTCCCGAGCATCCAGCACGAGTTCCAACAGGTCCCCGGAACGCACACTTGGCGGAAGCCTCCGTTCCCCCTACATGTTTTCCTGCTCAATGCCTTCCCGGGGACACCTTCCCTAGTGAACCCCCTTGGGGCAAATGGCCCCTCGCTCCTCCTCCTCCTCCTCCTCCATTGAGGCGGCGCGGCGCTCCTTGCAGTTCATCCACCACTGCGGCTTCAGGAAGGGCTCGATGATGTCCTTCGAGCGGGAGCAGAAGCCGAGGCGCATGGCGTGGGACTTCTTGCCGACCCACAGGCCCTGCGGCAGGTGCGGCTGGAGGATGAGGGCCAGGCGGAGGTAGGGGAGGAGGATGGTGGGATGGGGGCAGGGAGGAGGAGGAGGAGGCGGAAGGAGGAGACAGAGGACCAGTGCAAGCCCAAGACTCATCAACGATGGAATTAACCCTGCCTGCAAGCTCCGCCTTCATAGGCCCCACAAAATATTCGCTTCCACCGAGGGGACTGCCACGTTGGGAGACAACCCTTTCAAAGACCGCGAAGCGTGCCACGAATCAACCTGACTGTTGCGTCTTGACGGTCATGATTCGCACTAGAACACCAGTCTTGGGACTTCAAAACCGCGAATCCAAATAATTGCGGCACCCTGGCAATCCAGAACCGTTCCGAGACGCAATGCGTGGTACGCTGACCGTGGGAGCCAATCGAACTCCTGTAATTATGTTAGACGAGCGTGCGCCGCGCTAAGGGGAAAACCACGTGTTGAAACAAACGCCCTCAATCCGTGCAACTCTTGCATGTTTAGAGCGAGTGTGCGCGGCGCTAAGGCGAGAACGGCATGTTGAAAACCACTCGCCCTAAACCCATGAAGCTCTTGGACATGTTTAAACGAATGTGCGCGGCGCGAAAACGAGAACGAAATGTTGAAAACCAGCCGCCCCCAACACGTGAAGCTCTTACAACTGTTTGAAACGAATGTGCGCGGTGCTTAGGAGAGAACCACATTTTGAAAACGGTCCGCCTTCAATCTGTGAAACCCTTGCACATGTGTGAAGCGACAGTGCGTGGCGCTAAGGCGAGAGCCACATTTTGAAAACCAGCCGTCCTCCATATGTGAAGCTCTTGCCAACTTTCAAGCTTCAGGGTCATACATGGTGAGGAAGCCTCCGGCGAAACGCCCGGCCCGCCCGTTCGACTGGCCTCGGGGTGCGACAGAGAGGAGTTATGTATAAGGAACAGGAATGGAGCAGGAGGAGGGAAGCAAGGACGAGGAGGATGAGGAGGTAGACATGGAGAAGAACAGCAGACCTCCCAAACATTGACCATCGACAGAGAGAGGGACTGACACACCTCAGCTGAACGAGCGTACCAAGTTTGCCCTCCTCTTCCTCCCCACCACCCCGAGCTTGTCCAACACTCGACACTGTTCGTTCGCCACGCGCGGGGGGGAATGCCGCACGCGAGGCACCATGCGCAGGGGGACAAGAGGCGATGCTGGGAGCGAGAAGCATGACGATGCGAAACAGAAGGCGAAGGGGGGAGAAGAGGACAGGGACAACATCGGAGACCAAAAGGGAGTTAACAAAGGGGGCTCTATGGAATTAGCTGCATCGAACTGATTCTTGTCGGGCGCTTCGAGGCGCCTGGAAAATCCGTGCGTCGAGCACCGCAGTAGGGGGTGCAGCCGAACAGCAGCTTTCGAAATCTACGCTCGCCCCGGACCTCCCTCTCCTCCCCGCCTCCCTGGGGGTGGGGGGACAGGGAAGAGCTAGAGGATCATAGCAGGAGGAGGGGCTAGATGGGGCAAAGCGGCGGCGGAGAGTGCGCGCGGTGGCGTTGGCTACAGGTTGGCGATCGGCACGCCTGGAGAGGCTGAGCGGCTGTCGATAGCCAGTGAGGATCAGAGTAAGGCCGTTTCAAGGTGTTGTTGCGTGCATGGCTGCGGCCACATACGCCAAGGAGGCACAGCGCAGGGGCATCTCCCTCCCCCCCCCCGGGAAACCCAAACAGGTGGCACACAGTTCGAGAAATGGTGCCCTCGTCCGCCGAGGCAGGCCAAGGGACCAGAGGCCGAACTGCGGCTGTTCAGGGCTTCCCACCGGGTGATGGGGAGTTTGCGCCATCCTGTGGCGGCGGCCGCATGTTGTTTGTTTCCCCCCCCCCCACACACCCCGATGGGCCCCCACTCTCGAAGGGCTGTGCAAGAGCTGGCCGTACAAGAATTGGCGGGGTGGCAGCAGGAGGCTGCACAGAGATGCGGGGGTTGGAGGCCGCGGTCACCCTGGTCAATGCCAGCGTGGCCAGCGGTAGGTGAGTGGTCAATCTCCTCCTCCACCAAATCTGCGACGTCCCCCTCCCTCGTTGGCGAGGTGGCGGCTAGCGGCGAGACCCGATGCTGTGGCGGGCGGGGGACGGCTGAGACAAGTGGCGGCGCAGCGAAGATTCACTTAGCAGAGGAAGGCGTAAGTGACTGCTGGCAGTTGGCTGTGCAGAAGTAGGGCGGTTGGAGGGCCTTGATGCTGTCCCCAGACCTTGGCCAGCGCCGAGGCGGCTGGCGGCAGCATGGTGGTCAATTGCGTTGCACGGGCAACGTTGCTGGCCGCGGCCGCCCTGGCCAACGCCAAAACGGCCAACGGCATACGCATCCCCCCCTGCCCCCCGATCCTAAACCCACCCGTGCCGCCCCAAAAGAGTGGTTAGAGTGAAGGTTTAAAGGGGGAAATGAACGGACATGTGCAAAGAGTGAGCGGCCAGGAGGGAGTGGAAGGTTGGGCAAGAGCTCTCAATGGGAAGACTGATGGTTGGTCCTTCGTGTCGG
Organism: Prorocentrum cordatum; assembly: GCA_963575745.1. NCBI lineage: Eukaryota > Dinophyceae > Prorocentrales > Prorocentraceae > Prorocentrum > Prorocentrum cordatum. The sequence goes on from CAUYUJ010016782.1 coordinate 649,295, forward strand.
GTGCCTCCGAAGCCCCACAAGCGGTGGTATCAAGATAACCCCAAGGAAGTTCTCCTCTTTTTTTCCGTATCCTCGTCCTCGTCCTCCTCCTCCTCCTCCTCATCTTGATCAGCATCCTTAGCTGCTGCGTTTCCTATCGTGCATTTGTCGCCCCGCGCGGCCGCCGGCGCAGAGGGCCCCGCGGCTTCCTTGAGGGCGGGCGCGGGGGATGCGCCATCAAACTTGCGAGCGACTTCCCCCCGCGGCCAGCGAATGGCGCGATATCTGCCGCGACTTTGGCAGAATGGCTGCCGTCTCCTCTGAGGATTGCAATCCTGCTCCATATTCGTTGAGCTCTCCTGCAGTGCGCCGCCAGCAACGGGCCATCTGGTTCCACGTCTTCACCACTCACTCCTCTGTGCTGCGCGTAGTCAGCGGAGACAACTCATGCTTCGTCTGGCTTAGACTTGCCCCTGCGAGTGCGAGCCCATCTCCTTGGCTTTGCCACGCGTTCAGCGACAACGTCGGACGCAGACGACAGACGCAGCGATCTTCCGCGCGTGCCTTGCTGACTACCTACCAGACCACCCCAACCCAACCCGAAGACCCGAATTTGACCCGAATTTCGGGTTGGGGGGGGTACGGATACCACGTGTTTTCTCAACGTTCCGCGACCCCCCCACACTGGAAATCGAGGATAAATTGAGGCCTTCGGGTTGGGTTGGAGTGGTTTGGTGGGTGGTGACTTGCTGGGGCGAGGGCCACGCGCCACTTCCACACCTTCCTCCGGTTCCTCACTTGCGCATGCATCCTCGCCTTCGCTCATGCCGCTCCCGCAGGCGCTCTCGCCCTCTCGCCCTCTCGTCGATCCTCGCCTTCCAGCACTTCTGCTGTCGATGTCGAGTTGGCCCACTGGAGCTTCAAGGGCCTCGTGGAATAAGCTTCCCGAAAAAGCCCCTGCCTCGGAAACTCCTGCTTGCCGCCTGCCTCGCCCACCTGCAACGCCGGCTTCCCGTCCTGTCCTCAAGGTGCTCGATGGGTGATTTGGGTTCCCTTGCGCGCTTGGGTTGCCGTCCTCCTGTCCGGGGCCTTCTGCCCCAGGTGACCGCGCGACCTGCCATGCGCGTCTTGCCCGTGACGATCCCGTTGCCAACTCCCGCCCCTCCACGCGCCGATCCCAGCGCTTTCTCGACGTCGGCACTTGCGTGGGCCTCGCAAACTTGTCGCCTGCTTCAACTTGTCCTGCGACTACAGTCGGGGCGTTGACCTAAGGAACCCTAAATCCGCCGACCCTGTCGGCGTGTGGAAAAGGCTTCGTTGTTTGCTGCTTCTTCCTCGTCGTTCCTTTGTCCCGTTTCCCTGCAGCGTCGTCGTTTTTTGCCCTTTCCTTTTCCTCGTCGTCTCTGAATCAAAGGGAAGCCCCTTCCCTTTCTTCCCTTCCCCGCGCGAGGAAGGGGGTGGTCCCGTTCCTTTTCCTCGTCGTCTCTGAATCAAAGGGAAGCCCCCCCCCTTTCTTCCCTTCCCCGCGCGGGGGGGGTGTCCCGGGGGGGGGTAGCGAGGGGGGTCCTGGGTCAGATACGCCGCCCTCCTGGGGATCCTCGGTCAGAGGGAACACCCTTCCCTTTCTTTCCTTCCCCGCGCGGGGGGGGGGGTCCCGGAGGGTAGCGAGGGGGGGTAGCGAGGGGGGTTAGCGAGGGGTGTCCTGGGTCAGATACGCCGCCCTCCTGGGGCTTCTCGGTCAGATACATCGCCCTCCCGGACTCGCAATGTCGCCTCTGAATCAAAGGCAAGCCCCTTCCCTTTCTTCCCTTCCCCGCGCGAGGGCAGGGGGGGTCCCGGGAGGGGGTAGCGAGGCGGGGTAGCGAGGAGGGTAGCGAGGGACAGAGGCACCTGAGATGCCCATCAGACGTTCCAAGAGGCATCTCAAATGAACACGCCACTCTCGTGTTAAATTCTGTCCTTCGGGTCTTTGTGCCGACGACGACGACGACGACGAGGACGACGACGACGACGCGTGCGACGTCGACGACGACGACGACGCCGACACGAGGACAGAATTTAAAACGCCACTCTCGTGTTAAGTTCTGTCTTTGGGGCCCTAGTGCCGACGCGACGACAAGGACGACGACGACGACGACGAGTGCGACGTCCACGACGTCGACGTCGACGACGACGACGACGACAACGACGACTCGAGGACAGAATTTAACACGCCACTCTCGTGTTAAATTCTGTCCTTCTGGTCTTTGTGCCGACGACGACGACAAAGATGACGACGAGGGCGACGACGAAGCGTGCGACGTCGACGACGACGACGACGACGACGACGACGACCACGGACGACGAAACGAAATTAACACGCCACTCTCGTGTTAAATTCTGTCCTTCGGGTCCTTGTGCCGACGACAACGACAAGGACGACGCGTCGTCGTCGCGACGACGGGTGCGACGACGACGACAACGACGAGGACGACGGACGACGACGACGACGACGACGACAGGAGGACAGAATTTAACACGCCACTCTCGTGTTATATTCTGTTCTCGGGGTCCTTGTGCCGACAACGCGGACGACGACGACAACATGAGGACAGAATTTAACACGCCACTCTCGTGTTAAATTCTATCCTGGGGGTCCTCGTGCCGACGCCGACGACGACGACGACGACGCCGACACGAGGACAGAATTTAACACGCCACTCTCGTGTTAAATTCTGTGCTGGAGGCCCCGGTGCCGACGGCAACGACAAGGACGACGACAACGACGACGGGTGCGACGTCGACGACGTCGACGTCGACGACGACGACGGACGACGACACGAGGACAGGATTTAACACGCCACTCTCGTGTTAATTCTGTCCTTGGGGGCCTTGTGCCGACGACGACGACGATAACGGCAAGGGCGACGACGAAGAGTGCGACGTCGACGTCGACGACGACGACGGACGACGACACGAGGACAGGATTTAACACGCCACTCTCGTGTTAAATTCTGTCCTTGGGCTCCTTGTGCCGACGCCAAAGCCAAGGACGACGACGACGGGTGCGACGACGACGACGACGTCGACGACGACGGACGACGACAACGACGACACAAGGACAGAATGTAACACGCCACTCTCGTGTGAAATCCTGTCCTTGGGGTCCTTGTGCCGACGACAACAACGACGGCGACGACGGGCGCGAAGGCGACGACGGACAACGACGCCGACACGAAGACAGGATTCAACACGCCACTCTCGTGTCAAATTCTGTCCTTGGGATGCTCGTGCCGACGACGACGCCTAGGACGACGACGACGACGAGTGCGACAACGACGACGACGACGGCAACGACGGACGACGACGACAACGACGACGACGACGACGCCGTCGCACCCCCTGCGACCCCAGGCACTCACAAATGTCATGAACTGTCTGCCCCCAGTGTTGTAGTCCCCTGAAACGAGAGCTGCTCCCGAAAACCTCCTCCCGCATCATCCGTGCCTGTTTCTTCACCCCTCTCTGACAGCTTTCACTGGTCCTCCCCCACGTGTTCGTCGTCCCTGCCTGCTCCATCCATTAACTCCTGCTCCCCCTTCTCTACCTTTTCCATTTCTCCTCCGCATCTTCATGCTCCTCTTGCTCCTCCTCCCACCTGTTCCTCCTCCTTCACTCCTCCGTCTCCTCCTCCCCGCCCTCTCCCCCCCGTTTCCCTCGAGAGCCGATGCCTCCAGGGTCGGCGGCACAGGCCGTAAGGCCAGCGCAATAAGGAACGAGGCCCTTTTTTTCCAAAGTTAAACTTCGATTTCCTATCGAAAACATGAGGAAAACCTGAGGCAAGCTGTGAAACACTTAAGGAACGCGGAGCCCCTCCCCAACGAAAAGGGTTCCTTCTTCAAGGGCCCGACTGTATTCCGCGCCTATGACTATCTATTGCAGCCCAAGTGGGGGCAATGTAGCGGGGCAATGTTTCGATGCCTCTGTCCGTTTTGCTGGAAAACGCATGCCGACACTTAGCGGTAAAATCGTGCTTGGCGCCCCAGAGTCAGCAGTCACTTCCGCCGCCCCCCGCGTGAGATTCCGAGCAATCTATAGGCGCTGCGTTCACTCCGTCTGCGTTTCGCGGGCTACCTCAACAAATCCAAAGCCACCTGCACATTCACTTGTTTGCACCTAAGTGCCTCGCAGAGACCAGATCTCCGGCCCCTCACTTCGCGGCGCGTCATGCGCTGCTCCCTTTCGCGGGCTAGTTTTTCCTTTACTCAGCTTGGGGCTTCATACAGCGTTTCAAGTGGGTCGGCGCGATCCCAAGCAACGGCGTAACATCCAAGATCCATTTCAGGCCGCGGCTGCCCAAAGATATCCATGCCCTGCTCATTGCTCGCTTGCCTCACTTTTGTGGCTCCCTCGGTGCAGTCGGCCGCTGCGCGGCCATTTTGGCGGCGCTTGTAGCGTTCGCGCCCGCCCATGAGAACGTGACCCTTGCCGCCAGCTCTGCCAATTCGATTGCCCCGATGCTTGCCAGCTTCCATGCACTTGCCGTCGTCGCCCTTGATAGATCCCTGCTGCCAGCCCGGGTGCCCTTTGCCTGTGCTGATGTCCTTGCTTTCGCCTGTGGATCTGCAGGCTCTGGCCATGCGACCCATCTTTAGCACCCATAGCATGCAACTGTTCCTCTGCCTCTGCCTTTTTTCGCCTGTATCAGCATCTCCGTTACCCCAACTTCGGTCACCGTTCCAGCCTGAGTTGCTCTCTTCATGCGTGGGCCACAAATTACCTACTCCATCGTAATCCCCGTGGTAACTCCCAGGGCAAACTCTTGTTTTTTTATGGCGCTCCTCCTCTTTGTTGGCTCCCCCGATGTCCATGGCATCGCTGTTCTTCGTGTCAACTCACAATCGCTATTTCCGCACCAGTCCTCGCACTGTACGCGCAGCCTCTGGCATGACTCCTTGGAGAGAAGGTCGGGCGACTCGAACCAGTCCCGCCGCCAATCATAGAACCACCCACAAGCACGGCTCACTACGAGCTTGGGCGTAATTCTTTTGCAGGACAGGGACAACTCATGAGGTCAAAGATATTTCTCGAACTTCTCAGCTGGGGCGCCCCGCTGCACGAGTGGAACCGACCACCGGCGCATGACGGATTGCTTTGGATCTGCCCAGGCTGGTTGCTGTGACCACATTGGCCGATTGTACAGGCTGCTCCCGCTGCTGCACTGCACCGTGTGTAGAGCCTCGCGTGTGCTATCAGCCCTTCACCTTCCCTGAAGCCGCGCAGCCTTGCCCCGTGCCCCGACTTGGCATAGTTGTTTGGGCTAGGGCGCGCCACAGGTCCTCATCCAACGTGTGAGTGTGATCCTTATCTGGACCGTATTCATCATTATATTCATCCTCGTTCCTGTTCTTCTCTGTCGTCGCCCTGTTATCCTCCAGTGCCGCAATTGTTCACAGACCATACATCTGTTGTCACTTGTTCGCATGTCCCTGATACAATTCCGCAAGTTGTTCCCAGCTTTGCGTTTCGAGATTTGAAAGCCTGGCGATTCCCATTGTTGACCTGTACCAGGACAAGTTCGGCCACTCCATTCAAATGTCATCCGTTCTCTGCTGAAGCTCTTCAGTGATTGCACGCTTTTGATTCGCTCGTGTTTCTTCAATTGGACCCTTTTTGTCCGATCTCTGGGCGAGGCTCGTTTTGGTGTTCATACGATCTTCGGTCATTTTTGCAAGTCGGTCAGTCGCGCGCTCTCTTACGTAGTTTCCACCCTGTGCTTGGTTCCACGACTAACGATGCTCAGTGATGCCGCGCTCGGTTTCCCAAACATCCCCATTACTGACATCGCGTGCTCGCTGGACAAATGTTGGTTGCCCGAACGGTTTGGTTTTTTGCCAGGTAACTCGTCATCGCGCCGTGGTTCGAATTCAAGCCAGCTTTGGCGAAATCACAAAACACATTGGGAGCAAACGGTGAGAGAGCTACTTCCCAAATTGGCAAGATTCCACTCTGTACTACTGTCGCGTGGTAGGTATTGCACACCAGCCCCCGCTGCCATTTTACGGAACGCTGGTATCAAAGTTTGAGCTCTGTTTTGCAGTAGGCGGCCGACGGCAACGCACAAAGCTATGCCACACCGCCGGACGGCGGCTACAACCACTTGAGCCAAATGCCACGGGCTTCACAACTACCTGACGGGCAACATTGAAGCAAAACCGTTTCCTCATCCTTCCTTTTCCTCCTGGGAGGGGGAGGAGGAACACACACGGGACCACAAGGGGGGCTCCTGGGACGGGGGGGAGAAACACACACGGGACCACAAGGGGGGGGCAGCATTGAAGCAAAACCGTTTCCTTGTCCTTTCTGTTTCCTCCTGGGAGGGGGGGGAGGAACACGCACGGGACCACAAGTGGGGGCTCCTGGGAGGGGGGGGAGGAACACACACGGGACCACAAGGGGTGGGGCAGCATTGAGGCAAAACCGTACACACACAGGATCACAAGGGGTGGGTGGGGGGGCGTGAGCACCTGGCGCCAGCCGAAGGGGGCGGACGAGGACGCCGCCCCTCCAGGTGCCCCCCCCTCTGCAGGGCGCGGGGCGCCTGCGCGCTGGGCGCGCGCACGGCCAGAAAGCTTGTGCTTGGACGGAGGAGGAGGAGGAGGAGGAGAAGGAGGAGGAGGAGGAGAAGGACCAGAGTAAACCCTGGCGAGGACGAGCAGGAGGAGGAGGAGGAGGAGGAGGAGGATCACAGCAAACCCTGGCGAGGACGAACAGGAGGAGGACCCGAGTAAGCCCAGGATCCAGCGGAGGAAGCGCACGACCGCATGAGCGTGGTGCTCCCACCAGGCATCGCAGAACAGCAGGGGCCGAGCGGCGGACTCCCGGCTACGGTGGGCCTCTCGGCCGCGCATCGCCTCTCCGACCCGGCCCTCAGCGGCGGCCGCACCGGAGGACCCACGAGTGAAGGGGGCCGAGGGACACACGAATGAATACACACACTGACACAATTAATCGTCGACTCCCCGGACAATGTGAGAAAACGTTGGGGCGGTGGGGGGGGAAGACGAAGATCCAAAGTATGAAAAAACGCATAGGGGAATCCTGGGATCTGTGTGTATTCATTTGTTAGGGGAACGAACAATGACATAAACATAAAAACTCGGAGGTCCGCGCGGATTTCTCGGCTCGGCGCTGGACTCCCCTGGCGGAGCCTCCGGCGCCGCCGCGGAGCGCGCCAGGGAGGGGGGTCCAGCGCCGATTCGAGAAATCCGCGCGGACCTCCGAGTTTTTATTTTCATGTCAGGTTTCGTTCCCCTAACAAATGAATACACACAGATCCCAGGGTTCCCCATGCTTTTCCATACTTTGGATCTTCGTCTTCCCCCCCACCGCCCCAGGTTTTCTCACATTGTCCGGGGAGTCGACGATTGATTGTGTCAGTGTTTTTTCTCCCCTCCTGAATGAAACCGAAGCGTTCCTTATCCCAACGTCTTGGCTGCTAATTCTCGGAGGCTCGCGCGGACTTTTGTGATCGACGCTAGCCCTCTCTCTTTGGCACGTGGAGCGCGCCAGGGGCAGCGCTGGATGCGCCGCCGGGAGGTCCAACGCCGACCCAAGAAAACCGCGCGGACCTCTGAACATTTATACTTCTGCCCTGTGTCCATCCTCGGCTGCCATTCGAAAACGAATAGAATACTTGCAGCCGTCCCGAGATGCCCGAAGACTGCTGTGGGTGCCCGGGGCCTCTGCGTGATGGGAGACGTCCGACGGGGCACCTCGCTTGACGTGCGCAGCGCACCCCGTGATGGCCGCCGGCAGCGCAACAAATATATGCTTCACCGCGCCAAGACTTGAACAGGGACCGACCGTCCCGGCATTCCTATAGCCCTACCACGGAATGTTCTTAGATGTTCTAAGAACAAAAGCAATGTTCTCATAACATAAGCACGATGTGTTAAAACAAGACAGTCCCAGCCAAACGTGTTCTGAGAACAGTTCGTGGGAGCCACAAGAGGTTCTCAGAACATTGTTTGGTAGGGCTATAGGCGAGCCAGGACGCTCCGCCACTGCTTGTGAGACCTCCCACCCGGTGGCTTCCTCAACAGTGCCGGCGTGCGCCCCCCCTGGTCTCGGCACCCCAGAGGTCGTTTCTGGGCACGGCCAGCCCCGCCCCGAGAAGATCTGGCCAGAGCGCACCCTGGGGAAGGTCAGGGGGTCGTCGTCTTCGTCGTCGTCGTCGTGGTCAATTCCGTCGTCGTCGTCGTCGCCGTCGGCGTCGGCGTCGGCGCTGGCATCGGCGGCGTCGGCGTTGGCGGCGGCGTCGGCGTCGGTCTGCGTCGGAGTCGCCGTCGTCGCCGTCGTCAACGTCGTCGTCGTATGTCTATGTTGTATGTCGTATGTCGTATGTCGTATGTCGTCGTCGTGGTCGGTCAGTCGTCGGCGTCACCCGGCGTCGCTGCTGCTCTCGGCTACACGCAAGAGTGACCCTGGGTAAGAGTGACCTTTGGTGCGCGGCTTTCTGGGGGCCGCGGGGGGACCAAACCTGGGCGCGCAAGCCGCTGCTCCTGCCTCGTTTTCAGCCGCCTGGGGACCCATCTGTGCCCGCACCACAGGTCGGTCCGGCGAAAGGTCACTCTTACCCTGAGATCCGACGTAGCGAAAAAATTGCAACATCGTGAAAATCCGCGCCCGGAGCCCTGGACCCCATCTTCCTGCGTCATGTTTCGAGCCGGATCGATCTGCGAGGGTCCCTGGGCCCGAGAAGAGGCGAAAACGCCCGGCTCGGAGAAAGTGAGTCGCCAGGATCTCAGGGCACGTCCAGTCGATGCTCGTCGCTCTCCACTCGTCGCCGCCACCGCCCCGGAGCCTTCTCCTTCAGGGCCTCCTCGACCGTGGCTCGCGCCTGCAGAGAAGCGCGCGGCCGCGGGGGAGCCCCTCCTCCCCCGCGGGGGCTCCGACGCCCCGCCCCTGGGAGCACAAGGGGGCTGGTCTTCAGTCGGGCCTGCCCCCCTGCAGGGGGGAAATTCAACAATGGTCAAAAAATAATATGGTGACTATGTCTTGACCATGTTTGAACATTTATACTGCATTATAGGTTTTTTTTTGCAATTTGTCGTTCGAAATCGGCCTGTAGGGGGACAGGCCCGACCTAAGGCTGGTCGGGCGCAGGTGGATTCGGATCGGGGAAGGTACCCCCCAAAAGGAGGCCAGTGACAGTGCCGCCTCATTTGGCGACGAGGCGCGTAAATGTCTCATGCAAACGGGACCCGTCGCTGATCCACATGCTTCCTGAGAATGTTCTCAGGGTGGAGGGTTCAGGGTGAAATATACATAGGCTTTCGCACCTCGAAAATCAATCCGTCTCGTGATTCACATCTGCAGATTCAGGCCTCGAAAGCCAATTGAAATGGCATTTCAGATTTCACCCTCTGCCCTCCACCCACAGAAAATGCTCTGATGTTTGCGGCTCCTCCAATTGATGGGGCCTCTGAGTGCCTTGGGCGGGCCGCCGTGGCCGCCTGGGCGGCCAACACCTGACGTCTCGCCGTGGAACAAGAAAAATCAGGGCGGGATGCTCCACGGCCGCCCTCGGCCCCGCCTCTCCCTCCTCCCTCCCTCATCCTCCCTCCTCCCCCCTCCTCCTCCTCCCTCCCCCTCTCCTCCCCCTCCCTCCTCCTCCCTCCTCCTCCCTCCGCCTCCCTCCTCTCTCCCGCCTCCTTGCCGCCTCCCTCCTCCTCTCTCCTCCCTCCTCCCCCCCCTCACAATGCCCAAAGGCCGCCGACAAGACGGCTCCGAGTGAACTGTCGACCGTCGAGGAACGGGTTCACACCTACAGGAGCCCACGCTGCGAAAACATTGCGGCGTCGGAGATCTGTCGAGCGGGGGGAGGGCGTAGGTCGGCGGCGGCGGCCAGTGTCGGTGGCGGCCAGTGTCGGTGGCGGCGAGCAGCGGCGACGGCCAGCGGCAGCAGCGGCAATCCATCGGGGCTGTCTGGACGCATACCGTGGCCGCCTGGACGAGGTCTGGGGTCGACCGGAGCGGGCGCAGCGCAGTGCAGCACGCAGGCGTCCACCCAGCGACCCAAGCGTCGAATCTTGCGTCTGCTTGCCAACTTGCACTGGCTGTCGAATCCGTTGCAAGCCCCTCCTGGCAAGACTGACCGGGCCCGGAAACGCCGCGCGAACGTACAGGGCCGTCCAGGGGCGGTCGGGGAGGCTCTAGGCGTGGCCCGGCGGGGGCCCCAAAAGTGGCCCTGGGGTTCCCAGGGCCAGGCTTCGCATAGACAAGGTGCGATGTACATCAATACCGAGATGCTGGAACACACATGGCTGGATTCACATGTGGAACGTTTGGAGGGCGAATGTGGGGGTCGGGCGCAGGGTCCCGGCAATGGTGTCTTTATGGGACATGCATGGGCGATGCATCCTCGATTGCTGTGTTCGGCGGGGGAACCAATGAAGCTCCCCGCCTGCACCCATGCGCGAGACTTGAGGGTCAACGCAGCAAGGGGGCGGGGGGCTCGGGATGGGGGCCTTCACGTCCACCCATGCAGGAGTTCGGGGGGAGGCTCGTGCATGCCGCGCCCGAGCACCCGGATAGGCTTTCCGGTCGGCTCTTCCATCTTGATCGGATCGGGACGGCGGCCGGCGATCGCCGTTGATCATGATCCTCGACCCCTGGCAGGTTATTGGTGGTCCGTTGGGGAGGCAAGGGATCATGAGCACATGGTTGATTGTCCGCCCGCCCGCAGGCGTTTACAGCCGGTTCGATCCCATCCCGCCCACCCTGGGGCTGAAGAAGAGGGGGGATCCCTGGGCCGAAGGCCCCTCGCGTCCTCTTGGCGCAGGGGTTGCCGGTCCAGGGTGCAAGAACAAGTTTGGATAAACGAAAGCGGTGAGGTGAGTGTCAAAATCTGCCCAGCCACTGTGACATGCGGAACACTGCGCTTCAGTTTTGGCGATTTTGAATGCCAGGGCAAAATTTGAATTCATATTTTGGGGGAAGCAGAATGTGAACTCACATGTTGGGAATAAGGAACATGTGAATTCACTTTTTGGAAAAGAAAGGAACATGTGAATTCACATGTTGGAGTTTTGTGTAGGAATGTTTGTGACGGGGCCAAAATGTGAATTCACATGTTGGGAGAAGGAAAATGTGAATTCACATTTTGGAGAAAAGGAAAATGTGAATTTGCATTTTGGAAGAATCGCGGGGCCTATTCCAAATCTGTCTTGGGGGTCGGCAAGTCATCGTCTGGGAACGTACACGATCATCAATCGCACAAACAAGACACACTTGCACGCCACTTCGCCGCCCCACGCGCATTATGCAAGAACGCCCGCACGCATGAACGAATGGACGGCACGTTTGCCCACGCGGGCAACGCACGGGCACGAACGACTGGCCCTCCATGACCACCAACATTGGATGCCAATCATACCCGATCACATACATGAGTGATACATTAAGCACACGTGGGCCATTCAGCCCCCATGGAAGACCCCCTGTTGCAGACCCCCTCTTTCACCCTCCAAAACATCCGGGGGTGAGGCGCTGGGCACAGTCGCGAAAACCCGGCGTGTCTGGTCGCAGAAGGGGCCGAGCGCCGGACAGGCATGCGGCCACACGTGCATCCAACTCTCACGGGGGTCGGTTACCTCGTGTGTATACGGTTCCAGTCGGACTCGATTGGACAGGACACGCGAGAGGACACAAGACCCTTCCGAGGGCCACATTGCCACAGACATGTAGGAAGCATGGGTCGCGAGACAAAGGACACAAGGGTACCCTTGATTTTTTTCCAGCGCGACGCAAACCCCGCTCAGATGATGAATCCTCTGGCCAGCCTGCGTCAGATCACAAAGGGCAGTGCTCCCGAACGACGCTGAGCCAGGAAAGCTGGAACGCCAACTGAAGCGAACCGCAAAACTCGATTTCTGGCACCTTGATTACCCAGGGCACCCTGGACTAGGCAGGGCCGACCTACCAACCTGGGCCGACTGCACCTGGCACCGTGTTCTTGCCATGCGTTCGACGGCCCGCGGCGGAAAACGACGCCACCCCGCCGACGCCCGTGTGCCACACGGCTGCACCCGGGCACTGAACTTGTTGAAGGGGCCCCAGGACACAAATAAATACACACAAATAAAAAGATTCCCCATATTTTCCTATATTTTCTGGGTTTATGTATTCCCCCCAACTTCCCATATTTTCCCATGTTTTCTGAGGAATCGGCGATTAATTGTGTCTGTGTGTTTCTTTTCCTCTTGACTTGTGCCTTCTCCACGGCGGACGTAACATGTTCAACAACTGTTAGCCATCATGGACCCCACACAGTGTGCCACTGCACTGCAGGGGCGTCAGACATGCGGTAGAGGCTCTGAGCCACCCTGTGTTGTGATTTGTGGAGTGTGAGCTATGACGTATGAGCTGTGGAGGTAAAAGTTACGAGGTGCACGAGATCTGGTGCCAGCTCTGTCGTGAAAGCTCGGGGCTATGAGCTGGAGGTGCAATGTCGGGGGAGGCGGAGATTCCTTGGCGACCTCTGCCGTGAAGCCACGGGCGCCATGGCCGCCAGACGCGGCCGCCGTTTCGGCACGACCGCCGCCGCGCTCCGCGGCATGGCTGAGCTGCACTTGGGTACGTAACCAGCATCGAACGTATCCCTATCCCTAAGATGGGCGAGCAAAAAGCGAGGACCATCTTAGGGACAGGCCCTCAGAAACTGGGGGAATCCTCAAGATCGGCATCGAGGTAAGATGATATCAAACCTAGGGATAGGGATATGTTTCAAACTGGTAAGCACGGATATCGAGGCCTGGCTTGGCGTCCAGCCGCCCGCGCCCTCCCTGACACGCGAGCGGTGCTGCTGGAGGCCTGGGGGCGGTCGGAGGCCGCACTGGCAAGAGGACCTCGAGCACCGGCTGTGCGCTTGCCGGTGTCGGGCCGGGCGAAAGGGGGGGATAGCGAAGGGGGGGTTTGAGAATCAGCTCACGTAGCTGATGTTCCCGGCGCCGGAGGCGGCTATGTATCGAGGAATGGGCCCCTCGGTGGGGCCGAAACCAGCTGCATGCAGCAAATTTCGTAACCCCCCCTTTCCCAATCCCCTCCTTTCGTTCGGCCCGACTGTGCTGGCAGACCACCCGCGCCGCGGCGTTCGCGGCAAGCGCCTTCACCCCGGCGGCCGCCCGCGCGTGTCTCCCTGTCGAGGTCGCGCGCAAGGCGGTGCTGCCCCCTGACGCCCACCTGGTGGCCCTGGCGAACGACGCGCAGTAGGCGCTTCAGCTGCCGCCGCTGTCGGGCCCCGCCGCCCCCGAAGTGGCACCGGGGGAGGGTCCGCGCCTGGACCGACGGCCACGGGAGCCCACGGCAGACCCACCAGCCCTGGGCGACTGCAGGCAGCACGGACCCCGCGCCGGCCCACGACGGCGACGGCGACGGCGACGGCGACGACGACGACGACGGCTCGCGATTGTACCCTGCCGACCGGATGCGCACCTGGGCGGAGCGGGGCTTACGTCTCGAGGTCCTCCCAGGCGGGGCGCCTCGACAGCCACGGCCCTGTGGATGGCCGTCAGACGGCGCAGCGCGCGGAGCCTTGGGCCGCCGTGCACGCGTGCAGCCTACCCTACCTCGGGGGGCGGTGGAGGTTTGTCACAGACTCGTGCGACGTTGCATGGCGGCGCGAACCCGATGAATTGGCAGCGTGCTGACCTGTGGGAGGCGATCGCGCCGCACTGCCGCACCAGGCTGCTGCGGGCCCGGTGGGTGAAAGCCCAAGTTGATCCGAGCGGAATCTGCCGATCGGGGCTTCTCAGAAGCGAACTGGACTGGGAACGCCGCGGCGGACCAGCTCGCCGATGCTGGAGCGGTCCAGCGCGCGGCGGCCGCCGTGGAGCTTGCCGCCCTGAACGCCAACAACGACAGCGCCGGCCCAGGCGGGTTCAGGGTGCGGCGACGCTGGGCTGTTCACGGGCACCGCTACAGGCGGGCGCCGAAGGAGGGAGGCGCTGCGGAGGTCGCCGCCGCTGCGGCGCCGCCACCACGGGCGCGGCCTGGGCAGCCTGCGGGCGTCGCGCCTCCCGCGCGCACCCGCGCCGAGGAGGCGGCCGCGGCGAGGGCGCTGCTCGCGGGCAGAACGTGGCAACCGCACGCGGCGGCGCGGGGCCCCGCGCGGGTGCCGTGCTTGCGGTGCGGCTGCTGGGCGCCGTGCTGGCCGCGGCTCGCGCATCGGCTGCGTGGCGGCTGGTCCCCGGACTGGCCGCCGCGGGCGGCCGTGCCGCGAGATGCCGCTCGCGGGGTGCAACGGGGCGGCCGCGAGGCAGAGCGGCGGGCGCCCTGCGCGCTGACCTGCAGGCGCTGGGCGCCCGTGGTCGAGCCGGGAAGCTCGCCGAGGAGCCGCTGCGGGGCGGGCGGCGCGGCCGGTGTACCTTCCCCGTTGCCCCCCGACCCCTGTCACCCTCGTCGTTGTCGTCGGTCGTTTCCTCACATTGCCGCTGGGCTCCTCTGCGGTGTGAGGAGTGCCGGGCCCGCGCGAGTGGTGATCCTGCGGCGGGGACCTCAGAAGCACTGCGCGTCACCACCGCCAGCGCCAGCCCGGAGCGTGTGTCACCGAAGTTCGCTGCTGCCCGACGCTCCGTGTCCCACGCAGACGCTGAAAGAACACATGTCGCCGATATGGCGTTCGTTTAACAAAGCGGCGGATGATTAGGGGAAGCCTTGTCCGCAGTCGTTGCCGTATTGATATTGAACCCCCTTCCCGATTCCGCAGCCCTCCTCGTTCTCCTGAACCTCCTCCCCTTCTCCTCCCGCTGCTGCTCCTGATCATGTTCCATGTCCTGCCTATATGGCTGCTCCTCGACGATCCCGTCGCTGTCGACGTCGGCGTCTCCCTCAACCTTCCCCTCCTCCCCTCCTCCCCCATTCTCCGTCTCCATCCTTTCTCCTCATAAACTACGCTACCGAAGAACCCTGGATACTTAGGCTAAGTCTCATGGGCTCGCTCAGCATTCTTTCATATGCGCGACATCCTGTGTTCTGAGCACTCGTGGCGAATGTGTCCGGGTTTGTCATCCAACGCACTTAAAACATCTGCAGCTGCAAGCGCCGAGGCGGCAGCTTCGAACTAGCACACGCGGGCGGCGTCCCGCTGAAAGGGGACCTCCGCCGCGCCAGCGCAGAGACCCTGGCGGCGTGGCGCAGAAGCCACGCCGTCTTGCGCGTTCAACTCTAGCCAAAGTGTTTACGGTCCTGCTATGCGCTGTGGATAAAGCGCCACGTCGGCCATGCTCTGCGCAAGTGGCCCTCATAGAGGCCGCGCTGCGGGACCACGCCCCGCGCACCACCTCTGGTGTCGAGGAACTGCCATGCCTGCCACGTTCTGCGCCATGGCCCGCATAGAAGATGGAAGCCACACTTACAGACCACCCCCTGCGCGCCCCCTCTCGTTTCGAGAAAATGCCACGCCTGCCATGCCCTGCGCCATGGCCCGCGTAAACGCCGCGCTCAAGGACCACCCCTGGCACACCCCCTCTGCTGTCGAGAAAGTGCCACGACTGGCACGCCTTCTGCCATGGCCCGCCCAGCAGCCGCACTCAAGGATGATCCCGCACCCCCCACCTCTGGTGGGAAGAAAATGCCGCCCGCTCCCGCCATGCCCTGCGCCGTCGCCCGCCTAGAGGACGCGCGCAAGGACCACGCCCCGCGCACCACCCTTGGTGCTGAGAAAGTACCATGTCTGCCGTGCCCTGCGCCACGGCCCGCATGGAGGCCGCGCTCAGGGACCATCTTAAATCTACAGGGGCTTCACGCATGGAGGGCGGCATGCTTTCAAACTATGGCTCTCGCCTCCGCGCCGCGCTGGTTTTCAACATGGGGCGCTCGCCTTCGCGCCGCGCTCACTCGGAGCGTGTGCAGAATATCCAAACGTTGAGGGCGGGTGGCTTTCAAAGTGTGGCTCTCGCCTTAGCCTCCTCCTCCTCCTCCTCCTCCTCGTCCTCCTCGGATTCGCCGCACAGGCTTGCACGAGCTGCGCGGGTGGAGGCCTGCTCCTCTTCCAGAGTGGGGCTCTCGCCGTGGCGCCGCGCACGGTCGTCGTAGAAGTACCCAACAGCTTCACAGACCGTAGGACGCTCCTTTTCCACAGATGGCCCTGGCCGGAACGTCGCGCACATTCGCTGCGCAAGCCTGCAACCGTTTGACGGATTCTTATTTTTTTGGCCGTCCCAGACCTGGTGTTCCAGCAGCTGCCGCACGGTTTAGGACCATCGGGGAGCGACGGTCACGTTGATTCGCGGTGTCGAAGTCCCAAGAGGGGTGTTCTGGCACGATTAAGGATCGTCCGGACGCAACAGTAAAGTTGATTCGCGGCGTTGGAGTTCAAGAAATGGTGTGTTGGCAGGGTCAAGAATTCTCAGGCGGGTGTCCTCCAACGGAACACTTCCAGAAGTGAAAGCGAATTCTTGTACGGACCTACAAGGAGGAAGCGTGGGAGGAAGGTGCATTGCAATATCGTTGACGTCTTGGGTCTGCACTGGTCCCCCCCTCCTCCCCGCGCACCTCCTGCTTCACCTCTCCAACCCCTTCCTTGCTCCCTCAGCCTCCCCCCTCCCCCTTCGCTCAAGTCGGGCGTGCCCCCCATACAGGGGGATTTTGGGCGAAAAATGAAAAAATACTCAACAAATACCCCCCCCAATGCTCAAGAATAGGTCAAACATCGTCCCCCGACTAGTTTTTTGCATACGTTTGGGTACTCCCTCCTGTAAGGAGGGGACACGCCCGACTTCACCCCTCGCGCCTCCTCCCTGCTGCTGCTGCTGCTGCTGCTGCTGCTGCTGCTGCTGCTGCTGCTGCTGCTGCCTCCGCCCCAATCACCCCTGCCCGCGGAGCGCGCCTGCCGCGGCACCGAGCCGGCCGATCCCTCGGGCACGGGCGGCTGCCTCCCGTCCGCGGGCCCCGGAGGTCTCGGCCCCTTCGAAGGGGCACAGGCACACACAGAGAAATAGACACTCGAACAACAGGATTCGCCTTTTTCGTTTTCTCATACTTTCTGGGCTTTCGTCCCCCCCCCCACCACTTCCCACATTTTCGCATATTCTCTGGGGAATCGACGAATAATAATTGTGCCTGTGTGTTTCTTTCCCTCCTGACCCTTCCCCAGGGGGCGGCCCGTCATCCCGGCCCAGTGTTCGGGGGCCCTGGGGCGCCAAAAAGCGGCCGGCTCCGGGAGGCCGACTCGGAAGAGAACCGCCGGGATGGAACAAACAAACACGTAAGGAATGGCGGA
>CAUYUJ010016782.1:669036-711536 GCA_963575745.1 Prorocentrum cordatum
AAATGGGCACCAACACCAGCACAGGGTGTTGCCTCCGCAGGGGGAAAATGATCCTGGATTTCGGTGTCGGTGGTAATCTTTTGGTCGCCTTGGAAGCCAGAATATTACCACCATCACCGAGATCAGGATCTTCTTCCCTCAGCGGAGGTACACCGCCGATATTGGTGTTGGTGTCAACCTCTAGGCCTGCGACAGGTGGGCCATGAAGGAGAGGTCTCCCGTCAGCGCCAAAAGTCGCACAGACCTTCAGCTCTCCAACCGCAAGCCGCAGCTGTGTCGGCGCTCCTGGCAAGGTCGCGAGTGACCTCCCAGCCGCGACTTGCGTGCAGATCAGGTGTCGCACCAGCGCCGGAAGCTCTTATAGCTGTTCGTCAGCCGTGCAAGCCGGGCAAGAGCTAAATCCTACATGTGTTCCTCCAGGGTGGTGTTAACGGGAGATAAGACTGGTTCTTCCTGCTCAGTTTATACAGTCCCTCTGGTGGACAGCAGCCTTGAGCCAAATTGCGACGGATGCTGTGCCCGTCGGGCTCGGTGGCAAGCTGCCGCCGGCGCGTTGCAAAGACCATGCGCCCAATGATCTTACTACTCTTAAGCCGGGCCCCTATAGGGGGGAATTTGGGCGAAACATACAACATACCCACCCACAAAAATCAAAAATGGTCACAGATGCTTAATAAAAAAAGTCGTCCCCAGACTATTGTTTGCCTATCCTTAAATATTCCGAACATCCCCCATGTAGATGGACAGGCCCGACTCAATACTACTCCCTGGCCCCTGAGGGCCGATGCAATACTACAGGAAGAATTTGGGCGACAAATGGAAACTACCCCCCAAATAATCAAAAATGGCCAGAAATGCTTCAACAATCGTCCCCATACCTTTGTTTTTCACCATTGTTGTATCTTCCGCCCCCACGAAAATCAAAAATTGTCAAAAACGCTTGATAAAAAGTCGTCCCCAGACTATTTTTTACCTATTCTGAATATTCCGAGTATCCCCCCCTGTAGATGGACAGGCCCGACTCGGTACTGCTCTTAGGCCCCCGAGGGCCGACTCAATACTACAGGGGGAACGTGGGCGAAAAATGGACAAGACCTACCAAATAATCAAAACATGACCAGAAATGCTTCAAACATCGTCCCCAGACTTTTTTTCCAACTATTTTTGTATCTTCCGCCCCCACAAAAATCAACAATGGTCAAAAACGCTTGATAAAAAGTCGCCCCCAGACTATTGTCTACCTACCTTTGAATATTCCGATTATCCCCCAAGTAATCAAACATGGAAAATACCCCCCAAAGAATCAACAATTGCCCAAATTACTCCAAAAATTGTCCCCAGACAATGTTTTACCTATTTTTTGATATTCCGAATACATCCCCCCTGTAGAGGGACAGGCCCGACTCCATGCTGCTCTCTCTGGCCCCCGAGGGCCAGCCCCCCTTAAGCCGAGAGATGCAACGCGCTTATTACCTTCGCTGCCACGAGTGTGCACGATCTGCACGCCTGTCGCTTGATGGCTCGGGCGGGCCGGCCCCCTTTGAGCAGGGACCGACCGTCCCGGCATTCCTAGAGTCCTACCGCGAAATGTTCCTAGAACCCGAAGATGTTCTAGGAACAAAAACGATGCTCTTAGAACATAACCCCGACGCGTTAAAACAGGAGTATCTCAGCCAGAGATGCTCTAGGAACATCTCGTGGAGACCACAAAAGGTTCTTAGAACATTGTTTGGTAGGGCTATAGGCGAGCCAGGACGCTTCGCCACTGCTTGATTGATGGCTCGGGCGGGCCGGCCCCCTCGCAGCGGCAGCCTCTGGAGAAGAAGTGCGCGCCAGCACTCGCTGTGTGGCAGAAGCAGCGCCCTCGCGGCCCACCAGGAAGAGACTCCTTCTCGCCCGCTCGGCAAAACCACTCCTTGTTACAGGGCAGTTTTTAATAATCTGATTCTTCAACAAAAAAAGGTTTTTAATACATGATTAATCTATGAATACATTCATGCATGAACGCATCGTCGTTTTTAATACTGAATACCTGCAATTATGATACATGATCCGCACACGGAGCATGTATCAAAAACGGCACTGTACGGAGCGGAGCCGCGTGATAGACATCTGATGAGCTGCGGTAGGGGCATTGGACAAGGAGCCTTTAGATAAGGAGTCCAGGGTCTGGAAGCTGGTGTAACACCACCCGAGGCTTGGCCATGGACACCACCGCCGCCCTCATCAGATAAGGAATCCTCCAGGGTCTGCAGCATCCTGGGAGAATTCCTCAACCAACGCCCCCACCGTATGACCCGGCACATCCGACTCAGGCTCGACGTGACGCCCCGTGACACCCGGGGGCGGAGGGGAGCCGAGCAGGTAGCCCAGGACACCCCAGGGCGGAGGGACGGCCGAGGACTCCTCCCACGACACTCGAGGGCGGGGGGACGGTCGAGGACTCATTCCATGCTATCCGCGGGCCGAGGGACGGCCGAGCTCTCCTCCCATGACACCCGAGGCCCGAGGGACGTTGAGCATCAGGGCTGTTGCGGTCCATATACACGATGCGTGCTGCGCTCGATCAGCGATATGCTCAGAGGCGCAAAGGTTGCAACATCGTGTATTGCTGTGCTCGTCTGTATCCTCGTGGGCTGCTTGCTCGCACATTCCAGAATCGACTGTCACGATGGGGTTCTACGCAGGAGTATCGCACTGACCCTCAGCATTCTGACCGCAGGCCACGGTGGTACAGTCGCGAATGAGCAGGGCTGTAAGGTGGCTTCAGCCGCAACTTGCGTGTTGGTCAAGCCCTCACCAGCGCTGGGGGGTCGCACTCACTGTCATCATCCGGACCGCAGGCAACGAAAGCACCGTCGCTCCTGAGCAGGACCGTGTGGGTCACCCCTGCCGCAACCTGCATGTAGGTCAAGCTCCACTAGCAGCGCCTGAAAAGCGCACTGAGCTTCAGCATCCGCGCCGTAGTCCACAGCGGTGCCGTCGCTCCTGAGCAAGGCCGCGTGGGCTACCCCTGCCGCAAACTGCATGCAGGTCAAGCTCCATTACCAGCGCCTGAAAAGCGCACTGAGCTTCAGCATCCGCGCCGTAGTCCACAGCGGTGCCGTCGCTCCTGAGCAAGGCCGCGTGGGCTACCCCTGCCGCAAACTGCATGCAGGTCAAGCTCCATTACCAGCGCCTGAAAAGCGCACTGAGCTTCAGCATCCGCGCCGTAGTCCACAGCGGTGCCGTCGCTCCTGAGCAAGGCCGCGTGGGCTACCCCTGCCGCAAACTGCATGCAGGTCAAGCTCCATTACCAGCGCCTGAAAAGCGCACTGAGCTTCAGCATCCGCGCCGTAGTCCACAGCGGTGCCGTCGCTCCTGAGCAAGGCCGCGTGGGCTACCCCTGCCGCAACCGGCGCGTAGGTCAAGCTCGGTTACCAAGGCCAGAGGGTCGCGCTGACCTTCAGCACCCGCGCCGCAGGCCGCGGCGGAGCCGTCGCTCCTGGGCAAGGCCGAGTCGCACCAGCCAGCGGCGAGTATCCACGAGAAGGCAGGCGGAAACAGCCCCCCGGGAGGGGTGGGCACCCGGGAGCCAGAGCCACGCACCAGCGCGCCGACGTCCCGAGGGCGTTCCGGCGGATATGACGCTCGGCGTCGTCTCCGGGGGCGTCCAACGATGGGGGCGTCTCAGACAACTGCGCGCGGCCTCCGAGAGCTGATATGTGCCTGCGCGGGTCGCTGCTCGCCCCGAGATATGTACGACCGCGGGCAGCGGGGGCGGCCAAGAGGGGGGCGTCCGAGAGGGGGGGGGGGCGCAAATCGCGGCCGGGGGCACGCGCGGCCCAGAGGGAGGGCGGGGACGCATCGAGAGAACAGGAGGCGCCATGACATCTGGGGAGGTATCATGCGGGGGCGCGCAAGCATGGATTGGCGATCCATGGATTCGGCGCGCGGTCGCCAAATCCATGGATCGGGGGAGGTGCCCTCCCCCGAATGCGGCCAGTGCCGCCTCGCTCGGCGGAGGAAATCCGCGGTTTGCCATGGAAACGGGGCCCGTCGCTAATCCACGCCCCCTTGATCGATGTTTGCGATCGCCGGAATGACATCTGGGGAGACATCATGTTCCCCCGCCATGATATCCCCCCCCAGTCGTGCCCCCCCCCCCCCCTCTTTGCCGCCCCCGATATTCGGCCTCCCCAGATCTCCGCCCGACGCCGCCACTGTTTCGCAACGCGGACCCACGGAGGACTGGCCCTCTCGTCAGCGTTTTTTTGTTCGGCGCTTCGACACTGGGCAGAGGGGGGCCGGGGGAGGGGGGGGTATCTGGCTCCAGTCCTCTGCTCAGTGCGGCTGTTTGCAAGAGTGCGTCCATTATGGGGGAGACTCCACCTGCTCGAAACAGGTTGCAAAAACAGCCCAGATCTACTCCATGGGGGGGGGTGGAAGGGGGGTGCGAGGGCCTGCGTCGACCGGCAAAACAATGAATAAAAAAACGAACACCTCTGGGACTGTTGTTTCATTCCGAGTTCTTTTTTGACTGTCCCGTGGCCCGGTGAGGGCCCCTGGAGGCCGAACGCTGCAAGACCTGCCGTCGTGAACTTCAGCCGCGAGTGCAAGGAGGTTTGGGTCTGTAGCCGTCTTCGCGTGATTTCGGGCGCTGGTCGTCCAACAAAAACAAAAGGAGGAGCAGGAAGAGGAGAAAGAGGCGGAGGGGGAGGAGTGGGAGGAGGAGGAGGAGGAGGGAAAGGAGGAGGCATGGGGGGAAAGGGATGGGAGGGGAGGAACCCGCTCCAGAGGAGCCACTCGCAACTAGACGCCCTCCTCCTCCTGCTCCTGCTCCTCCTCTTCCTCCTCCTCCTCCTCCTCCTCCTCCTCTTCCTCCTCTTCTTAGAGCAATTGTGAAGCGAGACGTTATCGGTGTGACTTGACTGGAGGCGGAGACGGATCGCAAAACAACCCAGGCACGGCATGAGTGGGTCCTCGTTCAGGATGTTGATCTGCTCGAGATTGTGTCTCTGACCAGCCTGAGCAGCGGCCACTGCATGGAGCAAGTAGGGGGAGGAGGATGAGGAGGAGGAGGAGGAGGAGATGAAGAAGAAGAAGAAGAAGAAGATAACGAGGGAAGAGGAAAACGATGATGATGATGATGATGATGCTGATGATGCTGATGCTGCTGATGATGATGATGATGATGAGGAGGAGGAGGAGGTGCGGAACAAAGGGGGGAGGAGAAGTGAGAAGGACGATGGCAGCAACGACGCAGCCACGTCGTGGTGATGATCCCTTTCCCCTCTCCCCATCCCCCCCGGGGAGCGCTCCGAGGCGGCCCCTCGACTCTCCAGGGGGCCCCTGTCGGCCTCGGAGGTCCCAGAGGCGGAGGCATCCTGCAGGCCTCTAGGACCAGCAACAGGGACTACCAAAAGGCGCCCCCTCGATCCCCCCCCCTCCTCGATCGCCCCCCCTCGACCCCTCCCCCTCCTCGATCCCCCCCCCTCCTCCCGATCCCCCCTCCTCGATCCCCCCCCCTTCTCGAACCCCCCCCCCTCCTCGACCCCCCCCCTCCTCGATTCCCCCCCTCCCCTCCGCCCTCGATGCGATCCCGCCCTCGATCCGCCCTCGATCCCGCCCCCCCGCTCCCGCTCCCCCTCTCGGTGCCCCCCCCCCTCCGCGCTTGGAGAGGGGGGGCGGAGGAGGCCGCCGAGAACGGCCGACCTTGAAATCGTTGTGGTCGTGCGCGGGGGTGATCTTCACGCACCCGGTGCCGAACTCCCTGTCCACCATGGTGTCCGCGATCACGACCATCTTGCGATCCTCCCGCCCGCGCACTCGAGGACAAGGAGGAGGCGGAGGAGGAGGAGGAGGAGGCAAACGAGGATCATATATGTTTTTTGTTTCCCTCTATATATATATATATATATAAAAATATAAATTCATATATATATATAGATAGATAGAGAGAGGTGTGTGTATGCATGTGTTAGTGTCCGTTGTTTTGATGTTGCCGGTGGTGGCTGAAGATGTATTATTATGTATGTGTACGGCCAGTTCAAGGAACCTGACACCTAACAGAACCCCTCCCCGCCAGGGAGGCGTCTACCCGCAGGCGCCACCTCCTTCCCGAAGCCACGATCCCTCGTGAAGATCATGGATTCGCGCTCCCGAGGCCACGATCCCTCTTAAATGCGACCTAGGGACGTACCCAACCCTTCTTTGAGCTCAATACAAACGAACGGCCATGTTGAACGTCCCGCAGTCCACAGTTCACACCCCCAAGGAAGCGCAAGGTCTCGACAGCGTCAGCGTGACACCCCACTCCGCTGGGCCTCCCAGGAGCCCATTCAAGTGGCGATAGTTGCGCAGTTCGCAGCCCCCATGGAGCCGAGAGGCCTCAACGCGGTCCCTTTATCATTGCACTCCGCTGGACCTCCCAGGAGCCACGCACCTGGCGACAGTTGCGCAGTTCGCAGCCCCCCCTGAGACCCGCGAGATCCCAACGGGGTCCGCGTGACAACTCCACTCCGCTGGACCTCTCAGGAGCTCACGAACGTGGCGACAATTGCGCAATTCGCAGCCCCCCCTCCAGGGACCCGCGAGGTCTCCACGCGATCCGTTTATAACGGCACTCCGCTGGACTTTCCAGGTGCCCACGAACAGGGCGACAGTTGCGCAGTTCCCAGGGCGCACCCCCCGGGGCCCACGAGGTGTCAGCGCGATCTGTGTACAACTCCACTTCGCTGGACACCCTAAGGGCCCACGAGAGTGGCGACAGTTGCGCAGTCCGCAGCCCCCCGCCCCCCCCCCAGGGAGCCGCGAGGTGGAAGACGAGGGAAGCAGGCAGCGATAGGCAGGAGGAGGACAAAGAGGAGGATGAAGGAGGGAGGCGAGGAGAGGAGGAGGACGGGGCGTCCACATTGCTCTATTCAAAACGACAAAACGGATGGTTGGGAATAAAGCAGGGGGCAGGAAGGGGGAGAAGGCGACAGGAGGAGGAAGAGAGGACGGTATGGGTTGGAAGCCACAATACTCTATTCAAAACGAGAACCCAACACGGAGGGTTGGGAACAATGAATCCAAGTCCTGAGCTTCCAAGACGGCCAACGCACGCAACCAACAAACCAAGATGGCACAAGACCTTCCGGCGGCTCAAGACGGCCCAGGTGGCCTACGATGGCCCTGAGACTGCCCTAGACGGTTGCCCCCAACAGTGCCCCACGATGGCTGTCCACGATGGCCCAAGGGGCATCCAACACAACCCCAGGCGGTCTCAAGACGGCCCAAGAGAGTCCCCCGTGGGACCCAATACTGCCTTGGAAGGACCTTCGACGGTCCAAGACGGCCGCATGATGGCCCCCAGACGCCCACCACACGGCCCAGAGAGCCCACGACAGCCCAAGAAAGCCCCAAGGCGGCGCAAGAGGGTCCCGAGGCGGCCTGGGAGGGCGCGGAGGGACCCCCACGACTGCCTCACAGTAGGCCCAGGCAGCCCTGAGACGGCCCAAACGAGCTCCATGTGAGCTCCTCAAACAATGCGTAAAGGCAACAGATGTTACATGAGACGGCCTTCCTCCTCCTCCTCCTCCTCCTCATCCTCCCCCTTTCATCGTCATCATCACCATCCTCATCCTCATCCTTATCCTGCTCATTGTCGTCAAGCTCATCAAGACCCTCCTCCTCCTCCTGCTCCTGCTCCTCCTCCTCCTCCTCCTCCTCCTCCTGATCATCATCATCATCATCATCATCATCATCATCATCATCATCATCATCATCAACATCAACATCATGATAGTATGAACAGTCCCCATCAGCATCATCACCATCACCATGACCAACAAGAACAACGTCAACATCAACATTAGCATCCTCATCGCGGATCTTCCAATCCTGGAGACACGAGGCGTCACACGTGACGCCCACCAGCGCCCCTTCGAAGAGTCCCCACCCAGAATTCCAGGCTGCCACGGTGGCGGGACTTGCCACTGGCAGCTGGATGCGTTTGAATGCGTGTGGCCTGCATCTTTTGGAGGACAGAGTTGTACTTCCGCCGGCTTTCGCCCGACTTCTGCAGGATCTCGCCAGCAAGGCCACCCCCCATTTACGTTCGCGACTTTCCGCAAGCCTTCCGCCGCCTTGCGACGAGGAGTATATAAACTGTTCGATCTACATATCTACAGCTGTGTGTGCATGTATACATGTATACCTGTATTTCTCTATATAGAATCATGCATATACGTCTGCGCCACATTCACGGATGTACGCATGCACATCTGTCAACGCATAAGATAAATTGTCCGCCGCTGTGTCTTTGAGCACGGAGAGGGCGTGTCCTCATTCCTGAGGAGTCTTCAAAAGGCCTGGACTCCAAATTCCGAAAACTCTGGGGGCTTCCCGCGTGCCACCTGGGCTCGGGGAAACGTTCTCGCATACATTTGGCTCAAAACGGCCCCTAGATGGCCAAAGAGGCCTCCAAGACGCCCAAAGGGGCCTCCAAGAGGCCGCCCGGGAGGGCACCAAGAGGCAAACATCAATGATTTCCCTCCGTTTTTTCTTTTTGGCCGGCCGCCTTCGCTTTGTCTTGGAATAGGGCAGTCGGGCGCGAGCTTGGCTGACCGCGCGCGGCCGGCTGACCACTGCCGGTGCTGGCCGGGCGGCCAGCCTACAAAAACCCAGCCAGGCCGACGCGAGGACGAGCACGAGGGCAGGAGAGGGGTGCGGGTGGCGAGCCGCCCCCGCGCGCGGCGCCCGCCTCGGGTTTGGACACGCCCGACTTAGGATGCTCCAACCTACTTCAGCCTTAGCGTGGTCCTCAAGTAGGATGGCGACAACACAACGCCCCGTGCGTGCCGGTCAGAGCTTGCCGACC
Organism: Prorocentrum cordatum; assembly: GCA_963575745.1. NCBI lineage: Eukaryota > Dinophyceae > Prorocentrales > Prorocentraceae > Prorocentrum > Prorocentrum cordatum. The sequence continues at coordinate 677,879 of CAUYUJ010016782.1, forward strand.
GTGAGCATGCGGGCCAGGCCCGCCACGAAGAAGAAGACGAAGAAGACCGCGAAGAACAGGCCTGCCTTGTTGAGCTCCTGCTCCGACCACGCGGCCGCTGGCTCGGGCACCGCGGCGGCGAGGCCGCCGTACGCCGCGGCGGCCGCCGCGGCGCCGCCGCGCAGCGCGGGCACCTCCGAGGGCGCCGCGGGAGGCACGAAGGCGACGGTGGACGCCAGCGCCGCGAGGCCGAGCACGGCGGCGACCAGCAGGGGGGCGGAGGTGCGGGCCATGGTCTGCGCGGAAGGTATCTGCAGCGGGCTCGTTTCGCTACGGCCTGCGAGCTGGCTTCCGACAACAAAAAACTTGAGCCAAAATGGCTACGGAATGATTTCCCTTCGGTTTTGAAATATGTTGGCGTTCTCGCCTTTTCGGCTTACCGACGCTCCCAGGCGGCCCCAAAGGCACCCACGTCTGGCCCAAGACGGCCCAAGAGGCTTCCGAGAAGGCCCCCAAATGGCCCAAGAGGACACCACGATGGCCCAAGAGGCGCCCAAAACGGCTCAGGAGGGCCTCAAGAGGGCCTCCAAAGGGGCCCAAGGAACAAGAACCGAAAATCCGAGTCTTCCGCCCCAACAGGCGCCCAGGAGGCACCAATAGGCGCCCAGCAGGCCCCACGAGGCCCCCAAGAGGCCCAGGCCCCAAAACGGCCCCCAAGAGGCGTCCAAACTGCCTCCAAGAGGCCCCCGAGAGGCCCCCCACGAGATCCCAACGAACATCCAATAGGCGTCGTACCCACAACCCAGGCACGTGGCGGGGTGGGCCGAAGGCCGTTCGATATGTTCAAATTGACCAATCCCTCGAAGACGAGGTCTCTTCTGGAACGCCACACACACATCTATGTGTAAACACATGTATATACAAGTATGCGGTGATGTATGTGTGTCTGTATATATATATACGAATGAGTGTGTACGTGTGTGTATGTATGTATGTATGTATGTATGTATGTATGTATGTATGCATGCATGTATGTATGTATGTATGTATGCATGTATGTATGTATGTGTGTATGTGCGTATGTCTGATGTATGTTTGTATGTATATTTGTGTGTATGCATGTATGCATGCATGCATCTACATGTGTAGTTATGCATGCATGCATGTATGTATACATGTACGTATGTATGTACGTACGTACGTACATATATGTATGTGTATGTATGTGTATGTATGTATGTATGGATCGATGGATGGATGGATGTGTAACGCTATGCTAGAGATGTATGGGATGTATGTGAACACAACTGTATCGATGTATGTGCACACAAGGGCACACACACATGAAAACTCGGAGGTCCGCGCGGATTTCTCGGATCGGCGCTGGGGCCCCCCAGCGGCGCCTCCGGCGCCGCCCCTGGAGCGCTCCGCGCTCCAGGGAGGGGGGTCCAACGCGAATCCGAGGAATCCGCGCGGACCTCCGAGTTTTTATGTTTATGTCACTTTTTGTTCCCCTAAGCATGGTCACCTCACCTGCACGAAGTGTTCGTCAGCGTGGACACCAAGCCGCGTGCTTTCGCGAGCTACGTGGCGCAACCCGCGAGGCGCAACGGATGTGGTGCAAGCTACGTGGTGCAAGATGTGCGTGGTGCAACTGATTTCTTACATGTGCAAACGAGCTGACACGTTCCATGCTCTTGCAAACATCCCACCCACCCACCCGCAACCCGGAGACATGCGCGCGCGGCCGACTCGCGCGAGTGTCCCTCGCTGTATTATTTGACACGGATCGCGCTCCCCCCCCCGCCCCCAGCACGTGCGCGTTGGCGCTCGAATGAGTTCGACATGCGACATGCGGCGCGAGTGGGCCGTTTGGCAGAGTTTGATGGACATGTAGGGAAACCTTTGATTTTCTTGAGAACCCGCAAGGGCGCGAGCGCAGGACGTTTCGCAAACTGATGTTGCAAAACCGTGTTGTTTACATATGTTTTCGGGGCACCCGATCTTGAAATCCTTACGACACTGAACAATGTTTCAAGGATTTTGGCATGCGCGCGCGGCGACGCGTTCGCGCGCGTGCATTTCGTCACATCTGCGGCAAGGGAATATTGCGACAGCACGCGCGCAAGGGTGTTCGAACGATTTCCATACGCACGCGCGAAAGGCCAATTTGAAAATAGTATTAGATTATTGAGCATCATGTTTTCCTTAGGATAGTTAGAAACAGCGCAACGCGATGACGCGCGCGTGCGACCTTCGTCCAATTGTGTTGTGCGGGATCCTTGGAAACTGCTGGCTTTTGATGCAAGGGAGCGCGCGCATAGTATGTTTTGCAGAGGATGGCGGGGAGGGGTCAATCCGGCCTGGCTGGGAAAGTACGAGCTCATATATAGGATGGGCGAATGGTCAGGGTCACATCTGAATTCGGAAGCAAAACCACCAAGCGATAAGTCGGGGGGGGGATGGGAGTAGAATCGAATTTCCTTCAACAAAGGAAAAACCTATGTTGAGCAATGCTTGTGGTGAAATCTAGCGCAACCTGCGTGGTGGAATCCATGAGGTGTTAGGGATGCGGTGCTGATGATCATGAAAACCTGCGAGACTCGCCCAACCAAACCTGCAACAAGCATGCGGCGGCGACCGGCGACCACACATAGGGGAACAAAAAGCGACATGAACATAAAAACTCTGAGGTCCGCGCGGACTTCTCGGATCGGCGCTGGACCCCCCTCCCTGGCGCGCGGAGCGCGCCAGGGACGGCGCCGGAGGCGCCGCTGGGGGGCCCCAGCGCCGATCCGAGAAATCCGCGCGGACCTCCGAGTTTTTATTATGTTTATGCCACTTCTTACTCCCCTCATGTAACCAGCCTCGAACGTGTCCCTATCCCCAAAGATGGGCGAGCAACAAGCGAGGACAACCTTAGGGACAGGCCCTCAAAAACTGAGGGAACCCTTAAGATCGGCATCGAGGTGAGGTGATGTCAAACATGGGGATAAGAATCTGTTCCAGGCTGGTAATACTGCTGGGAGCAGGGGCGGCGACGGGCGACCACCCAGGCCGGCCGCACCGGCGCCCAGGCCCGGACGGATGGCGGCGGCGGGCGGCGGCGGGGCTGCGACGAGGCTGCGACGAGCGGCGGCGGGGCGGCGACGGGGCGGCCACGAGCCGGCCAGACCCGCGACGGGGCGGAGACGGGGCGGCCACAAGTGCGGGCAATATCTATATCCATATCCAGTGCGTCTTGGACTTTCTTGGAAGGGGCGCCGCAAGGCCGAGGCGCACTGGATATGGATAAGAATTGAGCCTTTTGGAGGCAGATTATAATCCATATCCGGTGCGCCTCATGTTTCTTGGGAAGAGTGTCCGAAACTACAAGACACACTGGATGTGGATAAAGACATTGCCCGCAACAAGCAGGCTGCGTCGGCGCCCAGGCCACGTTCCTAAGCGCTCGCCGACCCAACGGGCCAGAGGCGTGCCAGAAGTGCCGGCAAGAACTCAACAAAAATGTTTCCAGCTCGCGGCGCTCGCGCTGGCCCCTGGGGGCCCCTGGGCGAAAAAAAAAGCCTGGGCAAGGTCCCGGCAGGGTCAGAGCTGCCGGAACTCCTGGGCGCGGCCTCGGGGGCCCCCGGTGCGCCCCATGAGGCGCCCAATGGGTGGCAGGCCCCACGGCTTCAGGCCGAGAGCGTTTCAAGATGGCCCACGTTGGTCCCAAGACGGCCCAAGAAGCGCCCAAGACGCTCCAGGAGGGTTCCAAGAGGACTTCGAGAGGCTCGGAAAACGCAATCATCATCGATGTTGCCAAAACGTTTTCGGACGATCTTGGCGGCACCGCATTTTCGAGCTGCCGACCACCCTGGACGGCCCAAGAGGCACCAAGATCGCTCCAAGGCGGCCCAAAAAGCCTCCGAGAGGGCCCCCAACGGGCCCAAGATGGTCCTACCAAGGCGCCCCGAGAGGCCTCCATGGCCCCACGAGGGGGCCCGGAGGGGGAACCCGAACGAACACGTCGAGCTCTCGGCCCCAAGAGGCGCCCAAGAGTTGCCCCCAGAGGCGAGGCCCCCAGGACCCCCAACAGGATCCCAGGAAGCCCCAGCAGGTCCCCAAGAAGCCCCCCAAATGCTCCCCCAGAAGCCTCCAAAAAACTGCTCCCCAGAGGCTCGCGGGGGCCCTCCGAAGAGACCCAGAGAAGCATTCACGAGGACCCTGACCCACAGTCCAGGTTCGTCTCGAAACTCTGATGGAGCTCTTCTGAGCCATCTCGGCGCCCTCTAGGGCAGTCGATCGGCTCTCTTCGACAGGGTGGGATCCACATCTCCAAAGATCTGATCGAGGACATTCCTGCCTGCCCACCTTTCCCGCTGGGCATGAGCACACCACCCCGCAGCCACAGTGATGCGAAACGGGCCGACAGAGTGAGCGAAGCGATCCGCAGCCCCACCGGGTGCGGCGTGTGGGACCCCACCGCATGGTCTGCAAGAGTATCTTCTGTGTAGACGCGCGCGTTCCACTACTCGCAAAGTAACTACTCGCAAATGGCCTGGATCCGCCGCGGGGGATCTACGATAAATTACATCGAATCAGACATGCGGTTTCCGGACGTTTGCGAGTAGGCACTTTGCGAGCAGTGGAACGCGCTCGGTGACTGTGAGTCCTCTCACTCATGCACTTCTCATACCAACCACTGCCTCGGAGCCCTCACAACCCCTCCAAGGGTCATGTCGCTCCCATCGTACTTAAGGACCACATCCCAGAAATAAGTTCGAGCACCCAGAAGAGTGTCGAAAGAGTGTCGAAACAGTGTCGGACGAGTGTCTCCCAGGGCCCGACACGTGAAGACCATTTTTGAGTTTCGGTACTTCTTTGGTGCTCGAAGTTCTTTCTGGTGATCAAGGCTGAAGTAAGTTGGAACACTCGGGAGCGGCCAAGAGGGGGGTGCCCAAGAGGGGGGGGTGCAAATCATGACCGGCGGCACGTGCGCGGCCCAGCGGGGGGGCCAGGGACGTAATGAAACAAGAAGAGGCGCCATGAGATCTGGGGAAACATCATGGCCCCCGCCATGATATCCACCCGCCCCGAATGTGGGATGACGATTAATAAAAAAATGTGAGAGAACGACTTAAAAAACAGTTTTCTGCAATTTCTGCATAATTTTCTGACTGGAAAAGAAAGGTTAATAAACAAAAAAACATGATTTTCCAGCCCGCTGCCGGTTTTTTCTAATCGTCATCCCGGGCGCCGCCGCGTGAACACGACCCCCGGTCATTTGTTAATCGTCATCCTCCATTAGTCATCACCCCCCTCTTTGCCGCCCCCGAAACACCATACTCCAAGGGTCCTCCCCGGGGCCCGCTCCTTCCGCCCGCCCGGGCGCCCCCACCGCGGACCGGCCGCCCTCTGGCCGCCGCTCCCGCCTCCAAACGCCTCCCCTGTTTTTGTCGGGGTGCCGCCGGGCGCTCTCGACTAGCCAGCCTCGAACGGATCCCTATCCCTAAGATTGACACGCCAAAAGGCGATGACAATCTTAGGGATCCGCCCTCGAAAAAGAAAGGACAAAATAAGGGAATCCCTCAGATTGTCGTCGTGATGAGGAGATGCCCAACATAGGGACAAGGATATGTTCCAGGCTGGTAATCAACGACCTCTCCGGAAGCACACTGGGCCAAATTGGGGCGCCTCTCGGGCCCCTGCTGGCCTCATCTTGACCGTCCTTCCGCCTCCCTTCGGCTGTTCCGGATGCCTCCGGACGTCCCTCCGCCACCCTTCGGCTCACACAACCCAGGACCCCCTAAGCGAGCAACCGCATGTTAAAGCACCTAGGATTTTGACGATTCTGGCTTTCTCGGGCTTCTCCTTGCGCCTCTCTTGGAGCTCCCCTACAATTTTGCGGGCTCTTGCGGCCAGCTTCCATCCTGCGGATGCTCTCTGCGGCCGTCCTCACAGCTTCTCGGGGCCCTCCTCGGCCATCTGGGCGCCTTCTTGGCGCCTTGTTCGGCCGTCTGTGGCCCCCCCTGTGAGCCCCCTGGGGCTCTTCCAGGAGCCAAAAGCTAACTGGGGGTGTTCCTTTCTGCCTCTTCGTATCTCTCTTCAGTTTGGTCCGCAAGTGTCTCAACCTTTGGCTGCTCTTTTCAGTGCTTGTTTTTTGTTTCGCAGCTTCCTCGAGCCCTCTTTGGCAGCTTCTCGTCGTTGTCGTAAGCCCTCTGGGACCGTCTTCGATCCCCCTCCCGCCATCTGGGATCATTTCAAATTCCGGTTCGGAGATGGTTAGAGGTTTGTGTCCCTCTGGGGCCTTCTTAGACAGCCCCCTCCCCCCCTGTGGTGTGCAAATGTTGTGGCGTTTTGCGAGACCCTCTGGGGCCATCTTTCACCACCCCCTCTCTCCCTCTGGCACAATTTCAATATTGCCCTCCTTCTCCCCGACCAAGCCTCCCAGACTCTCCACGTTCCCCAAAGCGTCGGCCAGCGGTATGCGGCCCTGTGCTCTTCTACGGCTTCGGCGTCAAACACACACACACACACACACACACACACACACACACACACACACACACACACACACACACACACACACACACACACACACACACACACACACACACACACACACACACACACACACACACACACACACACACACACACACACACACACACACACACATACACACACATACACATACACATACACACACAAACACACACACAAAACACAAACACGCACGCACGCACGCACGCACGCACGCACGCACGCACGCACGCACGCACGCACGCACGCACGCACGCACTCACGCGCGCACGCGCGCACCGCGCGCACACGCGCGCACACGCGCGCACGCGCGCGCACGCGCGCGCACGCGCACGCGCACGCGCACGCGCACGGCACGCGCGCACGCGCACGCGCACGCGCACGCGCACGCGCACACGCACACGCACACGCACACGCACACGCACACGCACACGCACACGCACACGCACACGCACACGCACACGCACACGCACACGCACACGCACACGCACACGCACACGCACACGCACACGCACACGCATACGCACACGCACACGCACACACACATATCTCTGCTTCGTCTCTTCTCATGCCACGCCGGAGACTCCTGGAAACACACGCGCGCAATCCGATACCCCGCGCAAGCCTTGTTTACACGCTTCCTCGGTGACTGCGTGCCCTAATGCAATCGCTGCCTTCGGAAACAAAAAAAAAAAAAAAACATTGTCGCCTACAGGCCACAATGGATACACCTGTACGACTTTGCGTCCCTTTCAACTACGGCAGTCAGATGTACACTTACATGGTGCGCTGCAGGCCACTTGAGCCCGTGAGGCAGGGATTGTAGCAAAAACGGCCCGCCTCAAAGGTCACAGACAAACGAGCCCAATGAGAGGCCCTTCAATGGCCGCCCCCAGGAAGTCTCTGGAGGCCACTCAAAGGCCCTATCACTAACAGGCGCTCGCTCCTCTCTCCATATCCGTATGCGTCGTCGGTCCCGCCCGTAGTTTTCGACACCCATGGGCCCCATTCGGCTTCATTTCCAAAGCCTCATGCGGCCTTGTTGGGCCGTCTGTTCGACTATGTTGGACTCTATGGCGCCGTCTTGGCCTCCCCCACTCCCACGCGACCACGATCCAAAAAAATTGGGGCGGCTGTGTCTGCCCCTCAGGGGCGTTCAATTGAATAAGAACCCCTCATTGCAAGCACTGCTTGGAGAATTAGCAAGATAAGCTCTGACATAAACATAACCTGTTGGAGGTTCGCACGGATTTCTTGAATCGGCGTTGGGACCCCGTCCCTGGCGCACGGACCGCACCGGCTTGGATCGGCGCTGAACAACCCACCCTGGCGTACGGAGCGCACCAAGGGCAGAGCTGGGGGCGCCGTCAGGAGGAACAACGCCGATACACGAACTCCGCGCGGACCTCCGAAAGCTTTTCTTCGTCGAGTCGCTGTCCCTGACTCCCTCAGGGTCCCTATCCTGTATGGCGGGGACGGTGGAGGCCTCCCAAATGGGGTCCGAGTGGATGGGGTCGGAGAATCGCGTCGCATCGCCGTTGCATCGCCGATGCATCGGTGACGTCGCCGATGTATCGGCGACGTCGGAGTGGAGAAAATATGGCTCCAAATCGAGCCCCGAAGACCGAAATCGGAGAAAAGCCTCCGGCGCGATTTCTCCGATCTTCCTGCTTTCGCCGTCGCCTCCCCCTTCAAATATCGACCCCTGTAGCATCGGAAGGCCAGAAGAACATCCCTCAAGAACGCAGGACATCCAAGGGCATCCTCCCGAGGACGCACAAAAAAAGCATTGGGGTACCCTCCCCGAATCGACCTCGATCTCATACCTCGATATGACTGTGCCCGTGCGTGCGTGCTGGCGACGTCGGCGATGCATCGGCGACGCCGGGGTGGAGAAAGTCTGGCTACAAATCGAGCCCCGAAGTCCAACATCGGCGGCGCGATTTCTTCGTGCCTCCTGCCCCTTCACCGTCTAGGGAGCCGAGACAGGACGTGCGCGCCCAGCTATGTACATGAATCCGGCCCCTCGATCCGCGGGACTGGCGGCGTGATATGAACATTTGCGCAATGCGCACTCTCGAAACCAGCGTGGATTCGTGTACGTACGTCCTTTTTTCGCCCCTTCGCCGTCATCCCCCCTTCAAATGATCGGCCTCGAGCTTATGCCTCGGGCCGACCTGCGCCTGTCCTGGCGTGTGCTCGGGCCAAGAAGTTCCGAGCGGCGGAGCCACCACGGGCGGCAGCGAGGAGCCTCGAGCGGCGACGACAACACAACAAAACGCGAAGGGCACTCCCGGCGCGAACCTCCTCCCCAGTGAGGGGGGAGGAGGGTCCTGTATACTCCACGAGGGGGATTCTCGATACTCCAGGAGGCCAACAAGGGGGAATGCCACGATCCATACAGAGGAGGACGAGGAGGAGCAGGCAAGGAGGCAGGGGGAGAGACGAGGCGGAGGACCAGGACAAGGGGGAGGAGGCGGAGGAGGAGGAGGAGGGGGAGGAGAGAGGGAGGGAGGAGGGAGGAGGGCGGGAGGGAGGAGGGGAGGAGGGAGGAGGAGCAGGGAGGAGGGACGAGGGGAGAGCGCCCAAGAGCACGGCCCCCTCCGGGAAGAAGGGGTGCACCAGCTCTTTGCCGTGGTAGGCCTTGTAGCGGTCGTCGTCGGGGTGCACCGCCACCGCGGAGTCTCCTCTCGCCGACAGGGCGGGCCGGAGCATCGCGCTCGGGGGGGGGGGAGGGAGGGGAGGGGACAGCTAGCTTTAAGTCGGGCCTGTCCCCCTATACAGGGGGATTTTCGACGAAAAATAAAGAATACCCCCAAACATAATTCAAAAATAGTCCAAAAATAGTCTGGGGACTATTGTTTGAATATCTTTGACCTTCTTGTGGTATTTTTTGGGTATGTATTTTTCGTCGGAAATCCCCCTGTAGGGGGACACGCCCGACATAAAGCTAGTTCTCCCCTCGTCGCGAGAAATCGTCTCGGGATGCATGACGAGATCGGGAGAAGGACGCTGTAGTCCTCGGGGGTTCGCGCTGCGAAGTAACACACACGGCGTCGGAACTCGGGGGGGAGGTGGTGGGAGAGGGAGGAGAGGGGAAGAGGAGGGCGACGGGGGGGATGCGGATGAGGTGCTGGGGAGTGAGTTAGGAAGGAGGAGCCTTCAAGATCCAGCATCGAGGCTCAGATGGTCAAGTTTTTTGAGCTTCTGGTCAGAACGCACCCCTGAAATGGTACAGTGGCAATAATTTCCCCAGGAAGAGGAGGACCAAGAGGAGAATATGATGATGATGATGATGATGATGATGATGATGATGATGATGATGATGATGATGAGGAGGAGGAGGAGGATGATGATGATAATGATGCTGCTGCTGATGATGATGATAATGTTTCTGATGATGCTGATGTTGATGCTAATGCTGATGACGATGATGATGACGCGGCTGCTGATGATGATCATGCGTTAATGATGATGACGGTGAGGACGAGAAGGAGCAGCACGAACGCCAGCACCCATGATGTCCACGAGTCGCACGACGCTGACCGCCTCTCACTTCTCAGCCGCACAGCGGCGCCGCGACCTGCGGAGGAACTGTAAATCAAAGGCTCGGTGGTGCTTGCCACGGCTAGTGGGCGATGATGTTCGCCGGTGACCTGCATGCGGTCTCGGGCCGCTCGAGGACATCACCAAACCCCGAGACGCCGAGGGCAGACCAAACGTTAGAGTCCATGTCTTCCGTGGATTGACACTCGCAATGAGGCGGTTCTTCTCTGGCGAGGCTGCGTTCCGCTAGCGTCGACGTTGCGGAAGTTGCTGAAACGACGGTGTCACCTGCACTCGAGAGGCTGCGATCCTCGAGGCACTGCTCAACGGTTGGATGTATGCGCCAGACGTGTGCTGCGAATGTGGGAAAGACGTGCCAGCCGTGCCACCGTCTGCGGCAGTCTGCCCCCCCTTCCCTCAGCGACCTGGTACGCTACGCTACTCCATCCGAAGCCCATCCAGTGTAGCACTGGGCAGTGTGCGAATGACAGCGTCGCTTGGAAAACAGGCCACTGCGTGGCGCCGAGATATGGTCAATCATACTGTCGTTGCAGCCCTGGCAACCGCACCCGCAACGCAATTGGCGAAGGCAGGGTGTACCCGGCAGAAGGTGGTCAGGCCTCCGCCAACGTGCGGCAATTGGCCCGCAAGAGGCCAGGAGAGGGAGCGGGAAGCTGGCAGGTGAAGGATGAGGGCGGCGGCGAGGGGCACGCGACCCTGGTATCCAACGAACAGCTGGAATCGAAGCAAGCGCGGCCCCTTGGAAGACGGCTCCAGCGCCAGGCGGGCACGCTGCGAGCTGTCATCTGTTGGAATAAAAAAACGACTTGGTGGTCAGTGCCATGGTCGCTGGTGGTTCGTGAAGTATGCATGGGAAGTTAGTCGCGATCCAAACAGGCCAAGCCTAGCCACCATTTCGTAATCTGCATGGTGGTTGGCTGGTTTTGCGGAAGGTCTAGACAGGACTGCCGCCCAGCGAATCGCCGTTTTCGATTACAAAGCATCGGTTAAGAGCTTGAGGCTGGCGTTTTGGAATTCTGGTATGTGTTTGCGCACCAGCTCAAACGCCAACGCCCCACCTGCCATTCCGAATATTAGAAGATCGTTTGGCTGAGACGCTGAGAGGGAGCCAGAAGGGGAAGCCGGAAGGAATAAGAGGAAGATAACAATGCAACGATCGTGCGCGAGCAATGCTGGGGAGGCGGGAGTGGCAAGGGCAGCCACAAGCGAGCAACCACACGGGGCGCGCATGGGGGGCGGGCGTGGGCTGACGGCAGCGGCCAGCCCTTGGCCCGGCCAGCGCCCACGGGCATCCTCGCGGTCAACGGTCGGCGAACGCGCGTCAGGCCCTGGGCCCCGGGGGGGGGGGGGGGGAGCTGGCGGCCTGAGGGGGGGGCGGAACGGGAGCGGCGGGGATGGCCGCTGACACCGCGCAGCCTCCAAGAACTGGCGCCAGTGCTCCAACCAGCCCTCGGCGGCGGCGCCGTGCGCGATTCCTGATGCGGCCAGAATCGGGGATGGACAGACCCCCCTTTAGCAAAACGTGGTTTAGTGAAAACGACCTGAGGCCCAAACCTGGCAGGCGCAAGCCTGGAAAATAACGGCCACGGCGCCCTCTCGAAAACCGAAGACGGACAATTCACTAATCGACGTGTCACTGTTGGGGGTTCTGTCCACCCCCGACAGAACGCCGCCCTGTAGCCTGGAGTCGATTTCCTTTTCTTTTTGTTTGAGCTCCACGCTCTGTCCGCCACGTTTAGCGAGGCACCCTAGGAGCCTGGAGTCGGTTCCGAAGCCCGAAGCGCCTGGGGCGCGGGCGCGGCACCGCGCTGGCTGTTGCACTTCGCCCGTGCTCCACTGCAGCGCTGGCGCGGTGGCGGAGTTTGCCACCGGACAGAGTGCCACTGCCCCGCTGACGACCCCCCCCCACGGCTTTCCTCGTCCTCCCCCCTCCCGCCCTCCTCTATGTCATCCACCTTTGTCTCTCCCCCATCCCTCGTGCTGGCCCTTGTCCACTCCCTGTCTTTGTAAATCACTCCTCCCTGTCGCGCCCCGAGGCAAGTCGGAAGGCCGGGCTGGACGTTTCGCCAGATACTTCCTGCCATCTACGATCCAGAAATTTAATGACTTGGCAACGCGCAGCGCAAAATCGTCTTAAAAGCTGCAGCAGGTTCACGGATTGAGGACATGTCGATTTCAAAAGGTGGCTCTCGCCTTAGCTTTGTGCGCATTCCTTTAAACATCAATGAGTTTCACGGATTGAAAGCGGGCCGCTTCCAAAATGTGGCTCTCGCCATATAGCCGCGCATGTTCGTCTCAAAAACTGTAAGGATGGATCGGGTCCAGAACGGCTCTTTTTCAAAATGCGGCTCTCGCCTTAGCGCCGCGCGCATTCGTTACTCAAAATTGTAAGGGCTTCACGGATTGAGGGCGGCTCCTAGCGCCGCGCGCATGTTTGTAATTGCAAGGGTTTCGCAGATTCCCATGGTTTACGTCCGAGAAAACGGTGATTGTAATGAACCAATATTGTCAGGGCGCAACAATTACATTGACCCGAGCGTCGAGGTCCAAGGAATGCTGTCCGGGCGCGATTCATGATCGTCAGAATGCAACGGTCAAGCTCATTCGTGGTGGTGAACAATTTAAAGCAATGTTTGGCACGCTTCAGGATCTTCAAACGGTTGTCTGCGTGGCCCCATAAGGAGCTCCACCGAAGATCCCAGTGGGACCGCCCGCATGCGTCCTGCACACCCAATACAACGTTTCGTGGCCCTTTTTCCCCTTGCGTTTCACCAACCCAATACAACGTTTCGTGGTCCCATAGGGAGCCCCACCGAAGGTCCCAGTGGGACCGCCCGCAAGCGTCCCGCACACCCAGTACAGCGTTTCGTGCCCCACTCCTCCCTCCCCCCTGCGTTTCACCCACCCACTACGGCGTGTCATGGCCCCAGGGGGAGCCCCACCGAAGGTCCCAGTGTGACCTCCCGCCTGCGTCCCGCACACCTAGTACAGCGTTTCGTGGTCCTCTCCTCCCTCCTCCCTGCCCTTCGCCCACCCAGTACAACGCTTCGTGGCCCCATAGGGAACTCCACCGACAGCCTCGGTGCCACCGCCCGCGTGCGTCCTGAAAGCGCAATTTGGCATTTACACCCACCCAGTACCCATGGGGAGCTCCACCGAAGCCCCCACTGGGACAGCCCGCATGAGTCACACACACACACACACACACACATTCACACACACACACACACATACACACTCTCTCTCTCTCTCTCTCTCTCTCTCTCACACAACACACGCACAACACACACACACAACACACACACAACACACACACACACACACACACTCTCAGTTTGGCATGTCCACCCACCGAGTACAACGCTTCGTGGCCCCTTAGAGCATTCCACCGAAACCCGCATTGGGACCGCCCGCATGCGTCCCACAAGCCCAATTCGGCATTTTCGCTCACCCAATACAGCGCTTCGTGGCCCCATGGGGAACTCCACCGAAGCCCCCAGTGGGACCGTCCGCTTGCGCCCCGAAAACTTAATTTGACATTTTCACCCGCCCAGTACAGCGCTTCGTGGCCCCATAGGGAGCTCACCGAAACCCCCAGTGGGACCACCCGCGTGCGTCCCACACACCCAATTTGGCATTGTTTCGCCCACCCAGTACAACGCTTCGCGGCCCCATAAGGGGCTCCACCGAAGCCACCAGTGGGACCGCCCGCATGCGTCCCGACAGCCGAATCCCACCAGCCCTTTAGGGCGTAGGTGGTCTAGAGAGTTTCCTCTGCCAACCCCCCTTCTTTCCCTTCGGGGAGGGGTTTACCCCTCCCCTTACCCCTCCCCACTGACCTGGACGGGGCGTTCCGCGACGCGTTGGGACGCCCAAGATGGCCCAAGACTGCTCCAAGAGCGAAAAGGCGAGAAAGCACAAAACATTGATTTTCCTTAGGTTTTGGAAGGATTTTGGCCTCTTGGGGGGGCCCAAGAGGCGATCCGAGGCACTCTAGAGGGGCGAGGCTAATTGGGGACCCCCTCTTCTTTGATAGATCTCCTCCAAGATGGCCCCAAGAGCGCCCCGAAGGCTCCCAAGAGCGCCCCAAGAGCGCCCCAAGAGGGCCCCAAGAGACCCCAAGAGGCCCCCAAGAAGCCTCCAAGAGGCTGCCAAGAGACCCCCAAGAGGCCCCAAGAGAGTCCAAGATGGCCCAAGACGGCTCCAAGAGCGAAAAGGCGAGAAAGCAAAAAACATTGATTTTACCTAGGTTTTGGAAGGATTTTGGCCTCTTGGGGGGCCCAAGAGGCGACTCGAGGCACTCTAGAGGGGCAACGCTAATTGGGGACCCCCTCTTCTTTGATCGATCTCCTCCAAGATGGCCCCAAGAGCGCCCCGAAGGCTCCCAAGAGCGCCCCAAGAGCGCCCCAAGAGCGCCCCGAGAGGCCCCAAGAGGCGCCCAAGAAGCCTCCAAAAGGCTCCCAAGAGACCCCCAAGAGGCCCAAGAGGCTCCCAAGACGGCCCAAGACGGCTCCAAGAGCGAAAACGCGAGAAAGCACAAAACATTGATTTTAGCTAGGTTTTGGAAGGATTTTGGCCTCTTGGGGGGGCCCAAGAAGCGACTCGAGGCACTCTAGAGGGGCAAGGCTAATAAGCACCCCCCCCTTTTTTGATAGATCTCATCCAAGATGGCCCCAAGAGCGCCTCGAAGGCTCCCAAGAGCGCCCCAAGAGCGCCCCAAGAGGGCCCCAAGAAGCCCCAAGAGGCCCCCAAGAAGCCTCCAAGAAGCCCCCAAGAGACCCCCAAGAGGCCACAAGAGGCTCCCCGAGATACGCAAGAGGCCCCCGGGACCGCCAAGAGGCCCCAAAGACGGCCCAAGAGGCCCCCAAGCTCGCCATTGTCCTCCTCCTCCTCCTTTTTTCTTCCTCCTCCCTCCTCCCCCTCCCCCTCCTCCTCCTCCTCCTCCTCCTCCTCCTTTCCTTTTCCTCCTTCTCGTCCTCCTCGTCCTCGCAGTCCTCCATCTCCTCCTCCTTATCTTCCTCCTCCTCCTCCTCCTCCTGCTCCTCCTCCTGCTCCTCCTCTGCTCCTCCTCTTCCTCCTCCTACTCCGACGACGACGGCTCCTCCTACATCCTCCCCCTCTTGGGGTATATGGCGGCTCACCCCGCCCTCTGTTCTTCTGCATGCTCCCCCGCTTCCCTCATAACCTCCACTCCCCTGGGACTCATTTCTGGACGGGCTGGTGGGGATACGCGAAGCGTCTAGAATTTGGCATTTTCGCTCACCCAATACAGCGCTGCGTGGCCCTATAGGGAGTTCCGCCGAAGCACCAAATGCTACCGCCCGCATGCGCCCCCCCCACCCAGTGCAGCGCTTCGTGGCCCCATAGGGAGCGTCACCGAAGAAAATATTCACAATTGCGGTACCCACAACTGCATATGGTTGGGTCCTTCGCCAGGATAAGGTTTCTCTTCCTTCTCCTCCTCCGCCTCTTCCTCGTCGTCGTCCTCCTCCTCCATTTCTCTTCCTTGCGAATGACCCCCCTTTTCGCACCCCGAGGCCAGTCCGAAAGGCGGGCCGAACGATTCGCCTGCGACTTCTTTACCACTTCTGAGCCTGAAGATTAAAACCGGGCAACAGGTGCAACAGCTTCACATCATGGAGGGTGGGCCGCTTCCAACACGTGACTCTCGCCTTATCGCTGTGCCCGCTCGTTCAAAAACGCTGCAAAACTTATCGGGTTGCGGACAAGTCGTTTTCCAAAGGTGGCTCTCGCCTTATCGCCGCTCACATTCGTCTAACAATATGCCAGACATTCACGGGTTGAGGGCGGGTCGTCTACAAAAAATGTGGTGCTCGCCACAGCACCGCGCACATTCGTCCGAACAGATTGCAAGCGGTTCGCGGATTGAGGGGGGGTCGTTTTGACAACGTGGTTCTCGCCTGAGCGCCGCGCGCATTTGCTTAACACATAATGCAACGGTTTCGCGGATTAGCTGCGGCTCTTTTTCAAAATGTGGCTGTCGCCCCAGCGCAGGGCACGTTCCTCCCCCCTCAAAAAAAACAATGGCGTTGGGTCCTCGCTTTGAGGAGACGGTCCCCGCGTTCCCTCCTTCCCTCCCTCCTTCGTTCTTTTTCCCTCCTCCTCCTTCCCCTCCTCCCTCCTCCCTGCGTTTCACCCACCCAGAACAACGCGTCGCGGCCCCACAGGGAGCTCCACCGAAGGCCCCACTGCCACCGCCCACGTGCGTCACCCACACCAATTTCGGCAAAGCCCTCACACGCTTTGTGGCCCCATCGGGAGCTCCACCGAAGGCCCCAGTGCCACCGCCCGCACGCGTCACCCCCACACCCATGTCGGCGCACCCCTCACACGCTTCGTGGCCCCATACGGAGCTCCACCGAAGGCCCCAGTGCCACCGCCCGCATGCGTCACCCAAACCCATGTCGGCACACCCCTTACACGCTTCGCGGCCCCATCGGGAGATCCACCGAAGGCCCCAGTGCCACGTCACCCACACCCATTTCGGCACACCCCTCACGCGCTTCGTGGCCCCATCGGGAGCCACCGAAGTCCCCGGTGCCACAGCCCGCATGCGTCAACCCCACACCCATGTCAGCACACCGCTCACGCGCTTCGTGGCCCCATAGGGAACTCCATCGAAAGCCCCAGTGCCACCGCCCGCATACGTCACCCAAACCCATGTCTGCACACCCCTCACACGCTTCGTGGCCCCATCGGGAGATCCACCGACGGCCCCACCGCCACCGCCCACATGCGTCACCCACACCCATTTCGGCACAGCCCTCACACGTTTCGTGGCCCCATAGGGAGTTCCACCGAAGGCCCCAGTGCCACCGCCCACATGCGTCACCCACACCCATTTCGGCACAGCCCTCACACGTTTCGTGGCCCCATAGGGAGTTCCACCGAAGGCCCCAGTGCCACCGCCCGCACGCGCCACCCACACCAATTTCAGCAAAACCCTCACACGTGTCGTGGACACGTAGGAAGCTCCACTCAAGGCCCCAGTGCCGCCGCCCGCATGCGTGACCCACACCAATTTCGGCACACCCCTCACACGCTTCGTGGCCCCATACGGAGCTCCACCGAAGGCGCCAGTGGTTGCATTTGCACGCGCCCACCGCACCCATGTCGGCACACCCCTCACACGCTTCGCGGCCCCATACGGAGCTCCACCGACGGCCCCAGTGGCTGCGTTCGCATGCGACCACCGCACCTATTTCGGAACACCTCTCACGCGCTTCGTGGCCTCATAAGAGAGAATTCCACCGACGGCCTGGTGGCTGCTTTCGCATGCGCCCACCAGACAATTTGTGGCACACCACTCACGCGTTTTCGTGGCTCTAGAGGAAGTTCCTCCGAATGCGGTGCGTATAACGACGGCACTCACAAATGCATATGGTCGGGTCCTTCGCCGGGCGAAGTTGTTTCTATTCGCCAGCGTTCTCCTGATCCCCATGGTCCACGCACCAGGCAGTGCGTTTTGGAGCGATTCAAGTGCCAGGGCGCAGCAAGTACCTTGATCGGCGGCGCGTGGGCGCGATTGAGGATCGTCAAGACGCAAAGGTCAGGTTTACTCGTGGCGTTGAAGTCCTGAGAAGGGTGTTGTTGGCACGCTTCAAAATTTTCACGCGGTCGTCCCCCAACGGGGCGCTTCCTTCAGTGGGCATGAGCCCGTTTAGGGGCCTATGGGGAGAAAGCTGGGGAGGAGGGTGACTTCCAACATCGTTGATGCGTTGTGGGTTTACACTGGTTTGGTCTGCGTTCCTCGACGTACAGAACCGTCGTGTGATTATCCACCGTCTCCTGCGGGATAGAAGCGGGCGAGCTAAACAAATCGCGTGCGCCACTGCTCGGCGCTCGGTGGGGCACACCAGTTGCGAAGGTTGCATCCTCGCCCACAAAAGGGGGGGTGCACCAACCGCCCCTGTCAAGCTGCGTCGACGACTTTTCTTGCAAGCGCTCCTCCTGGGCAGGGGCCGGCCGTCCCGGCATCCCCGTCGTCCTTCCACGGAATGTGCTTAGAACGCCTGAGTACTCGAATGCCCGGAACTAAATTCTTAGAACAGAAAGCCGACGTGTTAAAACAAGACGGCCCCAGCCAGAAATAGCACTTCGTGCGAACCACCAGCGGCATTTAGAACGTTATTATGCGAGCCTGTAGGCGGGCCAGGACGCTTCGCTACTGCTTGATCCTGTGCGCGTGCACGCGTAAAACGCCCAACGGGGCGCGCCAGCCGTGCAAAACGCGGTCATCGAAGGAAGGTCTTCGTCGAGCGGCATGGCTGTGACCATTGTGGGCGTTACGAGGGAAGGGCCTGGTGGAACGCGTCAGCGAAAAGTTCTAGCAAGAGCTGGAGGAGAGGGAAGAGTCGGCACCCGACGGGGTGGACGAGCAGGTTGGCGCCTGTGGCGCCTGGCAGAGGGGGGTCGGTGGAGGAGGAAAGGCTTCCCAGAAGCACCCCTGCGTCGTAGAAGGCGCGGGCCCTGCATCTACAGACAAGGCACGCGCCTTCTAGGAAGCAGGGGTGCTTCTAAGAAGCCTTCGCCCCTCCCCCTGCCCCCGCCTGGAAGGGGGCGCGCGAGGGGCAACGTAATGCATGTGATGCTCGCGCGGGGCCCCGACGTATCTGCTGGCCCAGCCTGTCTACATGGCCGGGGTGGGGGGCCCAGGGCGGCTGTAGCTGGGAGAGTAGGAAAATAACAAGATGAGAGAGGGAGAGAGAGAGAAAGAGAGAGACAGAGAGAGAGAGAGAACAAACCAAACAAACACATACGGAAAGAGGGCTGGAGAAAGAGAGAGAGAGAGAGAGAAAGAGAGAGAGAGAGAGAGAGAAAGAGGAAGCGACAAAGACAGAAAAACGAGACAGAGAGAGGGAGAGAGGCAAAGGGAGGAAGTGTCTGTGGGGCTCCCGCCCCCCATCCCTGGCCGGGGCGGGACAGGGGGACCCAGGGTGGCTGGAGCCAGGAGAAGGGACAATAAGACTGGAGGCCTAGAGATTCGCACCAACACCAACACAGGGGGGAGGGCCTCCACAGGGGGAAGATGATCCTAGATTTCGGCGTTGGTGGTAATATTTCGGCCACCTGGAAAGCCGGGACATTCCCACCATAACCGAGATCCGGAGGATCTACTTCCCTCGGTGGAGGAACACCGTCGATATTGGTGTCGGTGTCAACCTCTAAGCTTAAGTCGGGCCAGTCCCCCTACAGGCCGATTTTGAACGAAAAATAAAAAGCACCCAAAACATAAGAATGCTCAGAAATTGTCAAACAATTGTCCCCAGACTATTGTTTAACTATTTTTGAATTTTTCCCCTGTGTAGAGGGAAGAGGCCCGACTTAATTCTAAGCCTGCGACAAGAGGCGCAGGAGGGAGAGGACGAGGAGATGGAGGACTGGAGGCAGGGCGGGGAGGCTTCAGAAACAGTCGAGGGTGGTTCTGCTTGTGCAGGTGTGGGGGCCTCGACGTGGCGGGCGACTCGGACGCACACACACACACACACACCTTTTGGTGGTAGCGGCCTCGCGCACAGCGACGGAGGTGGAGAAACACACACACACACACACGAACACAAACACGCAGGCACACACACACACACACGCGCACACACACACTTAGTTACGCTTACGCGCACCTGCACACATTTCACACACAGACGCAGCACTGACGGCTACACGCACGTACATGGAGACATATACACACAGACACAGACACAAACCCACGTATTCCCAGACACGACACACACGGACACCAGCGCACAGAGACACGCACACACAGAAACAGACACACACACACTGATCAGAGTGAGAGGGCCGAACGATCATTACTGTCCCTTGGCGCGTGGCTGAAGTGAGGCTCTGCGATGGGATTGTTGTTGTTGCTGCTGTTGTTGCTGTTGTTGATGAACTCCCACTACTGAAAATCAATATTGTTGATCCCCCCCTCTGGGGCACATTGTATTTTTCAATTGAAGTGCCCTTCCTGTGGCTCGCACCCTGTTTTTTATCCGGGAAGCTCTTGACATGAGTCTCAGAAGTGGGCCCCTGGCCCACGAGTTCCAACAAACACCGGACCGCTCGCCCCCTGGCCCCCCGCCAGCCCCACGCCAAGGGGCGAGCATATATACGCGCGCAGCAACGCGCTGCATGCGTAGCCTTCGGCTCGGCCAGGCAGGGCAAGACCCAACACTGCATCGCGTGGCGCGTGGATGCCCACACCGACCACGGTTCCTCTCAGGCCCTACCTGCGACCCCGCGCTTTTGCCACCTCCTCTTCGTCCTCGTCCTCCGTCCTCCCTCTCACCCATCCCCCCCCGTCGTCCAACTCCTCCGGCTCCTCCTTCCGCCGCCTCCTCCCTCTCCAACTCCCTCGTCTTCCGCCTCCTCCGCCCTCCTCGTCGTCCACCACCTCCTCCTCCTCGTCCCACGGCTTCCCCCTCTTCCTCTGCCTCCTCCTCCCCCCCCTCCCCACAAATCTCCTTCCCACCCTCACGACTTCGGTATCTTCCTCCTCCTCCTCCTTATCCTCCTCCTCCTGCTCCTCCTCCTCCTCCTTCTCCTCACCTCCAGGGTGCCATCTGCGGACAAGCCGCATTGGCCGCCCCGTGGGACAGACCTTCAGCACTCCCTCGGCCAGCGAAATATCCCCAAACCGCCAGCCTCATAACTGTCGGCGAAATCTCCTCACATCCCTCGCTTAAAACTGCCAGCGAACTATCCTCACGTCTGGCTGAAAACTGCCAGCTAAATATCCTCAACCCTCAGGCCTTCAAACTGCCAGCGAAATATCCTGACACCCCTCGCTTGAAAATGCCAGCTAAATATCCTCACCGCCCCTGGCCTGAAACTTCCAGCTAAATATGCTCACGGCCTAAAACTGCCAGCGAAATTTCCTCAACCACCTCGCTTGAAACTGCCAGCGAAATATCCTCACCAGCCCTGGCCTGAAACTGCAAGCTAAACATACTCACCCCTGGACTTAAAACTGCCAGCGAGATATCCTCAACACCTGAACCCTTCGCTTGAAACTCCAAGCGAAATATCCTTACTGCCCTTGGCCTAGAACTCATATCTTCATCCCCTGGCCCAAAACTGCCAGCGAAATATCCTCAACCCACGCAAATTAAACGGCCATCTAACGGCTTTGGCGATTCAGTTGCCAGTTCAGTCAGTCAGTCAGTCAGTCAGTCAGTCAGTCAGTCAGTCTGCTTCCCGAAATCCATTACGGGCCGCGCATGTAAACAAAAACAGCAACAACGGCTCCCACCTGACACTTCCTCACAAGTACTGATCAACTCGCGCTCTCGCGCGGGACGTCCTCACAAATTCTACAGGAATCGCGCTCCCGCGTGGGATTTCCTCGCAATTTATTCAGACGCCGCGCCCTCGACACTCAGGAACCACGCTCTCGTTTTGGCTTATCTCACGATTTACTTGGGAATCGCGCTATCGCTCGAGGCTCGCGATTCATGCAAGACGCACGCTTCAGCAAACCGCCTGCTCGACCTGGCCGCCTGGGCCCGCGCCTACCCGCCCGATCTGCCCGTCTGGTTCTGCCACGTGTTTTCTGCTCCGAGACACCTCCTGCTACTCTCTCTCTCTCTCTCTCTTTCTCTCTCTCTCTCTCTTTCTCTCGTGCTCGATCCTCCTCCCTCTCGCTTGACCCTTTCTTCCTTCCGTTCTCTCTTCCCCTGCCGGTGTTGCATGCAGTGCACGTTGCAGGTAAGAAAGATATACCCCCAGAGGGGTACGATCGAAGACGAAGAGGGCGGGTATCGAAAGTTTTTGATTGACGTGTTGAGTGGCATGCACGCAGATAAAAGCGAAGTCGTACACTGAATATTGTTGTTGTTGTTGTTGCTGTGGGTGGTGTTGGTGTTGTGGGTGTTCTTGTTGGTGTTCTTGTTTGTTTGTGTGTTTGTTTGCTTGTGTGTTTGTTTGTTTATTTGTGTCGTCCCCCCGGGACCGGGCCCGCGACCCACCCGCGACCCGCCCGCGTCCCACCCGCGACCCATCCGAGACCCACCCGCGATCATCCCCGCAACCCACCCGCGACCCACCCGCGATCCACCCCGCAACCAGCCCGCGACCCACCCGCGAATCACCCGCGACCTGGGCCGCGACCCACCCGCGACCCAGCCGCGACCCACCTGCGACCCACGCCGCGACCCACCAACATTGCTTTAACAAATTAATCGGCGCCTGCGGCGGGCTCGTTGTATAATTCGTAAAGATTTGTTTGGCGCCTACGGTGGGCTTCTTCAAAGCCTCGCAGACTGCCGACGTCCTCGCCGCGCCCTCACTCTTATCCGCAACTGCGGGGTGCTACGTATATACATACACACAAGTACATGAGCACAGTCGTCCGGGCGCGCCAGCCGCGCCGGCCGCGTGTGGGGACCGATCTGCCCGCGCGCGCGCGCGCCCCTGCGGCCGCCTCTGCCGCACCGCGGACACGCCCGCGCGGAGGCGCGGCCGGCGGCGGAGGAAACCGTGGGGGGCCCTGGTGTGGGGGGGGCAACGGTATGGGGGGGGGACTGGCACGGGGGGGGGAGGCATCGACCTAGAATCGTCGATACATCGCCGCTAATCGGCGGCAGGCCCCCCGATCGTCAATCCGCACCTTCCTGGGCAGGTTGGGGCTGTCGGGCCCCTATCGGCGATCAATGGGCGATTGGGGGTCGATGCATTCTCCCCTATGCCTATCCCCCCCCCTATCGTTGCCCCTGATTGTCGGCGGTGAACCCTTGTTCAGGAGCCGAACTCTATACACCGACGTTTTTTCTGGCACCGCACCGAAACTCCCACAGGAGAGCGGATCCTGGTGTATACGGGATCCTGTTGTATACATTTTTCGTTGTCCCCCCGGGAGACAGGGGAAAAGGTATATATCACGCCACCCAGACGTCGTGCCCGACCCTCCAAAAAGTCCTGTGATTGAGCAACAGCCGCCACTGGTAATGTATATGACCCAGCTTCCGACTTTCGGAGAATGAGAACAGAGACCTGAGGACACTCCACTTTTTGCCCAGCTGCACGGTGGCAGACCGATGTTTTTGAAGGGTGAGGCGTACGCGTTCACCACCTCCGCGTGTCCCGCGTGCTCTTCTTCCTCGTGGCGCCTGGTGTACGTGCGGTTTCCTGTGGGCCGCGCGTCGCGATCACACTTCGGCGGATTGCAGGCGCTGGCAGTGACGTTTCCTCTTCCGCGGGCGCCTGTACAGGTCGAGGCAGACGTGTACCGTCGGCTGCACGCAAGAGTGGCCCTAGGCAGGAGTGACCTGTAGTTCGCGCGCGGGTTCAGGGGGGCGCAGGGTGGCCGACCCCAGGCGCGCAAGCGGCCGCCATCGCATCGCGCTCAGCGATCATGCGGGGGCCCCGGTGGGCCCGCAGCAGAGGTCACTCCCGCGAAGGGCTGGGCTGGCGCAGGCAAGCCGCGCTTGCCACCGTGGCAACGAGGCCGCATGGCTCACCCCGATGCCCCACGTCGTGGGATGAAAAAAAAACACAGCGCCGGGGCCAGAAACACGACTGGATCCATCGACCTCATCCGTCCGTGGCTCCCGGGATCGATCGGTCCGCGAGGGGGCCCCCGCGCCCCCAGGCCTGGGCAAACCGCGCGGCTTGTGCGTCTCCCTCGCAGCGTGGGCGTCCGAGGGCAACTCTGGCGCCGCGCCACACCCGCCGCAGCGCCGACGCGGCAGGCCGAAACCCAGAGGAGGTGGCGCAGGAGCCTGGCTGCTACGCCTAATAGTGGCCTGGGCGAAAGTGCACCAGGCTCGCGGCGCTGGCGGGGTGCTGGGGGGGAGACCCAAGCGCAAACCACTACGATCGCGTCGAATTCAGCGGTTGGTGGGCCCCAGCACCCGCCTGCTAGCGTCGTGAAAAGTGAGGAACCATTCTTTGCGACTTGCAGCCTCCATGGAGCCTTCACTGGGTCTGGTGACCACGCTGTGAACGAATAACCAACGTCGGATCTCAGGGAGCGGGCCCGTGCGCCAAAAGTCCGTCATGCGAATAGTCGCTCCTGAACCCGCGGTGGCAATCCAGAGGCCCCTCAGGGCCCCATGAGGGCCATTTCCCTGCAATCCTCGATCACCACCGCGTTTGTTGCCACCCCGCTGCCTGAAGTCCGCCGGAACCCAAAGGAGGCCGGGGGGAGAGGGGAACGGGTGAACCTGGACCCCGGGGTACCCCCCTGGGTCCAGCTTGTCGCCCTCGGTCGTTTTCGGACCCCCACCCCCAGTCCCGTGGAGGGCCCAGAATGGTGGGCGTGTTTTCCACCACCACTACCATAAGTGGGATGGGGAGGGGGTCCTCCTCCTCCTCCTCCTCCTCCTCCTCCTCCTCCTCCTCCTCCTCCTCCTCGTCCTCCTCCTCATCCTCTACCTCCTTCCCCCCACCTACTTATGGTGGTGGTGGTGGAAAACAGGCCCATGACAGAAAGCCAGAAGCGGCGACCAACCTCCAGGCCCGCTTCCCACAGGGACCCTCTCCTCAGCGATCGCGCAATTCAAGGTCGAGGGGCGCAGCCGGCATCAGGACTCCAGCGACGGGGACGGTGGACCAGGATGAGGGGGCCCTGGGACACACAAGTAAATACACACAAATAGAGATATTCCCCAGATTTTCAAATATTGTCTGGGTTTTGTCTTCCCCCCACTTCCAATATGTTCCCATATTTTCGGGGGGATCGAAGATTCATTGTGCCTGTGTGTTTTTTCCCCTCCTGACAGGACGCTGGCACGCCCGAAGAAGACGCAGCCGTGGGCCGACGAACTCTTCAGCCTTTTTCTCGGATAAGAGAGAAAACACATGGGCATGAACATCTGGCGCGATTTTGGTTGTGCGAAGGGCGGCGCCAGGATGCCCTGTGGAACTTCCAACATCCAAATTTGCATGGTCTTGGTGCCGGAGGCCATGGCGGCATTCACATCCGGCGGCAGGCGGACTGCGGCAGCGGCACGGGCTATCGGCGGGGGCAGCGCCCGCCGCAGACGGGCCACTGGCGCGCACGAGAAACCTCAACCGTGAATGGGTGGACCCGTTCGGATCGCGCCGTCCGCGCACGTGCGTCATCCGGGTCGAAACATTCTCCATTCGTTAAAGGCGCCGAGAGAAAACTGCAGCCGTGGGGCCGGAACTCCCGCCAGGTCTGCTGCAAAGTCCTGGTTTTAGGTCGGGCATGTCTCCCTACAGGCAATTTTAAAAGAAAAATCGAAACTTGTCAAGCAATCCCCCAATAGGAAATAAACGAAAAACAAAAATCCTCCCCTGACTATTTTCTGACTTTTTTGAAAATATCCCTCCTATAGAGGGACAGACCCGACTGAATCCTGGTTTGCCGGGTCCTGGCTTCAGGGAAGCTGACACGGCGGCGCGGCCGCCGCGCCGATCGGTTCCTGGAGGACGCGGTGCCGCGCCGCACGCGGCTGAGCTCGACGGGGGTGCGCCCTCCGCGACAGCTGCCCGCGCGGACGGACGTCTTCGGGACACTTGAGTTTCCTCGCCGCGCCGTCCCGGCACGGCGTGCCCCTCACGGTGCGGCGGTGCTGTGCGGATGCGCGGCGTGCGTATAGAGAAAAGGAGGTGGTGCGAGGCACGCGTGAAGTCCCAGCACGCGTCCCCGTCGTACCCGATGGAGGGCGGCGCGGGAGCGGCCGCGAAGCCCCTCAGTTGCGCGCTCTGTTCGTTGGGCTCTGCGCGCAGGGGAGCGGGGCGCTGAGCAGGAAGGGGGGATGCGGAACAGGGAGAGGGAGGGGGGGGGAGGAGGAGGAGGGAGGGAGGGAGGGAGGAGCGGAACTGGCGCCAGTTGTCGGACAAATGATTACACACTGCAAACTGCTATGCGGAGGAGGGGGGGAGAGAAGGGGGACGGTGAAAGGAACAGGGGGGGGGCGAGGAGGTGGAAGGAGGACGAGGCGAGCGGCGGGGAGGATGGGTTAAAGAGGAGCGATCGCAGGGAGAACACTGAGGGAGGGGGGCAAACATGAGGAGGAGGAGGAGGAGGAGGAGGAGGAGGAGGAGGAGGAGGAGGAGGAGGAGGAGGAGGAGGAGGAAAGGGAGAAGGTCGGGGTGAGGAGGTCCGAACTGTCCCAATTGCCCTGGTTGCGCGAACTGCGACAAATGCCGGGAATCGCCCCTGCCGCAGTTTGGCACACCGCGCGAATCTGTCTCAAAGTCCTGGCTTGCAAAATCCGGTCGGCCGCCTTGCCGGTCGGCTCTTGGACGCCACGGGGCCGCGCCACGCGCGGCATCCGCCCTCCGCGGCAGGTCCTCGCGCGGGTCGGTCGTGGCGCCTGGGACGCTGGAGCTTCCGGGCCGGCGCAGCGACTTTTCCGTGCCACGCGCCACGGCATGGAGAGGCGACCTGCCGCGAACCCCGACGTCGCCCGTCCTGAGTTCTGAAGGCGAAGCACAGGATCCACAAAGGAAGCCCGGGCGCGCGCGCTGGCCTCGTTCTGTTCGGCGGGCGGCGCCGCGCGCGGCCCCGCCGCCGCCCTGTGTGCGCGCTCTGCGCGCAGGGGGGGGCGCAGGGGGGAGGCAGGGGGGGGGGGGGGGGGAGAGGGAGAGGGGGAAAAGCGAGGACGGGTAACCCACAGCCTGGCGCAACAGAGGTGAGTGCAGTGCAGGACATCAGCCGAACACGCCGAGGAGCACGCTCGCGGCGATCTGCATGCGGCGGGATAAGGGGAGTGACGGCGGTCATGTGACGATATGTGGCGAAAACTCCCGCCGTGCAAAAGGGAGGAGGGGGAAGAGGAGGAGGAGGAGGAGGAGGAGGAGGAGGAGGAGGAGGAGGAGGAGGAGGAGGAGGAGGAGGAGGAGGAGGAGGAGGAGGGGGATGGAGAAGGAAAAGTGGAGGCGAGGACATTGAAGATGAGAGGGGGAGGGGGAGGATGGGAGAAAAGGGACAATATCAGCGAGAGGGAGGACGAGGGAGGGGGGCGGAAAGGAGGAGGGGGACGAGGTGAAGGAACGACTGGACCTGGAGAGTTCAACGAATCGCACAACGCAGATTCGGCCTGTATCATACCGATGCGCGATCAGGGTGCAAGGGGCTTGGACGCCCATTCCGAAGCTTTTCGAGCGGGGCGCGGCCAACGAGGAGGCAAGGATGCAAGGGTACCCTTAGAATGTTGACAATCCGTACTCTGCGGGTTGACTGTATGCTTCTGCAGCGTCCGTTGCACTGGGGGCTGCTCTTGGATGCAATTGATGGCCGCCTCGACTAGGAGGCAAGGGGACGGAGAGGATGAGGGGGAGGGGGGCGAAGAGGCGAAGAGGGAAGGGGAGGGAGAGCACAGAGGTTTTGTTGAACAGCGCAAGCGATTCCCCACAACCGATCACATGAGCGAGTCGGCCGGCGTACACGAAGGAAAAGAGGGCGGGAGAGAAAGCGATGAGAGAAAGACGGAGAGGGCAGGCAAGGAATGGACGGGCGGAGCCTCCCCTCCATCCCCCCTCCTACATCGTGGAAGAGGGCGGCAGGCAGGGCGGAGCAGAGGGGCAGGGAGGACAGGGACACGGAGGGGGGGGGTCAGGGGATGTCAACGGCTGAGGAAGGGAGCACAGGCGGCCCTTGCGACGGACGCACTTGAGGGGCGCGCCGGTCACGGAGTGGTCGCAAGTGTGTACGTGCACCATGCTGGGACCAACGCTGCGTCGGGCCTGCAGAAGGCGGGAGCGCGCATGGCCTGGGCCGCCCCGGCTGGGGACGCCTGTCATCAAGATCATGCCGGCGCTCGACGCCTTGGGCGCTTGTCGGACGATCCGCAGAAATCTGCGAGAACCTGACTCAGCGCCACTCTAACGGGGACTCCACTAACGGGTACTTTGGCCAGTGACCTGGCGAACCCAAATTCTCCTCGATGCGGGCAACCCTGCAATGCCAGAAAGGGGCCCTAAAGTGGCAACTTTCGGCAGATTTCCGAAGTACCCGTGAGTGAATACCCGTTACGGTGCCGCCGACTGGCGGCGTCTGGGAGAAGCCGGGAGACTCTGGAAAAGCGACGCCCGAGCCGTGGGCCACGGCTGGTCGGCTCCCCGTCTCTGCCGAGCCGCGAGTGGGCCAGGGCGCCGCGGCAGTGCCGCGCGAGGCGCTCGCCAGGGCCCGCGCCTGGCACTCGGAGGCGGCAGAGCCGCGGCGGTGCCCGCGCCCGGCAGGAGACCCAGCGGGGGGCTCTCCCCTGCACAGGGGGGCGGAGGGAAAGGGAGGAGGGACGGGTGAAGGAAGACAAGGGGGGAGGAGAGAGGAGGAGAGGGGAGAGGAAAGATAGACGAGGGGAGAGGAGAGAGGAGAGAGAGAGAGAGAGAGAGAGAGGAAAAAGAGAGAGAGAGGAAAGAGAGAGGCAGGAGAGAGGAGGAGGAGGAGGAGGAGGAGGAGGAGGAGGAAGAGGAGGAGGAAGAGGAGGAGGAGGCGGAGGGAGGAGGAAGGATAATTAGGAGGAGGAGGAGGACCCGTGTAAACCTAAGAGTCATCAACGAAGTTGGAATACACCCTCCCTCCAAGCTCCCTTTTCATAGGCCCCATACGTCGGTTCATTTCCACTGAAGGGGTTGCCTTGTTGGAAGACAGCGGCTTGAAGACCCTGAAGCATGCCAAAACATTGCTCTCGGGATTTCAACGCCACGGATCAACCTGACTGTTGCGTCTTGACGGTCCTGAATCGTGCCAGAACGCAATTCCTGAGACTTCAACACCGCGAATCAACGTAACTGTTGCACCCCCAAAATCATGAATCCTCCCGGAAGGCCGTTCATGGTACGCTGATCATGGGAGTCCATTGAACGTTTGCATTCTTTAAAAGCAAATGTACGCGGCGACGAGGCGAGAACAATACTTTGAAAAGGAGCCGCCCTGAAGCCGTGAAGCTCTTGCGTTGTCTACAACGACTGTGCTCGGCGCTGAAGCGATAACCACAATTTGAAAACGGGCCGCCCTCAATCCGTGAAACTTGCAAGTGTTGAAAACGAATGTGCGCGGCGCTAAGGCGAGAGCAATATTTTGAAAACGGCCCGCCCTCCATCAGTGAAACTGTTGTCATGTTTTAAGCTTCAGGGTCTTAAGTGGTGACGAAATTTCAACCGAAACGCCCAGAGCATCTTAAACACTGTCCTCGGGGTGCGGCAGGGAGAAAGCATGCGTAAGGAAAAGGACTGGAGGAGGAGGATGAGGAGCAAGAGGAGAAGGAGGAGGAGGAAGAGGAGGAGGAGGAGGCGGAGAAGGACAAGGGCGGCGGCCCCTGAGGGGAGGATGGCCGCGCCGTCTGATATGCGACCATCCCTGCGCCCGGGGCCCGCGCTCGCGCCGTGTTCTGGCATCCCACTCCTCCCACCGTATCCCTTCTTCTTTACGCTGTTGTGCCCACATATCAACTGGTGGCTCGGTGTGCTTCCCGCCCGTGTCGCAACGGCGGTTCCCACCTCCCCTCTTCCCTCCCCTTCTCACCCGCGCACACCTCAGACGCACGCACACGCACACACAGACGCACGCATACGCACATCAAACATAACACACATCTACCACGCACACAAACACATTCACACGCTTACAGAACTCTTCACACACATCCGACATATACACGCGCACACACGCACACATCAGAGAACCATACACTCACATCAGACAAGCGCAACGCACGCACACACACACACACACACACACACACACACACACACACACACACACACACACACACACACACACACACACACACGCACGCGCGCGCGCACGCACACGCACACGCACACACACACACACACCTGGTAAGGTTAGTGGTAGTCAGATGGGTGCGCAAAGAATGATACCTCAGCGCAGCGTGTATCCGTGACACGCTCGCAGGGCGCGGCAGGCGTGGCGTCTCCTCGACACCAGAGAGAGGTTCGCAAGAATTGGCACCTCAATGTGGCCTTTTCCGAGACAAGCTCGCAGAGCGTTGCGTGGCAGGCGTGGCATGTCTTCGGCCACTGAGGCAGTCGCGCAGGGAGTGATCCCTCAGCGCGGCTTTTGTCTGTGACGTACTCGCGTGGCGTGGCAGGCGTTTCATTCCCTCGATCGACACAAGAAGGGGGGGCGCAAGGAGTGGTCCCTCAGCGCGGCCTCTATCTGGAACACGCTCGGTATGGCTCGTCCTCGACACCACAGGAGGCCGCGAGGGGTAGTCCCTCAGCGAAGCCTCTACCTGTGACACGCTCGCAAGGCGTGGCAGAGGTGGAATTTCCTCGACACCAGAAGGGGTGCGCAATGGGTGGTCCCGCAACGCGGCCTCTACCTGTGAAACGTTCGCGTGGCGTGGCAGGCGTGGCTTTTCCTCAACACCAGATGTGGTGCGCAGAAGGTGGTCCCTCAGGGCGGCCTCTATCCGTGACACGCTCGCGGGCGTGGCAAGCGTGGCATTTCCTCGACACCAGGGGGAGGTGTACAGGGGCTGGCCCCTCAATTCGGCCTCTATCTGTGACACGCTCGCAGAGCGTGTCGTTTCAAGCGTGGCATGTCTGCGGCACCTGAGGTAGTCGCGCTGGGAGCGGTCCCTCAGCGCGGCGTCTCTCCGAAACACGCTCGCAAGGCGTGGCAAGCGTGGCACTTCCTCAACACCAAAGAGGGGTGCGCAGAAGCTGGTCCCTCGGCGCGGCCTCTATCCGTGATACGCTGGCAGGGTGCAGTCGGCGTGGCATGTCCTCGACACCACAGGAGGTGTGCAGGGGCTGGTCCCTCACCGCGGCCTCTCTCTGTGGCACGCTTGCGAGGCGCAGCAGGCGTGGTGCTGCCTCGATACCAAGAGGGGGTCGCAAGGTTTAAGTCGGGCCTGTCCCCCTACAGAGGGGTTTCCGAGGAAAGCTAAAACAATACTCCAAACATATTCCAAACTGTTAAAACAACAATGCTCAAAAAATAATCCCCTGACTATTTTTGGATCATGTTTGGACTATTGTTGGGGTATTTTTTATTTTTCGTCGAAAATCCCCCTGTAAGGGGACAGGCCCGACTGAACGCAAGGTGTTGTCCCTCAGCGCGGGCTCTACCCGTGACACGCTCGCCAGGCGTGCCAGGCGTGGCATGCTCCCCACAGCGGGAGAGATCGCAGGGGCTGGGCGTCTCTATCCTTAGGTCGGGCCTGTCGCCCTACAGGGGGGTTGGGTACGAAAAAAATATCCCAAACATGCTCAAAAGATGCCCAAAAATTCCAAAAAACAAATAGTCCCCAGACTATGTTTTGACTGTTCTTGAATTTTCCCCCTGTAGAGGGACAGGCCCGACTTAACTCTATCCTTAGCGCACTCGCAGAGCGTCGCAGGCTCAGTGCTTCCGTGGCACCGCCCATGCCCGTGGTGCGGCCGGGGGGGGGGCGGGAGGCTCCTCCTGCACACCGGAGGGAGGGCGCAGGGCATGCGACATGCTCCATCCGGACACGAGGGCGGGAAGAGGAGCACAGGGGGTTGGAAGGAGGAGGAGGAGGAGGAGGTGGAGGTGGAGGAGGAGGAGGAGGAGGAGGAGGAGGAGGAGATGGAGGTGGAGGTGGAGGTGGAGGTGGAGGAGGAGGAGGAGGAGGAGGAGGAGGAGGAGGATGTGGAGGTGGAGGAGGAGGTGGAGGTGGAGGTGAATGGGGGAGGGGAGGGCATGATGATGATGAGGAGGAGGAGGAGGAGGATGAGGAGGAGGAGGAGGAGAAGGTTTGGGGAGGAGGGTGAAGTTGATCAGTGCAAGCCCAACCTGCATCATCGACGTCGCAATAAGCCCTCGCTCCAAGTTCCCTCGCCAGAAGCCCTAACTTACAAAAATCGATCTGCTTTGCGGGAATCTCCCCATTGGAAAACAACCGTTTGAGAACTTCCCAACCGTGACAAAGTATACTTTTCCTGGGACTTCAACGTCGCGGGTCAACGTGACCGCTGCGTCCTGACAGTTCGCAATGCTGCCCGAACCTTTCCTGGCAATCCAACACCACGATTCGGCGCGAATGCTGCGCCCCGGCAGCCAGGATCGTGCCAGACGCACGACCCTTGGGACTTCGACGGTGCGAATCCCTGCGCACGCTGCGTGCTGCTGCGGCGAGTGTGCGCGGCGTCCCGGGCGAGAACCGCGCCCGAAGAAGCGGCACCGCACCCCCGCCGCGAAGCGGTGGCGAAAGACGTCTCCGAGGCACGGTGCGCGGCGCAGATTTTGTCCGAGAGCGGCCCGCCCTCCGACCTCCTGGAAGCGGTTGCGGGAGGAGCTCTCGAACGAGGAGCGCGGCGCCGAGGCGAGGGCAGAACTCTGAAAGCTGCCCGCCCTCCATCCCTGCAGCTGTTGCCGGGAGCTTTCAAATGCTGTGCGCGGCGCCGAGGCGAGGGCAGAACTCTGAAAGCTACCCGTCCTCCATCCCAGAGGCTGCTGCACATGTAGCGCGCCCGACCCGCCCTGCCGACACCCCTGGGTGTGCGACGGTCAGGAGTTATGTATAAGGAACAGGGATGGAGGAGGAGGAGGAGGAGGAGGACGACGAGGAGTATGAGGGGTAGGACGAGGAGGACGAGGAGGACGAGGAGGACGAGGAGGCAGTGGGGCGCAGTCCAAGATGAGGAAGAGGGGGAGGAAGAGCAGGAGGATGATTTGGAGGAGGATGTGAGGGAGGGAGGGGAGGCGGAGTAAGGGAACGCCACCTTTGCGAAAGCGCGGCATTCCCTACACACCAAAAGGGGGTGCGGTATCTATCCGGAACGTAAGATACCAACGCCAGAAATACACAACGTATATGGGTTTCCTCAGTCGCGTAAGTTTCTAGATCTGCCGACGGGTGCCATAACGGACTTGGAACCCCCAAACGGACCCCATCATGTCATGCGCAATCACAAACGGGGAAGCTGCGTAATTACATTGGAAGAGGAGGTGGTGGATAAACAAGATGATGAACAGGAGGAAGAGGAGGAGCCCGAGGAAGGCGGAGGACAAAGAGGAACAGAAGCGGCAGGAGCGGGAGAAGAGGGAGGAACAAGATGACCAGATCCAGCAGAGTGACCTGCGCTGAGACGAGAGCGCTATTCTGAACGATGGGAGCAGGCTGCCGATCCTACAATAAGGCCAACGCTGCAGCAGGAACACAATTTGGAGACAGAGACAACGTTCGGATTGCGATGACCATAAGAAAGATAAGCCGTTGAACATTCGAGTAAAACAAGAAACCCCAACGGGTGGCGGGCAACTCCCCGGACATCTTCGGGGGAGAGAGCAACATGGCATTCATATCAAGCCAGCGGTGCGCTCGCGCCACATTTGACATTCTGCCCCTCCCACCCACCCCTTCCCGTTGCGCCGATTCTTCAATGGCGGAAGGGAGTAGGAGCAAGGCCTCCTCCTACTCCTCCTCCTCCTCCCCCTCCTCCTCCTCCTGCCCCTCCTCCTTCAACTCCTGCTCCTCCTCCTCCTCCTCCTCCTCCTCCTCCTCCTCCTCTTCCTACCCTCCTCCTTCCCCTCCTCCTCCTCCCCCTCCCCCTCCTCCTTCTCCTCCTCGTTCTTTTCCTCCTCCCCTGCCCCAGCTCCCCCCTCCCGATCTCCCCCCGGCTTCGGCCCCGGCTCCCAGCATGGTCTCGAGACGCGTGGTCG